>JARDWD010000288.1:2190000-2790000 GCA_029034505.1 Ornithoptera priamus | reverse complement strand
AAGCTCAGTCCGGATCCATCCTTTCATGGTTATAGTTTATAAAATTTAAATAAACTGTGGCAGGGGCATTCTAAATAACTTGTTTATGGTCTGGATTTATAATCAAATCTATTAAATTAAATTTTATAACAATGTTGTTAATATACACAGGATCATGATCGTTAATGCGCTATTTCCCTTCATCATTACATAAAAAAGAAAAGTGCGGGTAAATACAATAACTACATCTTTATAAATAGTACTCAAGCAACAAATAATAATAGGTACAATTAAAAGCCTTACAAGTAAGGTTCGTTCTGTTTTCGTTTAGTATTTGTATTGTTATCATAACGATGTTATTGATAAATAATAGTACAACACATCCACTCATTTGTATGCCACGAGTGGGGCCACGGCCCGCGTTATCTTTTTGCTAATGCGGGCTGGGCTGGCTTGCCACTGAACATACAATATAAATACACACGCCACTTATCTGAGAGGGTAGAAATTATAGTATTTTTTTTCGTATAATTATGTCGTAAATTTTCAGTTTTCGTTTGGTCTCCCGCATATTGATAAATCCGCAATAAATATTACTTTTGCATGATACCGTCCCGAACAAAACAATGAAGAGGAAATACTATAATTAAATGTTTCTTGTTAATTAAATACTATGTGCACATATACTTCATCACCAACGTATACACATACACACACACACGTGAATATATATATATATGTGTGTGTGTGTGTGTGTGTGTGTGGCGATCATAATGTAGTAAAGATGTTCTATACTTTATTTATATATTTTCTATTTTCTTTATTGTCATGAAATGAAATAATAAAATAACTGACATTAGTATGCAGATTCTTAGTGATTTATTGTTTCCTTTGTTGCGATAACGATTTACCGCTTAAACATAACGCAAATTTCATCTTCATTTCTACTAGTGATTTCTATAAATAAATTAGTTTGACATCATTGCCCCACGGATCTACACACATATAATATATATATATATATATATATATATGCAGATTATACTCAAAATTTATATGCGTGAGTAGCTTTTTCAAAAATTTTATTATTTGTTAGTCATAACGATCACGCGGTATATTTTATTTTACAACTTTTATATATATAAATCTATTTGTACATTCGCCCTTCTCGTCAGCGGGCTAGCGCAGGGAAAACCTTCGATGTTAACAAAGGCTGCTGCGTATTCATGGAATTTTATATTACGCGTAATGAGACCCGTATGTGCAATGACACCCCATCTTTGTCCCTAGCCCTGACTTTGTCGGCGGCTGTCTGTTGAAAGTTTTTAACGACGTTTAGTATCTAGCTCTAGTTTTAGCGGCTGAAAATTTTTTTAACTGTACCCGTAACAACGCGGCACTTGTTAAGATGATACAGACTGCATCATATTATGCTAGTCGTCTTAGGAGATCAGATGTTAAATCCCCTCACCCCGGTAATTTCACCAGCTACAACTTTGAATCTGAACACAGTAATGTTTTCACATTTAATTTTTGTCAACAGATATAAGACTTGCGATGGTACTCATTTAGACGGGCTCCAGCAACACAGACCCACCACGAGTAGTAGTAGAAGAATGTTACTTATTTAGTCTTCTTTTATATATAAAGAAAGTAGAACATACGTACCTGCTTGCAAGTAATTCGCTTTCAAGTAAAAATTTAAAATAGAAACATGAGCGTGGTGCAAACAGAACTATCTTTGAATAAAATACTTGACTGGTTTCCAACGACATTTATACAACAATATTTACTCAACATTAATTTTATTACACAAATGAATCGTCTATTAGAACCTGTGCTTAATTTTCGACTCCATTACCTCAATTTATAATTCAAATGCTGTCTTGTTTTATCTTAATATTCATGAGATTAAATGTTCTTAACTAAGTATGGCCGCCGATGTTCGTTAAATATGTACATAAACATTAATCGGCGGCTTGTCTATTCGCGTGACACCTTGTCTTTATGAGCACTTGGAATATTCTCATTAGATAGGTAGACTGATTCTCCTCCATGTTATTTTATACAATATCGTAGATTTAAATCATCGTTTTCAGTTTTTGTTGTACGCACATCGCAATACTATTTATGGTCATTAAACTATATATCCAATATTATGTTAGGAAAATTTGCATTTAGCAACAGCTCTCGACATAAATTTCTAATTACGGTCAAATAAATTATGTGGCCAGTAAATAAAGCTTTACTTTTCTTCCAAAATCGTCGAATTTTCGTTTGGCTAATGGCCGAGTATAATTCCACTGGTTGATCGAAGTTAAAGGTGAATTTCTATTGAATATTGTTAGCAATCGTGTGACGCACGGCGGCGAGGCCGTCGCGGCTGCATTGACCGAGTGCATTGCTCCTCACGACGCGAATGTTCGTTTGTTTGTTAAACAGATAACACAGATACGCGCCGTGGTGATGTCTTACACCTACCTAGATGGATGTTTGGAAAATTTATGTATTGCGCGATATATGTGGACTTGTCTATATATGCTATCACTACCTACCAAATAGCATTGTTCTGTACGATTTTGACATGTATTAGTTCCTCATTTAAAGTCAATAATGACAGTCTCACTGTTATAATAGATTTCATAATTTAAACAAAACTCATAATTATTTTAATAACCATTGTGAATTACACTGCTGAAACATGTGGAGAACTTTGAGGGAAAATGATGACGATATTTGTCATAACAGAGATAACATATCTTATATATTATAATTGAATATGAAAAGGTAAAAAACAAACATTGATGACTGTTTTTCGATGTTTATCTATTATCAAATACTTTTAATATTGTTTCCTGCAGCTTTTATTTTAATAAGTTGATGTCATGTAGAAAATACTTTGAAGAGGTATAATAATGTGACACAATCAGCTGTCTGCTAGTTACTCATTACTTTCTCTGAAGTGTTATTTGAAAACGGCGAGGCCTTTATAGCGCTCTATACGATGTGATTATTTATTCAGGAACGCATGACTCAATTTCACACTGTTTATCTTTCCATTTAAAGTCTCCTTTTCAGCAACCCATAGTATACCACCTTTTGTAGCGTGAATATAATATGATTGCGTTGTTAGATCTCAAGAGATCGTTCCGTCGAGATCTAGATTGTTTTATGAATATATTATGGCTGTATCAGTATATACGGATCTGCTATTGTACAAACGTTATATATTCTATGTATGTTAGAGTTGACATTTCATTTATAGTACTGGTTGTTTGAAAGTAAAATGATAAAGAGATGATTTACTATTTAACTGACTGTGACAAACTAACCGCAACTTCTAACTTTAAAAATTATGGCGCCATAATTAACTTGTAATCTTTCTTATGTTGCTTCGAATCGTTCTTAACGATTCATAATAAATATGAAAAATATTAAGAAAACTATGCAAACGTTGCTAATCTGATTTTCCTTCAGTGACCAACCTATAAATTGTAGTTATTTGAAGTAGGAGTCCATAAACAAAGCAGCCATTACGAGGAAAACTGATTCTCTTGTCTCCTATACATTCTGATAAGGCTATGAAAACAACAAACCGAGCATAGCAATTCCGCCCCGCTTTTTCCCCCCGTCACTCAATGTCTGACAACCTGAATTATAAGCCGATGGAATTAAAAGTAGCCCGTAAAGTGCAGTGAATTGCCTTAAGTGAAGATTATATCAACGCTAATGTGGGTAGCGATATCGTAAGCCAGTATGTACGTTCAGCACACGTTAAATATTAAATGTCGGGGTGATGTGCCTAGTATGTATACTTCATAACAGTAGATAAGCTCTAATGTCATATGTCGATTACCAAATAAGTCGTCTGCAATGATAATGAAACATAAAAAAGTTTTTTTTTAAAAAGAGAGAAATCTGAAAAGAAAAAGAAATATAAAAGCTTCTGTAATCGAGACCAAGCGGAGCGAAAGCCTGTTTTTTACCTTAGTGGCATTAAAAGGCTGCTCGGTGTAAATGTTACTACTGAGATATTTATTTTAACATTATTTGCACAGAGAAACAATATAGGCGAACGTCGCTCCAAAACATTATTTGGGATTTTAAGACGGAAAAAATATTTTATTATACGTTTCTCCTATTACTTGCTATGTAACAAAATATTTTTTTTTGAATACAGAATGAAATTCTTACAAGCTAAAATACATTAATTGCTATTATATATAAGAATATCAGATTGTAGTCTATACATATTACTGTTGATCTGTTCGCGTATTATTCGTATCGACTGTTTTATCTCTAAGAATATAAACGTGTTGACTATCTATCTCGACAGCCGTCGGAAAGTTTTCATCGAGTACGCGTTCAGTATCCCCTGAATTCGTTATAGATACAAATCGATCCTGAACGATTCAGAATTGTACATGCGCATTTTGAAACTTCGGAAAAAACATGTTGGTGTACTCCGCTTTGTTATTTAGGTACCTAACGTTACAAATGATTTATAGATGATCTCTTGTTTGGTGGCTGTTGGAAAGGATACATGTCGCAGAATGATTGGTAGTTTACAAATAAATGTAATATTGCAGTCGGTCTGCACTTCTTAAACGAAGGTGATGGTTTTGCCAACAGCCGCATTCCCAGGGGCTAACGTCAGGCAGATGCTGCCGATCATAAAATAGATACATGTCAAAACTTTATTACAGCATGGCGAAAGAAGACATGATGAGAGTTCGCCACTTTATGTCAATAAGGAACAGAGATGATGATGATGATATTTTATTCCAGACATTTAATTACAAACACATTTGAAAAAAGAGACAAATTGAAAAAAAAAGACAAATTATTTTGCAATGGATAGTGCAAAATAAACTGTTTCTTATCCTTAGGGTTCATTTTTTTTGGAAACGAAAACTATAAATTTTATTCTCGTCTGTGAATCTCAAGTAATTTGTGTTTTGTGACTCTGCATCTCTTAATATTAATTTATACTCTCTGTTACCGGAGACAGTCTAGGACGGTCCGGGTCGTCTGTTTACGTGCCCAATCAATAGTTTTCTTTTTTTAACAAAGCGAAAAACGTTCGTTCATGTCGTCACCTGATAGTAAGTGAAACCCCTACCCATGACAACGTGGAGCTAGTAAGGATGATTTACACAGCACCGCATTGTGTTTGTCGCCTTCAAACATAGGATATCAAGTGTTGTTGTTCCCCAGTAGTTTCACTATAGTACACAGTAATGTTTGCTCACCACTGTTTGCTTATCTACCTAGACGGTCTCCGGCAACAAAGGTCTGCCACCAGTAGTGTGCAAACTTTGCTACCGACATTAACCATTTTTTATCTTAAATTTATATAAAATTAGTATTCGCTAGCGCTAGTTGCCACTCATCTAGAGAACATGAGACGTCTACCGCGATATATACTTCAAGTCTTATCTGCAGTACTATTCCTCGATACAGCATATAAATGTAATAAAATCGTGTATAAACAACTTATTACATTTATTAATATTTATATTTGTGCTGATAAAATTTATCTATTAACTAACGCGTTAGTTTAATCTCGATGAAGTAACTAACACTTTACTTGCGAATAATAAAATTTTATTAATGGTTGTACTAAAGGTTAAAAACATTAAAAATCTCATGGCAATGCAATTATGCCCAATGAATTCTATTTATATTGTGAGCACCAATTAAAAAAAAATTGGTCAATGTCTTGAATAAACGTTTTCTTTTTGGTTTTTGTAATGTCACCATTAATACAACCGTTTTTTTTAATTGTTCCCACTTGTGTATTGTGGGTCAGGGCCTATATGTACATTTTTCACTTATCATCAATCTATTCTATCTCTATACATTATTTATTTCTCATACTCTCCTTTCATCCTTTATTTACTTATTGTCCCCTTCCATACTCCATCCCATAATACAACCGTTGTCCATGTTTATCAAATAGTAGTCTGTATTGGTTTTATTGTTATTATATGTCATTGTTGTTTATTTTATTTAGGCGTGTATAATAAAATATTTATAAACTAGCTGTTCGCCGCCCGCTTTGCTGGCAGCAATATAGAATTAGATTTGAAATTTGTCAGAAATATCCCCGCCCGGCGGCAACCCGCTGCGCACAGGGTTCCTTCCTGTAATTAACACTCCCACAACTCCCTTTGGGGAAAGAATTTTGTAAAACCTATTCTTACCTGACCTTTAAATGGCAGAAGCAATATGTCCACCAATTTTTGAGTGTGTTTACCTTTAATAGTTTCGGAGATCTCGTGATGTGTCAATGAATCTCTGAATATCACCTATATATAAATACTTATATAGATACGTAAACAAAATTTAATAAAACTGTTTTACTAAGTTATTGCAATTTTGATAGATTTTTAAATTGATATGAAGATGCAGGAATCTGTAATATTCTTAATTTGCCTCATATTGAATAATTAAGATTTTTGTGCTTGTTTGCAGTGGAATCTTTATTCAAGCTATAATCCTTTGTTTCAGGTAAACAACTTATGCGGACTGTATGTAATGACTAGCGTTGGAACGGAAAGAGGTCGGTAAACAAAGTTATAATCTCCAGAGTAGACAGGGTAGCGACCGCCTTTAGCTTATTTATAAGAGCAAAACTCACCTAAACCGGTATTTGTTCTAAATAACTTTACCACATGATAAGCAACAAGATTTTATAAAGTAATTTATATCACCCAAAATTGATGACAGATTGGATTCCCAGTACACATAGATGACCTATACTACGATATTAAAATATTCATAGCTCCAATAGTCACATTTAATGTCGCATCCATCACCAAACAAATCATTATTCTTTGCTTTTATCCCTATATTAAACTTTGTCTGGTTAGAGTCGGTACGTTTGATAATTTGCTTTCATTGACAACTGATCGTGAATCACCCAGTAGATCTAATTACGTATTGTATTTAGTGGTTTTTAATTAACGTTGAATCATACGCACAACATAGGTGTGCGTATATTTTACACTGCATACCCGAAGCTTCTTAATCTTATTTAAATATTAATCTTTTAAGTCACTGAAACGGTACGCGACTATGCTGAATATAAATTGGCAAGTTAACTTTTAAGTATAGACAAGCACAGAGACTACGGATACAGTGTGCATATTCTACCTGAAATTTTTGACGTATATCTATCTGCGTAACGTTTCCTTATTTCTATAATGGAATATAATTATATTTTATATATATATATATATATTAATTATAATGTACTTTAAGTATTTTGTGGATAATTGCCTATTCCTTGCACTATTACGGTTAGATAATCCAAAAATTATAATTTTAGAATTGCTTCTATACGATACAATCAAGTGCCAAAGATTTCTTGATTCGCCCTATATACTTTCTTTAAATGTACTGATCTCATCGGACTGGACTCTTATTCTCCTGAACTTAAATTAGAATGCTCTTTGATTTAAATTAACATTCATTTATTTCTTTCAATACGGATGTATATGATATATTACTTTTTCACCTTCATACGCAAATGTACGCCGCATAAACTTTACATACTTGTACATAGAACAAATTAGATCCAGAGCGGCTTAGGCTTGGAAAAAAAAACTCCGTCTGCATGTGCTCTCACCGGCGTTTGTTTGAACATCATTAGTTTTTGTGTCGCGAGTAGGAGAAAAAAACACAAACGCAAGTGCATCACGTGTCCCGGCTCCCACACTCCACAGAGAGCTATGTGAAACTGCGTTCGCGAGGTTACAAAAACTATCATATTTTCTGTGTGCTCACAAAACTAATTGGCTATTATCGTCTTTATCATCTTCTCAATAAGGTTAATATTACTATGTATCCCCTTAACTAGTTTATTATAACTATGAAATAATTAGCGCGATTATGAAATAAAAATATACACTAAGAAAAAACAAACATGTTGGTCATATCGAAAACGTCCTTTGATTGCGTTATTTGCAAAAAAATTGTTTTTTAATACTTTTAACATTATTATTAAAAGTCACTTTCACTAAAAGAAAAACTGATTAAGCTATTACTTACTTTCGTGATATTCAAAGGATTTTTGATTACTGGTGCAAGGTCTCTGTATAGGTAGGCACCACCGCTGCTACTATTTCAGCCGCCAAACTGTAGAATGCGAAACTCAGTGCGTTCCAGTTTGAAGGGCGCTGTTGCTAGTGTCTGAAATCCCAAGACTACAAGCACAATGTGGTGTTGTATATATCATTCTAGCTAGCGCCACATGTTTATAGGCAAGCTTATTACCAGCAGGTGAACATTCCGATCATTTTTTCGAATAAATAAAAAAAAATGATACTTAACATTTAGCGGAAGATGAGTAATTCAATACTTCCGTCATTATATATAGAAATGAGATTACATCGATGAATCATTAGTTGTGATCAGGACTAATTTAGACTAAATATTTCTGTTCTCTGTCGTAGTGCACGGTAATATGATGTCTGGTTCGCTGATAGATATTTTGGCTGAAGTATGTACTATTTTAGAGACGGCCGCGTGACAACTGTCTAGTTCTATTTATTTCAATTATAAAGAACCTCAGCTTGAGGAATGTCTGTAGAGTCCTTTACGACTGTGTTCTTATACATGTTACTTAAAGAGCAGGCGTCCACAGCGCTTGTTTCTGCAACCAAATATTACTTAGTAAAATTTCTATATTATGGTACAAAGGTGGCTGTGCTGGAATCAATGAAATTATTAAAATAACAAGATATATTTTAAGTGACCGCACATTGGCGCAGATCACGGGCAGGCAGATAAACCCTCTTCCCTTTCTGGTAAGAAGTGCCGGAACATGTAGCGTGAACACCATTCGTCATGGTTACATAATAGATATCCATTACCGTTCATTATCATCTGTGATCCGTCATAATCCGATAAGAGTGGTGTAGTGATGGACATGTTTTGGTGTAAACGATGTCGACGCCGTAATCGTATCCATCCATTGATTTTCTTCGTATTATAAAATATTAGTAGATTTGTTTGTGTATTTTATACTATTATAACAATGTTTTATTATTGCTGCATAGTAAAACGAGTTGATTATATTTAACCAGGGTTCATATATATATATATATATATCCTTTATTTCTTTTATTAGAATTTTTAATACAATATCATAACGTTTACAATTTAGTACAATCTTTAATGTATGTAATTTTTACGGTAAAATTACACATTTTTAGCTGTAAAGGGTTGAAGGTTACCTAAAAAATTTATTAGAAAACCTTTACAACTATTCAAACTCTACCGTATTTAACCCTGTAATCGAAAAAAGGGTCTCCGATATGACTCAAGCGGTTAGCTTCAAAGCTTCGAGGGAGAAGTTACGAGTCGTTTATCTAAAAAAATACTAAAAACATATAGAATTATCGATGAAAAAGGCAAATATTTTATAGTTTTGTATATATTATATATGTATGTATAAAAAGTAATAACACCGTATGAGTCTGCCGCCGTTTACCTGTTTACAAAATATTTACCAACTTCATATTATCTAAAGATAACTTGTCAATATCAGCAAATGTCATGAGTTTATGGACGTTACTTACGATGAAGTAGATGAAGTACATTACCTACAAAGATTGCCGAAAATTTTGCCATAGTCCGTTGAAGTACACTTCTAAAGCGTAGGACATAAAGCATTAAAAATATTTTAGTCTACAAACTCGTTTTTTAAGTTACTGTATATGCATGTATGCACAGTAACATAAAGAATAACTATAGTAAAGTTTATAACGAATTATTTCTCACCAAATATTTTAATAATATATATACAAGCTTCAGGTATGAAGGGTGTTGTAGCTAGTGAAATTACATAGGCAACGGGATCTGAACATCTTACGTCTTAAGACGACGACCATAATGTGGTGTAGTGTAAATCATCTCAACTAGCGCTACGTTATTATGAATAGGCATATCATTTACCATCAGGTGAACGTCTCCCCTGTCTCGTCCTTTCTTCAAATAAAAAAAATTGTTATATTTCTAACCTAAGAAGCCATTATCCAGATATTATTATCATTGCCACATAAAATTATTTACCTCCTTGTACATGTTCCAAAATATCGGATTTTGCCTAAATGTGTCTACAGTTAATCTGTAACATTCAGACGTTTTATATATTTATAGCTGCAATATTCTTAAGAACAGTTCCGATTAGCTGATATCAATCGGAGCTATGCACCTGATATAGGTTGGCGTATAAATCATTAGTGACGCCATTGCAGCAGTATTTCGCACTTAGCAAGAACCGTATCAATAGTGCTTATTGTTCTGTGAGTCTGACGCGACGGGGCCTCATTGTCCGCTGGTGTGTTTGGATGCTAAACAATATCATCGGCTCACCGAGTGGATGTGATCGAAGGAGACTTTGGATCGAAGAAGGATCACGTTTCATAACTTCTGTATCATGTATATGATTGTTCATTTTTTTATTTGTGTATCGCACATATACGCCATTACATTAGAAACCTTTATAACGCCTGTGACCATGTAGACATTCATCTATAAAACTTAACGCTGTCTTTCATATCTCCTTGTCCACATATATTTTTACTGCTGCTATCACATTTATAAAGATAAGTACGTAGTTACATCCATACACTGTTAAAAATGCAAATGTTTATTTATTATTCGTAAACAGTATTATACAAAAATAAATACATGTGGTTTCTTATAAAGAAAAGGTATTGTTCTTTAAATTTACAGAAACTACAGTCCAAAACAATTTTTTTATAGAGATAATTTTATAAAATTTGTTAAAGATAAAGAGTAACTGTGATGTATGTATTTATGAATGATAAACCTTTTAAAAAGTACTATCACTACTCCAAAAATATGAAGTACTTGACTCATCAATAATAAAAACAGAAATTTTCCTCTTCGGAGTCAACGAGCGAAAAAATATCGCGCGTCGCAACCTGTTTTCTCGTCCATTCCTTTCGCTGAAATATCTCCTCTGCGTGGGTGTAGATAGGGGGAGGTTGTCGTCCGCCCTTCCCCACTAACTAATCCCCCTAGCCCCTAAAAACAGATTTGGAGGCCCGGGGGCCCCTCATGAAAACCCCCACTACCTACGAAGAAAAAAGGGAGTCAGTCATCAGTCGCGCGCACGGTCGCACGTTTATTTAATTTCAGCTCATTGTGTCAATCTACCTCCATTAACTAATAATGGTTATTAAAAAGTGCTTTAATTGCAAAAAACAATAACTAAGAAATCACCTTGACTGGAATGCAGCAGATATAATAAAAGTGCACATGCGGATTCAATATGTTCAAATCTATCAAGTAAACAGCTAAATACTCTACAGAATGCCACTGGTATTGAATGGAGTTGTGCAAACTATGAAAAATGTTTCTTGAAGATCATTTGCCATCCCCGAGGAAGATGTTGACGAGTCTGATACTAGCAATATCAATAGTGAAGTACACAACATTGACACACGAAAATTGATTCAAGACATTTGCCGTGAGATTAAAAAAACATTCCGTGAGGGAGATAAGATAAGAAGCATCTCTTAATTTTCTTAGTGAGCAGATTAGCACTATGGAGAAATCCATAAAAATTCAAGATATCAAAATTAAAGACCTTGAACAGAAAAACTACGACCTCAGTAATAAAAACGAATCCTTGGAATAAAAATTGGCTAGTGTGGAACATAGCGTAGATAAATGCATTATCAACGTTGTTGGAAATTGCGCGTTTACCCGATATACTACCCAAAGAACTAGAGACTGTAATAAACAATATAACAGATAAACTTAATGTAGTTAAAACAAAAATTCAGTCTACCCGACATTTGTCAGGCCTTAAATATAAGCCTGGATTGATTTTAATAGAGATGAAAACTCAAAAGGTACATGATCATTGGATTGCCACAAGTAAAGAGAAACGATTTACTGTTGCGCAGGTATTACCTGAAGCTGCTGTAGAAAAACTGACAAACCGCATTTTTATTAGAGAAGTCTTGACTAATACAACTTGACTAAACCTATTTTGTATAATGCGAAACAAAAACTTGGCGAAGCATTTCAATTTGTGTGGTACAAACGACGGAAAGGTATATGTGAGAAAATCTAACGATAGTAAAATCTATTATATTAGATCCATAGAAGATATCAACATGATTGAAGAACAGCTTAAATCTTAAATCACTTTGTTACTTTAAGTGTATAACTCTGTATATGGATACCTCATATATCAAAAGACTAAATAATTGTATGACTCTCGATCACTTTTTTCAACATTTACCCACTCAAAGTAATATTAAGTTGTAGACATTAATATTAGATCATTGATTAAAAATTATACAAAATTATTAACAAGTTATCCACAACTGTTCTTCTTCATTAGACATTATTGTTGTAACAGAAGCTGGTATATCCGATAATATATTTCACCATGATATAAGATACCTACCTATAACATGTTTACCAAATTGCGTAAAAATAAAAAAGGCGGTGGAAAATCATGTGCATAAAATAATGCTCAATTGTGTGTGCTATATATAGGCCACCATCAACCAGCACACACAACACTTCAACACGTTTTGTAAAAGAGCTACGTAAGTACTGTCTCAATTCGATATAAAAACATAATACGATTCTTATAGATGTTATAAACATCGATTTGAAAGCTATTTTATTATATAGAGACTCATATCTGGAAACGCTATCCGAGCACGAACTGATGTGTGGAATCACAGATTACACTAGAATAGTACAAAAGTTAAATAACATCACAAAATCTTGCATATATTCTTTTGTTCTTATGCTATGAATCCGTGCTCTGCGGTGCTCGATATTGTATTAGCTGGTCACCGTGCAATTATATTAGCCTGCGTGGCTGACGTTCCACATGATATACAGAGGGTGTCAAAAATAAAATCAACTATACAGCATAACGAACTGCGTATAATAAGGTGGGGGCTAACTAATAAAATGAAAAATCCCAATGAAATTTATGATTTTATTAGTAACTCCTTCAAACATGCACAAGTGGTATCGTCTTCAAATGGCCCCTCCAATAATCGGGTTCTTTGGATGAACAACATTGTTCAATTATGTGACAAACCTCATCAGTTATTTTCTCTATGAAAAAAGACTCGTAAGGACTCCCGGTAAAGATTAGACTATAACAAAACGCATAACAAAGTACATAAAATCTTGGAGTACTCCAAGAACTCTTATTACATAAATTATATTCAAAATAATTTTAACAATCCAAAAGGATTACACGAGATTATTAATAAGATGATTGGTCGAACCACGCTATCTATTGATCAAACAATACTCAAGGCTTTCGATGCACAAGGACTGACGCAAAATTCTATCACGGATACTTTTGCTAATACTTTCCAAGAAGCTGTTGAGAATTTGGTTCCAAAATGCACTCTTAAATTAAAAGAAAAAGAATACTTAGACCTTTAGAGTATACGCTTTCAAAAAGCTACTAGCAATAAAATTCTTAAAATTATAAAAAGACTCAAATCTAACAAAGCTCCTGGATTTCACGAAATTAAGGTGTCTGACTTAAAAATGGTAAGGGAGGACATATCACTTGCCATAGCTAACTTAATAAATTCTAGTGCAGGGCATTTATCCAGACAGTTTGAAACAAGGCTCTATCCGACCTGTATTTAAAAATGGGAAAGCGAGATGATTGCATGAATTAGCGTCCAATAACGTTGCTCTTTAGATAAAATTATTGAGAATATTCATAATTTTTATAGAAAAAGTGAAGTAATCGTGGGAAAAGGGGCTACTAATCTTCTCTCACACCTTACGGATGAATTCAATAGATGCCTAAATAAAAAACATACCGTTCTAGCATTATTGACTTCTCTCGGGCGTTTGGCACACTCAACCATTCTAAATTGCTAGGAAAGCCCGAAAACTGTGGCATACGTAGTCCTCTGCTAAACTGGTGTGTAAACTATCTTCAGAATCGCGAGTCAAATGTAAGAATAGGTACGTATAGTTACACCATGACTCATGTTCAAGGCACAACGCAAGGATTAGTCTTAGGTCCCTTACATTACCTATCGTACGTAAATGATATGAACAGCTATGTTACTCACAGCTTGTGTTATCAGTTTGCCGATGATACTTGCTTAGTAATTAGTAACCGAGATCCTGGGATGGCTTATGCGCTGCTACAGGAAGACTTTAATCATTTAGGCAAATGGTGTCATGACATTGGACTTGTTTTAAACGCAAATAAAACTGAACTCCTTCAAATTAAGTTACCTAATATAAAAAAAGACTCGATTCATGACATCATAGCCCACGACCATAAAAGGCGGACATTACTTACTTACTCTAACTTGTGTGACTGTCCTGCTATTAAATATGTAATGTCTCACACTTACCTTGGTCTTATTATAGATAGCAAACTTAACTGGACTTATCACATCGACCATGTCTGCAATAGCAGATTAACAAGTTCAAGATTAAATTAATGCTATATAAATTCTCTTGCTGAATGTTATATCTAATATGGGCTCAGTAATTATGGACGCAAATTATGTAGGATTTATTAACTTGCAGTTGAAAATACTAAAAACTATAGTTTCTGAAACAGTTAAATTTCAGTATAGGGATAATGATTTTTGGCTATTTAAAGATTGCAGTCTTGCCCGTACGTACACATTAAACTTGAATATAATTTGCTGAAGAAACAATTCTTCCACAGCAATTTACTAAATAAAATTGACCACCTGTATACACGCGAGCTGTTGGTAGTGAACGTCTATATACAACTCGAACAAAAAATATGTACGGTGAAAGGTTTACTCATTACTTGATATCGCTGCTTAAAAACCAACTACCCTCCATAGTAAAAAATACACTTTCCCGTCAAAACATTAAGTATAGTCTAAAATCGTATTTTCATCAAACCTAACTATCCTGAAACAGTGTATTACGATTACCTAGTTCTTGTCCTCCTATACATTATATGATGTTATATATTGTGTGTGCTCTGCGTCAGTGATTGGTTTCTATGACTGATACTAACCGTAGCTATATTGACTAACCTTTGTGGTTTCTTCAATGATAACTTTGTTATTTTGAGTTGTACTAGATCGATAATTTAAACGATAAATAAAAAAAAAATTAAGATCATGACGACACCAACGATCTATAGCTAGTAATATTCTAATTAAACAATCCGTTCAGAACTTTCAAATAAACAAAAAGGGAGTGTATTGTCGTATTTTTATGGTGGGTATTAAATATGGTCGCTCTGGGGATTGAACGTAGTCGTTTAATTATTGTTAAAATTTCGCTACATGTGAATTAACAAAAAGGTTTTTTCAGTACATATACCGTCGTGACATGTCAAAATTATTCATTATAGCGATAATATGTATTATTATACAAAATATTTCATAAATCGATGTATCAGATAACAGATATATTAATTTTTTTAATATCACTTTTTTGGAACATCTTCAAATGTCCGAGTATTTCAGGACTTATAGAGTGATATCCATTTTTTTTTAATGCAACTAAGTGACGACACGAGCATGACGTTCACCTGATGGTAAGCGATATACATGCTGATAATATGGCGCTCATTAAAATGATATAGAGGGCACCAAATTATGCTCGTCACCTTGAGACTTAAGATGTTAAGTCTCGTTACCCCGGTAATTTCACTGGCTACATAGCCATATTTAGACTGTCTGCGGCGACAAACGACTAACTACCACCAGTATTACCATTTACTGTTTATAATCTATTCGGAGTTAGTTATTTGTGTTCATACAACACTATATATAAATTTATAAGCAAATGAACGTAAAAGGCTTTTTTGAGAGAAAATCTGAAATTTAAATACTATGTCATACATATCTGTATGAATTTAAATTAATCCAATTTAAAATGTCAATTTATTTGAGAAACGAATAAGGGACCGCGCTCGGTATAAAATTAGAAGCACGAAAAGTTGCACAACATCCAATCTAGTCTCCCGAGGTTAAGCGGTTAGATTTCACCTTTAATTCAATGCCTTTAGCTCTATGTATAATTAAATAAAAAATATCATTAAAATCATTGTAATTTTAAGATTTATAGTATGCTTTTTGATCTGTACGCTCCGTCAAATAAATATTCTTTTCATTGTAGGCAACGTATTCGTGATATATCATCATTATATTGTGAGGTGCCTTCTTCAAACTGAAGTTTAGTAGTCGGATTGATGAACCTAATCTCGTCTTTAGCTATTCTTTTCAATATTGGTATTTGTGATCCATACCAAACTACAATACAAATTCGAACTGTCTCCCATTCCGGTAGTATTAAAAATTCGAAAACTATTACCTTCAAACATAACTTGCAAAAGCTGTTTTATGTATTGTAATTTTTCTCGGTGTTATCCTAACGTGAAATAAAAGTGAGAAAGAACTATAAATTACAAAGTAAGAACCAGACTGAGGACGGTGTCTATTGATTTTGGCAAGCTGACGCACCTATTGTCTGTAGAAGGGTCGAAGCGGTACCCTTTCGTTGCGGTTGCGTAGCCGGTGAAAGGTACACGGCGTATACAGTGATATGCGGGTTGAAGGAGGGACTACGCTGCCACATTGCCAAGTAGGTATAATTGCAGCGACGAACGATCTAGCCGTGAAGCTTTTATGACCTTAAAAAATACTTTAGTTTTTTTATAGGACTTTTTTAGAATGATATAAACTGTTCCATATTGTGCTTGTCGGCTTGAGACGTAAGAAGCTCTCTTGTTATCTAAGTAAGTTCACTAGCTAGAACGCTCTGTAAATTGGAACATAGTAATGTTTGCATACATCAGTTTGGCGGCAGCAGGAGCTGCAGCGGTTGATAGACTGTGCCAGCAACAGAGACCAGTGAAATTATTAAAAAATTCTCAAATTCTACACTTACCATCATGATTTTTTTTTTGTATTTTGGCACCTTCATAAATGTATAATCTTTAATTAAATATTACCTTTCAGTTATGTGATAGTTAAAAATTATTTATTTATTTCCAAAATAGTTGTTAGTTCCTAATGTTGAAGTCACCATCTATCGCGCTAGCAAATACCGCTTGGCTTTGGGCCGCCTTTCCGTACAAACAGACACTTATCTTGTTATCAGCGTACTGATATGAACGAACAATACTTGTGGTTGATAACGTTACCGCCGTTTTCCACTGTGTGCCGTTACAAAATTAGAGGTCTGCAAGTGATGAGCGAAATATATTTCCTTATTTATCACTACTCACCTTCATAAGCATTGCAACAGTGAACTGAAAATCGTGAAAAAAATTTAGTCTTTCAACTATGCTTTTTTATCGCTTAATTATAATCTATAATATTTTTTACTTTTAACGCTTTCATTCAAAATATTTTATTTTGTACTACGGAGCGACACCGTGAGCAGGGGATGTTTTCACCTGATGGTAAATGATACGCCCGCTCATAATAACGTGGTGAGGGCTAAGACGGCCCACCATATTACGTTTTAAATTATTTAATAAAAAAATATTTGTTATATTTTAATTATTGTTTTTAAGATATTAAATGAGAGTATTAATATATATTTTATATAATAACTTTTTTAATATTCTTATTATTTCATAACTCTATGATAATTTTATCAATTTTGCTTTTCTCTTGTTTTTTCAAGTACGATTTATATTTTTTTTCCACGATTTGTTCTTTTAGTCTTTTTTTGACTTGAGCAGCTACGTAATTAAACAAAATTACGTAAAATATAGTTTTCATATATTTTTTTGTTCCCTGTATATGAACGAACCTTCAAAATTAAGTGTATTTGATTGAGTGAGCTAATGGTGAAAGTGAGGGTATTTTTTATTACTATAACTACAATTTTTAATGAGCAGACGCATCTTGACTTAAAATTATTATTTAAACTTTAACCGGCACAGTAGGGAGGTTTAATAAAGAGACGTAATTTTATCTTGTCATTGCGTACCTTGTCGTTCAGGAACGCAGTATTCTTCGTCGGTATTACTCAGAATTACGTCGCAGACAGAAGGGGGATCGTGTGTGTGCGCGCCCTCAATGAGCCGGCGTGGTATCGACGTGGCGGGGAGCGGGGGCCGCGCCCGACAGGCCCGGGGACTACGCCTTGCCGGGGGCCGACCTTGGCCGTGACTACCCCGCGACCCCTCGCCACCCTGTCTCACCCCCTGGGACACGCACCGACTCAAATTGATTTTCGTCCCCCACCGTACCAGAGCGAAACAGCGTGAGGAATGCCTTTTCTACGTTCTTGTTACAGTGATAAGAGAGACACCAGACCGTGTGTGTTTGTTGTTTATAAAAACTATTAAAGTTTCTAAAAATATAACACCTTACAATCAAAACTTCATTCATCATTCTAGTAAAAAAAAAAACTCAATTTGGGGACGTAATTATAAAAGTACCGGACGGATACCATTGCAATCAACCCTAAATCGTACAAATTATAGACCACAACAGTTTGTTTATTCGTCTTCGTTCCCATAGTCAACTTTGTATAGACACGTAAGAACCCAATGTTTTAATTTTGTACAATCCAGTCCTGATTTGCTGGCTTTTTCTCTTATTTTGCATAACCTGAAAAATTATACGGACACGGATGTTTTCGTACGTTAAAAGGTTGGCAGAGTGTAAAAGCATGTAAATTTTCTTTGGCACATTATACTTGCTACTCGATTTGAATAACGAGTACGCACCATCAATCATTGCACAGTCCGCTTAATTCCGACGCGTGTTATCCACGCTGGACTTAAGCTTACTAAATGTTAAATTAATGATCTGTACCAAACTTCTAATTATTTGCTTATCACTGTATAATATAGTGCGGCATACTTTGTGCGTATAATGACAGCGTAATCAATCCATATTTAGGCATATGAAAGTTACTCATATTTTTAGGTCGGTCTCCATCACAGGTTAGTTCAGTTTTAATAAACAAAGCGGTATAAAAATTTAGTTTGAATTTTTATTCTATCATTAGCATACATTCGGAACTAACTCTACAATTAAACTTGTAAGTCCTCAATTATCGCTAATTTGTCTTTTACTAAACAAAAAAATGTTCTATCTACCGCCTTCATTCATTACAAGATAAAATTCTCTACAAAGGTTTTATTGAATGTAGTCTACGTGAAATGTGCCCGCACTGTGTGAATGTGTTCGCGGAACTTTTTCATTCATCCTTTTGCATTGTTATTCGTTTTGAACGGGAACCCGCGTTTTATTATATGCCTTCAGAAGGTATGGAAGTTAAATAAAAGCAAAATTTATAAATGATGAACGAGGGTTCGCCTTTCTTATGTTAAAAATGTTAACTAAAAATTAAGCTCCGGGTGTAATGCATACAAAATTGAAAAATATCAGCAATCTTTCAGCCAATTACGTGGCGAATTTACATGTTATATTTAACGTGAAAAATACGTAATAAAGAAAAGGTTGAAATCATAGATACAGACAGTGATGTTGCAAACGCCTTCAGAACTCAACGTTTCGATATATCTCGGCGAAAAGGAAAGATGCATTTTAAAATTTCACAGAAATATTCCACTGTCAGATTTTCATGAATACGAGACATTTTTCTGTACGCGGCGTCACTCCTGAAATGAAAGTCATGTATACGTAGTTACATTTGCAAGGCATCATAGCTCTTTAGTACAGCAGTAGTATGTATCTGGATAGAACAGCTTTTCCTACTTTTGCTCGTTGATCTATAAAATAGTCTTAACAGGCTATTCCCGTTTAATATTTTTTTTGTTCTATTAAGCGATGAAACTAGCGGGACGTTCACCTGATGGTAAGTGATACCGCCTACCCATAACAACGTAGCGCTAGTTAAGATGATATACACTGCATCACATTGTGCTCGTCGCCTAACAATAGATGTTGAGTCTCGTTACCCTAGTAATAGTTACACTAGATATAGTGCCCTTCAACCACAGTAATGTTTGCGCACTACTCTTTGGCAGCAGAAATAGGAGCTGCGGTGGTACCTATATAGACTGTCTCCGGCAATAGAAATCTACCACCAGTAAATCATCGCGATGTCGGGTTTTTTTTTATAATGTCCGTGGTTTTTAACGCAATGCCTCTTTCACTGCCAGCAAGTTGAAAGTTGATGTAATTTTTATCTTTAACCTCTCAATTCTTGCTGTCAATCTCAATTTGTAGCAACATGAGTCTTCTGAATATGCTGAACGCATATCGAAATTTATAAACCTGTTACCGAATGAGTTAGCATTTTTCACACACTCCAATAGAATTGCGACGTAGTAAACCCCGCTAGGTGTCCAAAACAGAAATAGATGGAAACGTATCTTTGTTGGAGGCCGCCGAGAATAAATTTTGAAACTAATAATAACCGGGAGGCGTGCCTTGTCTCGCTACAGCTCTTCAGTGTACTCCTGCAGCGGCCATTTTGTATTTGAGCTGGTGTCACGTGGCGTGACCACGTTCTCGCGTGATCATACATTTATCGCACATCAATATATTAAAAGAACTACCTTTCTTTTTGTGTAACAAAATTATTAATTTGTTGTTTTTGTCATTGTTAGTGGGCTTGCGGTTGTTGAATAGTAATGTATGTATGTGTGTGTGTGTGTGTGTAATTAATGAAAACTTAGCACGATACCAGTTGCCACTTTTTTTTACAATACAGTAGCATCAGACTTGTACATTATGAGCATTTTTTTTTCCTAGTTTCTTCTGATTCAGATCAGGAGTTCTTGTGTACATAGACAATTATTGCATTAAAGAATTTACACGCTTATTTAGAATCACTTATTTCTATTTGCAGTGGTAGTTCTGTTTTGCCGAAGCTAATCTATGTAGATACCACTGCAGAGCCTATTTCTGCTGCCAAGCCGTAATGTGCAAGCATTCGTGTTCCGGGTAGAAACGCGATGTAACTAGTGAAATTGCTGTGGTAACGAGATTCAACATCCTATGTCTCAAGACGAGGAATACAGTGTGCTACTATGTATATCCTTCACACCAGCCCCACGTAGTTATAGTCAGGCGTATTATTTATCATCAGTTTAACGTTTCCGTCATCTCATCGCCTCTTTGATGAATAAAAAACTCGTTCTAATTTATTCCAGTATCCAATTTCTAACAACAATCTTTCGTTAGTAATATATTTTTTTTATATTGAGTCATTCTATTTATAATGAACTCTGCGATATAGATAGATCCCTATACCGAGATCTGTATAATTCTAAATGTGTTTACCCGATTAGCAATGCTTGCAGTGCTGTAGTAATGTTTAGATTAAAACCGAATAACGTTTTCCTGTTTGTGTTCTCGGTAAAGTAATATAATACATGACGGAAATTAAAATGTTACCAGTTAGGACTTTCGATTTCACTGAAGTATTTTTAATATTTATGTGACACTAACTGGACCGTGCAAACGTTGTGTTGCTAGTGAAACGGAAATATTTAAAAAATAACTTTCTACGTGAAATAAATATAATGTATTTAAAAATACCAATGTATATAGCCACTTCCTCTTTTGTTTTATAGTCGTTTTGTTTAATCATTGATCGTCCACCGCTGACCACGAGCCTCGAGAAAAGGTATTTGCCGTATTCCATTTGTGCGAAAAAAATCCGTGCTTTGTGGAACATATTACTAGAGACCTGTGTCCGGCAGTCGAGCTCCATCGTTAGAAATTATGATAAGCGTAGTGAGCCGAGCTGATAACAGGCACGTGGAAAACTGCTGCTTTTTGAATTATCCATTTTTAGTTAATTACCTCCACTGTAAACCTAAAACGTTTTAAAGCCTATTGCCGGCTATTACTCCTTTTCATAAACACCTTCCGCACCTTATCGAATGTTATTCGTACTCGCGTTTTTGCTTACTTTAAAGATAAATTTTTTTCCCCGTTTTTTCAAACATCTTTCGGTTACTATTAGACCTCATTGTTCTATGACGCTTTAGGCCTATTGTTTTATGACTCTTGCATGAAAAATATACAAAGAATTAGGATTTCACGTAGAAATTGTCTTACGCTGAATAATAATTTAAATTGAGATTAAAAATCAGTAAACTGCGTTAATATATGCTGCGATCTGTTCCTTTTACACCTTTCCTTAGATTTGTACGGTACTCGCTTTAACACGGTTTTTAAAAAACAACAAAAAAATTTTTTTTCTTTATGACATTTTTCAGTATCATTTTATTGATGAAGGTATGTTTAAAAGCTCGTTAGGATTTACTAAAGGCACCCTTTTCTTTAACCTCAATCGCAAAAAATTAAGAGAAATTCTCATTAGAATGGCACGGGGCGACCTGCTCCGCCGATCAAAACTTTTCTAGTTATATTATAACGGATATTGTCGATGTTATATCAACAATATTCTGTTGTTGAAATTATAGTTAATTATTGTTTACGTCTTTAATCTTCACAAATAGATCGAGTCAAAATATAATGAACTAAATCCCTCTTTTACCCATATTTCATTTTGTACGGTTTTTCAAAGAATTTACCGAGTAAATCGAGAAGGATATGTTGCAATCGTCGACCTCGATATGAACATTAAAAAGTGTCTTCGCAATCAAAATTTCGTATTCGGCGAAACGGCGAGCTAAGTGAAACGTGTCGTTAAATACACAAACAACACGTGAAAACTTTACAATAGCATTTCTCGTATATGCTGAATCGATTGTTCGGTCGTTTTGCAATGCAGTGTTTCAAAGCACTCGGTTTCGTAAGCGATCCGCGTGTGATGTAGCGAAACGCTTCCAAGAATACCGACAGCTTTATTCTCGGCTGCCGGGAGCAGTCGTGCGGCGCAAGCGCCAGTTAAGAGAAAAACAAGCTATCTGTTAATTATTTATTTATTTATGCACACAAAAATCACAGGAAAAATGTAACATGTCTAGAAATAAGCGCAAAGGTACTTCATCACTGGTGGCAGGTATCTGTCGCCGGAAACCGTGGACGGTAGGTAACACCGCTGTGCCTATTTCTGCCGTCAAATAGTAGTTTGCCAATACTACTATTTAGATTTGAAGGGTGTAGTACCTAGTGAAATTACTGGAGTAACGAGACTTCAAATCTTATGCTTCAATGCGACAAGCGCAATGTGGTGCTGTGTATATCTTTCTAACTAACGCCACATTGTTATGGGCAGCCGCATGACTTACCATCAGGTGAACATCTTCCTCGTCTCGTCATTTCGTCGAATAAAAAAAACTTGTAAAGTTGTGGAATTTCCTGTCTCCTTAGATTTTATAATAGTGATAGTAATTCCGGTGCACTGAGCACATACTAGAACAAAACTCAAATACTAAACAAATTCAAATTTATAAGCCGTCAAAATAAGTTATGTTTTAAATCGGGACGTCATCATCATCATCATCATCAACGGCCTGCGGCAGTCCATAGGCGAGACGGTCTTGCTTGATATTCTTCCTATAAGCTATAGAGCAATTCATTTTTTTATCGTGCCTAAAACTATTTAGTATTAAAAAAAATCCGATTACTGACTAATTACCGCACCTACATAAGATCATACATATACTTTACCCGATTTCACTAGTTTCCTTTTAAATCGGAATACCAGAGATATTTGCATACTACTGTTTGGTAATAGAAGCTGCGATAGTACATGTTCAGTCAGTGTTCGGTAGGAAACCTACCACTATTAATCCTACCTAAAGTACCAAAATTGTTTTCTTAGTATTTGCCTAATAAGAAAATATTTGACGGCGAGATTTTTCATTACCATTTTGATACAGGGTTTATTTGGATAACTGCGTAAAATACGTTATAACGTAGTTACATATTCAATAAACTGTTATCTTATTAAGGTTTAGATATTTTTGTAAATTTACATAATGTTTCTAAAACTAAATTTAGGTAAATGTTAATTAGTTAGTACTCATTTATGCCGCTTAGTTATATGTTTCCTTTCTGTTTACTAATAATAAGTTAAACGGTTCACCTTCGTCTTGATTTGTTGTGGTCGTTTTATTGGTTAGTATACACTTCCACACAAGTATCGGCTATCCACGTTCGTGCAGCCTTCTCCAGCCGGACACCGAACCGGTTGCATCGAGGCTGCATACTACCTCCACCCGCAGACCTCTACGAGTGTACTTGTACGCTGAAACCTTGCACGAGCAGAGAGGTCTGTTTAAAGTGGTCACTTCAGTTCCACCTTCCGTCGGTCCAGTCGAACAACACGCACTTGCTTTCGAATGTTTGGAGCGCATTTTTTTTTAAATTGATATAGCTCATGTTGTGTTTATGTTTCGGGGAATACAAAATCAGTGTTTGTTTTTATTCCGCCTATAACTTACTTTTTGCTTTGAATAAATTAGGCACGAACGCGCTTAAAGTTTGTTGTTTGTGAGATACGAAGTTTTGCGAGCAACGCGGAATACAAAGTACCGTCGGGCTCCGGAATAAGCTGGGTTAATTACGAGCCGCTAAATAACGATTTATTGTTACACTCTTATATTTTACGCTATATAAATACAATACGAAACTGATGTTCATAGTTCACGGAAATACGATGAATACCAATGATGATACGTTCACCATATTATGATTTACAAATTGTAAAAATATATTTTGGTGGGTTGTCTGGTAGAAATTGCTTCATGAGCAATAAGACTGCCCGTTACACGTTTTTGATTAAATAATGTATTACTTATTTATGTAATTGGTGTACAATAAAAAATATTTATCTTATCATTTGATCGTTTTCATACTACATCAGGCATTATTTAAAAATATTAAAATTAATAGATTATTCTATGAAAAAAATTACAAGAATCGCACTGAAGATAACAATCGTTGAGGTCATTTAAATATAGACAACATATTTTAAACGATTTCACGGTTTGGTGTTATTTCGAAATCTAAACACAGCCTAATGCATAGTGGTATTGCATATATGTACAATGACAGTTTTTAAATAACGTAAAAATACGTGTTTTGTTTGTAAATTAATTATCATTATTATTTCACTACCGTTATACGTCGCGCTGTGTCCGTGACGATCGTGATATCCATCGTCAATGGGTTATTCATCGAATAGGACCCCCTAGAATTCTATATGACAAATCCTGTTTTCTGTGTTAAAATACACAAATAATAATAGTTTTGAACACAAATATCTTCGGAAACAGTCGGGCGATCGTCAGGGCAGACGCGTGCTGATAGATGACCCTTGTATTGCGGCTTACAATGACAGTTTTAGATCGGTATTTTTACCATTCGACCTGGCGACTGATATACTTATCCTTTAAATTGTAAAATTTGCTGCTTGGTCTAAAAATTTGACGTCTGTGACCAGAAACAGTTTTTGTTTCCACATTATAAAATTTTCTACTGTTTATTGATACTAACACTAAGTCGCATGTCTATTGACACAATATTACAAGCCTTTTATCAATCTGTCCTTGCATTCAAATAACTTATTAAACAATAGATATTGTATGCATTTGCTGTTGAACTTTTCATTTAGATTTATTTCATAATGAAAACGCGATATTTGTTTTTTCCAATTGACATAGCAACGGGATATATATAACTTATCACCAGACGTCTGTCTGATGTGATGCGCCTGCTCATGTGGCTGACAATGTAGCATTTGTTAGACCAATAAACATTAAAACATTTTCTGTTCGTTATCTTGAATCTGAATGGTAAGTCTCATCTCCACAATAATCTTATTAGCTACGACGCCTGAACACAGTAAATTTCGTTCACTATTGTTTGAAAGATATAGAAATTTTAGTGATACTTATGAAGACAATCTTTGACAAAAACACTAACGATCAGTAATTTTTTTTACAATGCATTACAAGACGCCTGCCTATGATAACGCTATTTAGGATGATGTATTATACAGAATGAAAGGTTATAAATGTAAAAGATCTGGAGGGGTTAAAGTATAACTCGTATTCTACCCATCTATTAAATTTATTTGGTATGGAAAAGAAAAACCGTTCAGAATTAAGAAGACAACGATAATGTACGTTCGCCCACGAAAGTAGTTAAATTTTAACTGTCGTATTGACTCATCAATACCTAAAAATGACATTGCACTTGTTTTACAATGAACTCAATATCTAAAACGACAACAATAATCTCGCACGTGTTACAACAATAAACAAAACGGTCAAATTTTGTTTTAAGATTAAATAAAAACGTAAATATGACGCTTTATTGTTTACTGTCACGACTTTCAAAGAACCTAGTTTAAAAGTTTTATCCTCTAAGTGATGATTATTAATTTAATTTAATAAAACAATGATTAAACAATAATCATTACATTAAAATTTGTGTAGAAATAAGTAAGATATAAAATCATCTAATTTTTTTCTAGAAAATCAGGATTTTTTTTGGAAATTATTAAAAAATATAATAACTCAACTCCAAAACCATTGTTTTTGTATAGGGTATTCAATACATAGATAGATAGGATACGAGCTATACTTTAGCCCCCTCCAGATCTTGTACACGTATTACCATTCACCTTGCACCACAGTGCACTCGTCGCCTAAGACATATGTTGAATCTCTTTACCCCCAGTAATTATACTAGCTACGACGTCCTTCAAACTGGAACACGAAAATGGTTGTATACTACTGTTGGGCATCAGAAATATGCGCTGCTGTGGTGTCTATCTAAGCGGTCTCCGGCAACAGAGTCCTACCACCAGTAAATACAACTATCGTATAATACTAAAGCGGAAAGACATTTTAATATCGCTGAAGACAATGTTATTTATGCTTGTAATTTCTTAATATATTTTATAAAACATTTAAATCTTTCGTCAAATGTAGTGGCTGATATATTTAGGGAAAACCATACGAAAACACATCTTATTATTATTTTTTACTAATAGAAATTTTTCCATTTCTGGCACGCCTATATACGAGATGGCACTCACATGTTCCTTTGATGTATTACTTGATCGATAGACGCTCGCGTGAGGCCTTGATGGACGTCAGGTGTGATGGCTTCAAGGTTTACCGCAGCACATGTTGTTAATGTGTAACGACCCAAAACATACTTTAAATGCTTGAAATAAGATTTGAAACCTGTAACACTGCTTAGGCGTGTGTTCCACACATACAATGTGTTATGGTATACCCTAGCTGAAAGTAAATACTTCATTCAAATTCTTCATGAAAGTGTACGTTAAATATACTATGACAATTCAACTCACACTTGCCAGCGTGGTGGATGATGGCATTGAATCTTTCTTTACGAGAAAAGCCCAGCAGTGGGAATATTACGTGGGGTGTTTATAAGCCATTTTATCGATTACATAGCACTACATTTGACTACGGTTTTTTAATATTTTACAGTAGATTATGATTAATGTTTCGTACTAGTTATCTGATAGTTCTAAACAATTATATCCAACAATTTTGAGCCGCCAAATAAAATTGTCATCGCATGGTCCTCTTGAAAAAACACATCATTTGGATGGTGATTTAGCTTAGTAAAGAGCCCTATAAATAAATTAGTTTGTATACTAATATTTGTCAACTAAACATATTACTGTTCCAAATCCGTGACTAAGCGGCGCGTGCCCGTGTACGGCCTTGCTGCCGTAATATTAAAATTGTATATTGTAAAGGTCATCCAAATGGTCATCCTGGTAAAGGTCATAACAGCACGTAATGTTTTTTTAGAATACAGGGTTAATGGCCTCGAAGGCTTTTCATATTAATTAAAAAGTTTTAAAACGTAAATCTACAGTGGAAAATTAACAAGCTGTTCTTATGCAGGTGCCCTTATCATCACAAATTTTATCACCACTGTACTTAAGGATTGTGGTAAATCATAAACTATACAACTTTATAGTTTTGCTTTATTGAATATAGAAATTTCTGCATATAGTCAAATTAATTTTTTTCGTTAATACATTATTTTACTCTACCCCGTTGTCTCTATTCTTCCATGATGTTCTCTGTTAAGACGTTATACTATATATCCTAATACCTTCTTCTATTCCCATTTCTTTAACACTTCTTTCTTAACCTTTATCATTCAATGTGATCAATTACTACAGAACCAACCTTATAAAAAATATCAGTATACCGTATTCGGCTGAGATGCGTTTTATAAAAATAGTGGGTTAATATATTTTTTATAACATGAGCTTTAAAATAGAACATTTCACTTATGTGTAAAACGTACAAATCACCATTTATGTCATTGTTATTATTAAATAACAAAATTTCAATTAAAAAAAAACATGTTATCGTTTCTGAACGACAACACGACCACAATTTCACACGAGAACGGAAACCATTACTGTAACGGAATTCGAATGTTAAGCATGATGTGGTTTGAGGACTTAACTGCAATTGTTAATAACACAATATATATATATTGTATACGCTAACTTTATATATATTATTTAATTTCAATAAGGGGTTTGGTAAGCATCAAAAATTCTAATAGTAATATTTGCTTGTTATTTGCGGTACGATTTATAAACAAGTGGTAGCAAATATAGCTTTAGAGCTCGATTCCAATAAAACTTTACTGGTGGTAGGTCTCCGTTGCCGGAGACCGTCTAAATACGTACCACCGTCTATTTCTGCCGACCAACAGTAGTGTGTAAACATTACTATGTTTCGGTTTGAAGGGTGCTGTAGCTAGTGTAAGTACTCGGGTAATGGGATTCAACGTTGCATCTCAGGTAGCGAGCGCTGTATTATCCAGTATATTCTCTGCTAACTAGCGTTACGTTGCTATCGGCGTGGGTATCACTTATCCTCAGGTGAAAGTCTCGCTCGTGTTATTGCTTAATTAAATAAAAAAAAATTGCAATGCGGTATAAAGTTGTATAATTATAAACTTACCGGTACTTACAGTAATTGATTCACTACTAAATATATCGAAACATATAATATTTATTTCTAAGCACTGTAATTTAACAAAGTTTTATATATTTTTTAAACGTTGTAGTGTTTTGTTTTCTGTTAACGACAATTACATATTAATTTTGACCTTTACTCTTTTTATTGCTAATAATTCTACGTTCCTCATTACGTAGGAAACGAGCCAATGCCAATCGTGTGCCAGCCGCTTGCTATTGCTATTGAAATTCGTCCGCGTCGCGTTCACATTGAAGGTCGATCCGATCTAAATTTTATTGTCTGCCACAACGAAAGACGCGTGAGGAAATTGTCATAGTGCTATCGGTTAATAAAGGCCAACTTTACGTGGTATAGTATAATATAAAACAATCACGGTGGCTTGAGAAACAGTTCGATCCTTACATTAATGCATAAATTTCGAATTACGGAAAAATGGATTTTGCTGCGGAGGAAGTTCTTAGGCAATCAACAATTCGCTTAGTATTGTAAGGAACTGAAATTTTTAATAATTTTCGTACACCCTATTTGTTAAATACACCTATATCTATCGTCTGATCTTTTATTCTCAGAAGTGAACTTTAACATTTATTACAATTTACTAATGAATAGAAGGATACACAACTCCCACGACAGTGAGTTCTACGAACACATCTCTATGGAGTTTCCCACACAACATTAGCTGTTACAGAATCCCTCCGTTTTATTCTGTGATTTAATTGTAATTTATTGACATCCTCTATATAACTTTGAATAAAGGATATTTTCTCATTATACATTATAACAAGACTTTTCTATGTATCTAGTAATAAAGTATAACAAGTAAGTCGTCCATTATGCGTTATATCGATGTATTGTCGATCCCTCATTTATTCTATTCTATTGAACTATGTTTCACGAACAATTTGAATATATATATATACACAAAGAATTCTAGATCACTTAGAATATATATTTCTTGGAAGTTTAAAAAATAATAACAAAAGTACATTTAGTAGGTAAAATATAGCATAGTCATTCACTTGGTAGCTCGCTGTCTCGTGTCTAGAATTTTGGTTAGTATTAGTAGAATTTCGATTCCGACCTCCACAATAAAAGATAATGTACAAGACACATGTAAATCACAGGTTAAAGTTTAATACATTTGGTCGTTCTAGCTTTTACAGAATAGGTCGAAATCGTCGATCACAGAAATCGTGTAACTTGTTCTCGGATCCTTATGCTGATTTAAGTCGACGAACATGTGGCCTTCTCTATCATCGAATCAAAAGCACCCATTTAGCTCTGTAGTTTATCAATCTTATTACGGTTAGGTATAGGACATATAAATTTAATCACACAATTGAAATAATCTTCCCTTAAATTACTACAATTATTCGTAATTCACTTTCTAACGAAACAATTTCAGTCGATTATCCTAATGGCGGTTACTCACGTACCGCTTAAGTAAATAGTGGACTCCCTCCGTAGGTACATTTAGTCTGATAGTTATCTATGAGCTACATATGTAATATGTATTACATATATAAATCCTACATAGATAATTTGTATTGTGATTAACATAATATATTAACACAACTGGGGATTGGAAACGAAATTACCCTTCGATGAGGACAATTTTGAGACTGTTCAATTGATAATCAACTTGTTAAAATTCGTCAAACATTTACACTTTAATTGTATCTTTAAGCATGTTGATAGAATAAAAAAATTTCTGATAAGGCAACAAAAAAAAAATTGCTTTTCACGGAATTTTAATTTATGAGCTAGTACGAAGAAAGAAACGAACTCTTAATGTTTCAATTTATTGTATATGTAGAACACCGGGTGGTCGGTTCTACAAGTTGAAAAGGGTAAAATTTTATTTTACGGACTTTGGTGGAACATTAAAAGCAATTTTTTTTTAATGACTACTTTTCTATTTTTTTCTCTTTATTAACAGGGCTTCATCGCTAATGCGATGATGTCGCCCTCGTAGTAAATACAAATATATTATATGTTTAATTAATTACAAATACGTCTAAGAGCTATTTGGTACAGAAGTTTGGCTTCATCTGACATTGGTTTAGTCAGGATTGAATTAACTTTACCAATTTCAAGCAAAACACTAGAATCGAAAGCATCTCTATAAGCTTGATTTTTCGTACATTCTGTGAGGATGTGATAAACATCATCGATTCTGTTACAGTTAGAGCACATCGGTGAAGACACCCTGAAAACTTCAGCATAGAATATACGCATATGTAATATGACTACGTTTTATAAATATACAAAAACATAAAAAAGTATCCAAATTAATTAATATTGCTTTAAGACATGAAATGTTTAAGTATCGTTACTCCAATAGTTTCATTAGTCGGAGTGTATCTACTTTGTTTCAATTATGAAAATAGTCGTTGCGTTGGTACCTATCTAGACGGTCTCCAGCAAGACGGACCCTCTAGTTATATTTATATCCAAGAAGTTATTTGAATATTGGTATGTTTTATGTAGTATGTTGCTCGGTTGCGATGAACAGCTTGATATGACCGCTCTTCTTACGCTTAGATACGATGATGCACAGATAACATCTAAACAACTTTTCTCGCTTGTTAGAACATTTTTTCCTGTTGCTAAGAAATAAATGCCTAAATAGCAACACCGATGATATATCTAGAACTTAAATGGAAAGAGAAACGCTGACGTATTTGTTCGTATGCCTTCAACGTGTCTATAAAGAGAAAAGAATAAAGCAGTTTAAATAAAAAAAAAATGTTCTGTGTTACAATTTTCCTATATATAGATAAATTATTTCTATTGGATTTTAAAAGATTCAAAATTAATTTCAATACAACTGGCAATAGATTAAACTAAGTTGCCTCTGTACAGTGGCTATTCTTCTAACTTTAATTTTTTTTGTGTTTTTTTCATATTAAATATAAATAATTTTTTAACTTTATTCCACTTTAAATATAAATAATTATTCATTCTGAACATAAGATTCTTCTATATAAATAGATATTGTGTTAATATTAAATTCAATACAGATAGGTACGTTGTTTTCTAACTAATAACTTATTTTATATGTGATTAATGAAAAAATGAGGCATTATAAAGTAAAACAATTTTGATGAAATTATTGTATACGAAAACGAGAAGAAAAATATTAAATGCACTTTGTACACTAGTTTATCGAATTTAATAATTTCTTTTTTCATTTCAGGTAATGAAGAGTCCACAGCGTGTATTTTGAAAAGAAACTGGGCCTTTTATGAGAGGTAATTGATTATTTTAAATCAACGCAATGTTTAGAAGCTAACGTCTAGTGCGCTTACTAGTGCCTAATCCAAAACTCATGCAATATCGCTAACTGCAAAATAAAATACATTAGGTTGTATTTTTTGACGATGGCGGTGTTATAATTAATATTCTTAGAATAATTTTAATGTAGTGGACACGTATGTATACACTGTGAATAAAAGTAATGTATTGACTTTTCATGATAACAAATGTATCACTATTTAAATTAGGTCTAGCTTTGATTTGTGGGAAATTCCTAGTTTAGTTATGAGATGAGTTTCAAAAAATTTTAAGAGTGTGAGGTTTTTATGCACCAACAGTAATTAACACTAATCTTACAGTATTTTGTCCTAACCTCGTGTTACATCATTTCATTATTATTTGATTGTTCGTTTCTACTGAAATTATTACAGCGTCAAAGATGGTTCTCAGAGCAGCCAGTGGTTCAGGCCGAATGCGTGGGCACATTTCGTGTCATTGTTCGGTCCACGTCCAGCACCCGGCGTGTCGCAATCAGCGTTCCCACATCCTTACGGCTATTGTGCGTTGATGTTTTCCCAACCGAGCGCGTCAGCCGACACCTAACAATACTCTATTTTCCTCTCTAGCTGCTTACCAATTCCACATGCACGCTCGTTATTGTTGCTTTTGCGGTTTTAAGATGTTTCTCTTTTTGTATCGTATACTCGTTTTTCCTTGCTTCGCGGTTTCTTACGTATATCCGACTCGTTATTGTACTTTATACCATTGTCGGCGGAGCAGCAAAACACCTCAAAGAATCATCGTTATATGTGTTTCCTTTTACAGTTATGAGAAGTTTTTTTTAGTATTTTTTGTATGTTGTGGTTTAAAATTCAATATATTCAAATATTTTTTCTTAAGATAACAATACATCACAGTTACATAAATTTTATTAAAGTTCGTACAACAAACTATCTCTTTCCACAATCGGTTAATATTTGAGAAGCGCCAACTTAATAAAGAATAACGTGTTAACCACCTCACGGTTTCGAAACCTGATTTTGAGCTAAGTGACACTCGGGCCGGACCACTTCGGAACATGTTAAAGCCTGTTTTAAAGTTTTTCCAGTTGCCATGTGGCATTGCTTTGCTGGCATGTTATCATATTATGTGCTTGAAATCATTTTGAAAGCTTGCAACATAAATGTTCACATTACCACCACCTACATTTAAATACGCTCGAATGTGGGCGCAGTGCTTGGACCTGCCCGTTTCGGTTTTAAGGCAATCATGATGCCCAACAAGATCTTATCTCTCGGCAGCGTTCCCTGCACTAAAAGGAGTTTTAAAATAAAGTCACGTAATGTTAGGCGATTTAGTAACAAAGATTAAGCGAACACAGAGGAAAAGAAAGTTGATCATTATAACTATTATTTTTATGTTAATTTCTCAATAAAATTATCACATTTACCCATACATTTGACAAAAATCTTTAGTATTAGATTTTTGATACAAATATCATTTAAACGTTTACATGAATCAAGGAAGTTGAAATTTTATTTACATTTGTAAACAAAGAATTGTGTTCGTTAGGTTTAACGGATGTCTGTCTAATTATTAGGAATACATTAACTGAAATAAGTTGTTCTTTGTATGTATGCGTTTGTTGATTTATTTCTGTAAGTAATTTGTACGTATATCGTTTTGCCAATTGTTTCAAAATAACTACAACAAATGTCGTACAAGCGCTTGGCAAGCAACAGTTTCCTTGTATGCTTCACCTAATCATAAACTTATACTGACTAACTTGAGCATGCTTCCTAGACGAGTCCAGTAATAGTAATTACACATTTAACCATGAGCCGATGCAACGATGCTTCGGGGAACGTTTTAGTTAACTTAAGATAAACGCACGTAATTATATACTTTAATTATTCTCCAACTTCGATAACGGAATCGTACAGAGAGACATGAGAATATGTCTTGCAGGCTATTAAGGGATGGTATTTTGGGGAGAACAAATTGCAGTCATTACTGACAATGGCAGATGTTCCTTATAGAGAACGATTTCTGCCGGTACATATGTTAAGCCTTAACATTCCATATTATATACTGTATTACGGACTACAGATGTTGGTTCAGTTTTATTGTTCTTTTATAATGTACCTTACATGCGAAGAATATCCAATTACCGAGTGTACAATAAAAATTACCACAGATCACACAAAAGTTTTACGTTTATTGTTTAATAAATGGTACGAACACTTACAAAAATGGTGTTTACTGGTGGTAGTTACTCTATTTATGAGACAGTCTTAGTATGTACCACTACAGGTCCTATTTCTGACGAGAAATAATACTGTCCAAAGATTACTATGTTCTGGTTTGAAGGACGCTATAGCTTAATTAAAACTAATTTAACATCATAATGTAAAGGCGCGAACACAATGTGGTACTATGTATATCGTCCTAACTAGTACGTAGCTACGTAGTTATGAGCAGTTGTATCACTTACCATCAGGTGAATGTCTTGCTTGTCACTTTATGGAATATTAAAAATACGTATTGTAAATATATTTTAATAACAATTATATTTAGATGTATTGAATACCTGTTAAAGATCGTAAAAATTCATTGGATTATGGAAGGCAGGCTTGTCAATCGCGCTGGTAATCATCGATGAGAAATACAACAGACAAATATTTTATTAATAAGTTTAACTTTAAAGAATATTAATACTGAAGACCCTATTTTTTTTGTACGATAACGTTAATAAACTCTTTATATTCTGCGCCTTTCACTTAACGATTAAGAAAGTGTATTCGTACAACATAAATGGAAGAAATAACTTTCGACATAAAAATATTTTTATACGTATTTTATATGGAAGATTACTTTGTCCTTTAAGGCAGCTAATAATCTTCTTGTATTATTGGTGAAAGTTTCAATACTTATTTTCATTTTTGTCTTATAGTTAACTGATAACCTTGGAACCACAGCGTCACGATACCGATAGTCATGGTTATAGTCAAATTGATTCGCACGCAATGGTAGAATTTCTGGTGATTGTTTCAAATTTTGATTCTAATGCAGTTTTAACTAGATATTAATATGTACATGATGATATATGTAACACAGCATTCTCAATAAGTATTCTTTGCAATTAGGCTTATTTCGGTGTTGTCAAACTAATTCAAACTTACCCTCACATCTCTGGGTAATAATTTTGATATATACAATAAAGGCAGCAGGGCGTTACTCCTGTATCTGTAATAAATATAACAGATCGCCCCCATTGTTTTCTTTACGGGCGGCTTTATTGGCTCAAACTGTTTCAGTCGTCGTGATAACGTGTAAGCTTAGGAAATTGAAATAGATCGATGCTGGAGATAGCTAGCGAAGTGTAATTTCAATTAAATTGTACGGTGTCTCCTATTGAATATATATTATTTTTATACAAGTAATTCATCTTCGCAATTAATAAAAAAAGTCATTTGTTACAAATATCGTCTTCTGGAGATTCACTGAATGTCTTAATCTATCTGTATTACACTAATTCACCAATATACATATATTTCTTTAATTTTATAGCAATGTCATACTTATGGTAACTGTTTAGCATAGGTATTGTGTTTACCAACTATGATCCAATTTACTTTAGCTTCAAGTTCTTTATGGGCCCCCGTGCATCTAAACGTTCACTGTATTTGTATAAAAAGGTAATTTCTTTATTAATTTCATTAAGTAGCTATAATGAATATTTTCTTCTAGCAATATCAAAATTAAATTAACTTTGGTGAGGTTTTATAGGTGAAAATTTTAATTAACTCGCATCTATTAAACGTTGGGCGATAAAGAAAACACCTGATATAACTTCAGTTAATACATACAGCGACTTGCAGTACACATGACGTGGAATCCATTTTCTTTATCCTATGATTTTTATGATCTTGTTTATCGGCACTAGACCGAAGAACCCTAGGCAGTAAATATTGGCCGGATATGTTTTATCAATATCCCCTTTGTTTTCCTCATTTCCAATTCAAATAAAATATCGTTATGTCAGGTTTAGTTAGTATTAAAGTGAGAATACAGAATTATTATTTGATCTTATTAACCACAAAGTAAGTGCGTAAAAGTATTTGATAATATTACTAATCTGTACTTTACCACGACCTCGTTTGATGATGGTGGTGATGTGATCAAAAAATGCTTTAGCCTAGTAACAGCTAAACTACCTAAATATACTCTAAAATGGTTTATGTACACAATTTTTTTTAAAATTTAAGTTATTTACTAATTTGGTCTAATAATAGTTAGTACTTTTAGTCTACGTATAGGATACGAACTATGTTTAGATCCGTTATAAGTGTTTGTATGATTCCGTATTGATAGTTGGCATGGGACCGATTGCACTAGAAATTTATTGAAGAGTGTGACTTTGTACAACAGAAGATACCAATTAGGTAAAATTATGAGAATGATTATAAATGTATTATAATATCTAATGTCATACGAATATTTATATATATGCCACTTAATGCGCGACATAATTTCTACAGATAACTAATGCTACTAAATCAAACATATTAATTATAGTTGCAGATTCGGATAGACTGATTATTACGATATATAAGGGGGACCATTAGCAAGTAATTGATATAGTGACGCTGTCCATACGATAGTTTTATAGTCATAAATCAATTATGCTAATAAGACGTATATAATATATAGTACGTTATTGCAAGAATTTTACAAAGGCGCGTAGGAAACATTGTAAAATAGCAACTACGTTGAATTATTTTAATAAAGTTGCTTATAACTTTTCATTCAATCGTTCCTTCATAAATTAGAAGGCAAAATATAATCGGTATCATTTTTGAATTTGTTTACCGACTCCGTTGGAAAGTTTGCCAAAATTCTCATACTATTTCAGCACCCAACATTCATTATAGTTACGTACCCTGAAATATTGCTTAAATAGAAACCAACGAGGGTTTAATGTAATAGGAAATGTAAATTTTTAAAGAAGTATAATAGCGGAGGCTTTTATCAAAATTACTAAAATACACAATTACACTATTGATTCGATTTTTTTTTTCTGTCCTTATATAATAATTTAATCTGGTGTCTAGAAAAAGATTTTCTATGCGAAGTGTATATATGTATTTTTTTACATATGATCTCTATTCATTCTTCATAAAGTAACGCTCGTAAATAGAATATTTTTTTATTGAACGAAACGACGAGGCTAGCGAGACGTTCACTTGATCTGATCGTGAGCGATACGCCTGTCCATAGCAACGTGAAACTAGTTAAGATAGTATTCGTGGCACCACATTGCTCTCGTCGCATTGAGACATAAGATGGTTAAGTCTTGTTACTCCAGTAATTTCACAAGCTACAGCGCCCTTCAAATTATACGACAGTTCTAATTGGCGGCAGAAATAGGCGCTGCGATGGTATCTAGACTGTCTCCAGCAACAGAGACCTTCCACCAGTAAAATAAAAGAAATCATTCATAAGGAGTTCCTTTCTTGAGAATGAATTTGCACTTCCGAACTAGTTTTAAAGAAGCTTAGTGTATTTGAAATATATTCTTTTGTTGTTGTATCGCTAAATATTTTTATATAGCACAGTTCCTGTTTAGTTCAATTGTTTGTTGGTATAACAAATAAATATTGTACCATCAGGTCTATCTATAATCAATAATAATCATTGAAGCGCACATCAAACATGGATGTGTTTCATGCCCAACGACCGGACGCTTAGTGTGTTAAATGACACCGTATTAGTTTTTAATGTACTTTGAAGACATCACACGGCACTGGTCCACGGCGTGACGAGTCCATTAATCTGGGCCGCTCGGTGACAACTCTTCAAAACCACGAACAAATGTCACGAGGCCTCGGCGACTCGTTCTATATACATCTTGACGTCATAATACACCTTATATTTTATAGTTTAAAATATATAACACGAAATGTTGGCGATATGTTTCTATATATAGGTAGGTAGATAGGCAGTAAATCTGTACGCTTTCTATAGCCAAATCGTCATTGCCTACTTAACTACCTAGACCTATATATAACCAAAATAATATAATCTTCCAAATTTCACAAAGGATACACGCAACTATGTTGAATTGAAATTGGTAAGATTATTTTAAACATAGATGAGCATAGATGTTTTGAAAGCATACATACCCTACCTGAAATCTCTGTGCAACATCCTTATCATATATATATTATAACCCTCGGTGTAAAGATTTCAGAGATAGCAATCTTCCTGAACTATAGCCGATTTAGGGCATCATTTCTGAGATTATACAGAACCGTCACAAATATTTTTTTATTATATTTTTGTATTAGTGCCTTGTAAATATTTCGTATACATTAAGCAGCCGTTTTTTCATTGTATTACACAATTAAATTTTATTAATTATAGCACTTAGTTTAGAATAGCACTCATTGTCGCTTATAACTTCTGTCAATAAATATGTTGGTGCTGCTGTTTTCTCTGCAACACATTGAGCTATTCGTCGAAAAAATTAAAAGGAAACTTTAATTTGAGATTACAGTAATTTTCATTAGATATTAATTATTTCTTTATAAACAACATCTTGCCTACTCACGAGTGTTGTTGATGTAATTATGAAGCTATACATATGTAATATCTTGTATGTTTTATTTCGACGCACAAATAATCAATCTTAATAACGTCTAAGGCAAATATCGATTTAGCTAGCGTGTTTTGGTGTTGTCGGGATAGGCTATCGAGATTAATTGCCTCCAGTGTGGGACGGAGCCGGCAATATACCGGGCTTTGTTGACGCCCGTTGGCTCGAAAGTTTGTGTGTAGGCGACGGTGTCCGCACTAAGGGAATAGATTTAGTCGGATCCATGATACAGACTGATTAATCACATTCTTCTATTTCTTTATATGAAATAAAACAATACAGATTATACACATCTATAACTATGATAGTGTCCTATGGGCGATCTTAATTGAAAAAAAAATTGTTCACCCTATAGACATAACCATCCATCTGAACGGAATCAAGGTGTTGGTAGTAAACTTACGGCTAACGCATGAGTATCGTAGAAAACATTAAATTTTTTAATACTTCATCAAAAAATTATATGTATAATTTTGATGTATTGACGGATGAATATATCCGCCAACGGGAGTCAATCATGTGAACACCAATAATAGCAAAATACAATAGCACTGACCCGATGTTGCAAACTGTTCGCTCTATATATTCTATACAAACGACGTATTTCATGACGTGGCTACCTCGATAAATTCGTTTTAGATTATATAGGATGCAATTGCTTAATAAATTGATCAATTTAATATTTACACACACACAAAAAAAAAATATATGCAAATTGCAACTAGCAGATTCAGAATTATTTTCTACAATATTTCCGCCCATTTGGTATATGGAATTTGTTTACAATTATTACAAAATTCACACAGTTGGTAACAGTGAAAGAGGCAGTCTTCTCAAAGATAATATTGTTACAATTTGTATAGTCTTCATTTTTTATTCAAAAGCAAAAATCATAGTGTACTTTTTTAACTTGAGAATCAATATAGGAAACCATAGACAATTGAAAGACTGCAAGGATTAACCAACTCGCCTGACCAGTTATTGCCGACCAGGACAGCTTATATATATATATACAATTTTCAAGGTAACATTTTTATTTTCAATATTAAAGCAACGTATGAAAATGTTCAGTATGCTAAATATATGTTTTTGTTTGATATTGTGACTCCTTTCATTTGATTTCGCTTAGCTGCGCCGGCGGCAATGGCAGTGTGTCCGTGTGTTTTGTGCTGGTGAGTTTCCCGGCATTGGTAACTCAATTGGCAGGCAATCTCGCACCGGCGCCGCTCTAGTAATTACCTACAGCACTCCCCTACCCTCTCCCCTATCAATGTAGATAGTGCTGGGATGCGAGCACTAAGATGTTGTTTATGCAAGGATAATGTGTTGCAATTTTTCAACAACATATTCTCTTGAATGTAAATTTAGCAGGGTTTTAGTAAAAAGAAAAATAATTCTTACTCGAAAACTAGTAAATTCTACGATATCTAATACTGAAGACATATAAATATCGATGCTTCACTATATTACAGATTGTACAGCTTATATGATTGTCTGTGGTACAGTCTATAGTTTATAATTAAAGGATTAAAGTAAACATTTATAAATAAATATAAATATTACGTTTTATTTATTATGTTAGGTAAAACTGACTATATAAATTCCTTATTAATTCATGGACAGGCAAATCTGGGACGTCCGAATTGTTCCGCTCAACCAGATACAGAAAGGACTGTATCACGCTGATCGCCAACCTTCACTAGTTGGAGAGGCACTTTAAGAAGAAGAATAAATTTAGTCTAAACACGATGTGCACAATGTACACGATTGAAGGCGCAGATACAGCAATGAGTTATTATTATATCATCATCATGAGATGCCTTCTCCAAAGTGAAGTTTCACGGTTCGATATTATATACCCAAAGCACAAGTGAAAATATCTACAGACCAGATAGACATACTAGAGCAAATAAACAACACTAGCTGCCGCTCGTGAGCCTGTTTTCCGTTGCGCAGTACCCTGAAATAGTATCGACTCATAGCGATGAGGAGTAAATTTATCATATTTCCGATTGCTTGATGACGTAATGATTGCTTGCTACATAATGTAATAAACTTATTTCTACTGTCTACATTAAAATTTCTTGTAATCAAATGGTTTGTATTTTTTTTTAACTACATTCATAGTTCCAATCGTGGTACAAGTTCTAGTTTATTCTCTTGATAAGTAAATTAATTTTAATAGCCTTTTGCTTTATTTTTCTGAACCGTAAGAAGCCATAACGCGCCTTTAATTGAAAACCGATTGTGAAAAAAGTCTATCCAATAATGGTGCAAATATTTATTCAAATTACTCAAATGCCTTAGTATAGAAACTCGTTACCCTCCAGGCATCCATTACGAATATGGAGACGAGGCAACACAGGCGGTGCCACCGGAATCTTACGCTTGACGCACTTTCCATCTGCTGAGCAAAACGCATTAAGACGCAATCTCCGAACCTTCCAATATATCTCGTCAGTGGGGGATTTCATTACTGTATATTTACCTACGTATTCTTAATACGGGAAAAAATATTTTCGTTTTACAAATTCCAATTTGACAAGGTAATATCGACGTCGCCGGCGAATAATGCAGTAACTGAAAATTTGAAATTTTACAAGACAAACGAACAAATATTTTTAGTCAATAACTCCATCAAGAGATAAGTCTTGACTAAAATCTATACCTCAAATGAAAGCTATTTTTTGTAGTGGCTATTTATTTTTATTAACAAGTACTTATCTATAAAGACTAGTTTATAAAATTAACTTCAAAGATTTTACAATATCAATATAAAGTTGGCCTGGTTGGTAATGATCTATTACGATATTATTCGTGTAATTCTGTTTGCGTTAAACAGTAATGCTTTCATCATCACCATTAGGTGCCCTCTTCAAACTGAAGTTTGGGGATCAGGTTGAGAAAACCAATTCGATCCTCAGCTATATAATGCTTTATTACAATCTTATTCCATTACATTTTTTATATAGAATAATAGTGTTTACCGTTCAAATCTTTTTAAACATTTTACTCGAATAATATCGAAATGATCATCGATTTTATTTTGACAAAATTAAAAATGATCCCAACACGTTTATTGTAATTTTCATGAAATTATAATAATATAGATTCTGTTATAATTAAAGTCATCATCATTTCAACCGTTGGACGCTCATCGCTGACCATAGGTCACTTGTAAGGTGTTTATCAAAACACGCTCCTGCGCTGATTAAATCCAGTGGCACCAATCGATTCTTTTAATTTCGCTTATCCATCTTGTGAGGGGTATCAGCGTTACGATTTCCTGTCCTCGCAACTCCAGCACTTTAAGACCTCAACGGTCATCATTAGTTATACAAAATATGTGTCCACTATCACTTCAGTCATTATTGAATTAATGTTTTCTACAAAGCTTTCAATAGTTTGGAATGTATAAAAAAATTATGGCTTTGACCACAAATTCCGAAGTAAGCCCTATATTTTAGAATCATCATCAAGTGATACCTTCTTTAGAATAGTAAGACTTTCTCTTGTTCATGTAAAATGTATTGTAATCGATTTTGTATATCTCAATTTTTTTTATTTAATTAGGCAATGATACGAGATGGATGTTCACCTGATGGTAAGTGATATGCGCCTGCCCATAACAATTTGGCATTAGTTACAATGATAATATATTGCACCACATTGGCCTCTTGCCTCAGACATAAGATGTGGAGTCTCGTTACACCATTAATTACACAGCGCCGTTCAAACCGGAATACAGTAATGCACATTACAATGTGGAGATAGAAATAGACGATGCGTAGGTACCACCTACCTAGGCGGTTTCTGACAACAGAGACCTATCACCAGAGCAATTATATTAAACCTAGTACTTTTACCATTCCTATATAATTAGTGCCTTACGCACCAATGTTCAGTTAGCAGTTTGAAACAAAACAGCTGTATGAATTAAAGCGTCAAGACGGTGCCGTTAGTTTGTTATGTGGGACGTTTCGAAAGTGATGAAGTCTGCCAAACATTGACGCGCTTTGCCAACGACTCTTATTTCAGTTGCTTTGTTACAGGGTTGCCAGTTGTGAAACGCGTATTTGAACAATCTGTTCGTCCCCAGTCCCTGTAGAAAATAGTACAATACTATTGAACGGGTTACTGATTAATGTTGACCTGTATGCTTCTAGGAGGTTTTTATTCATTTCCTTAATAAACCCTAGCTTAATAAGGACAGATTGAAAAAAATGTTTTCTTTAAAGATTTTAACTTTAACGATGCATATTAACTTTTAAACATAAAGTTCGTGTCTACATCGTGCAATTATTTTCAAAAATGAAAGGTGTTTAATTAAGTTTAAATAAATATTATAGCTAAAAAGAGGGTGACCCTCTACACCTTTAATATAATTTGTGTATAGTTTCTTTAGAAGTACGACTGCAAGCAGCATTGTCCACGTTTCTTTCACGTTGCGCTGGCGACCCTCGGCCTGGCGCCCGCCACGCTTTCACAATGCAATCCGTTCACCTGGCCTGCTATTGTTGGACGGTCCGCACTCCACGCGATTGCTGTTTATTTCTGTAATGATTACCATTTACATATATTTCGTTTAGTAAAATGCCTTGCATTGAACTTGAGCTCTCCGTAGCGACAAGGGTACATACAACATACTTATCAAAATTGTATGAATTTACGTAAACAATATTGATGGTTTCACGTTCATATTATTAGATGAAAAACTAAAAAGTAATCAATATTCAAATATTTAATCGGTTGCATGCTTTTAACATTAAAACATCTTGGAACTTTTAGGCTATAACGTCAACAAAACTTAATGACACTATCACTATTTTTATCCTTTATAAACTTTGAATTGTGCAATACTAGGGGTCATGATGGAGTTTAAAATCTCCCACCCCTTCCCACGTACGCCATTCACTATTGGACATAGGCCTCTTGTAATGTATTCTACGAAACATCTTCGGTCTTACGCTTGAGTCCAGTGGTTCCCAGCGATTCTTTTATATCATATATATCATCCACCTAGTAGGGTCTAGGTCTGCTACTAAACCGATGAACAGTTGCTGTGCGCAAATAATTCTTAAGAACGATAAATATCACATTTATTATAGAATTAAACATTTACCGAAGCTGATGTTACTATATAAAGTGCTATCAATAAAATCTTGAAATGTTAAACAGAATTTTTTTTTCCGAAATATTAAACTAAATTGTTTGATTACCTATTACTCGTCTTCGGAAGTTACGTTCACATAGGCCAAATGTGGCGAAATGTAACCAAAACTGGAGGGATAGTGTGATTAGAAATCAAAAACTCGACGCAAATATAATTTGAACCTAATGCAGTAGAGTTTAAGATTAAAATGAAACAGTCTGAATTGTGTCAAACAATTGTATTCAGTGTTCAAACGGTTACTGTTGCGGTACCGTGCAGTGAAGCACATTGTTCAGTAAAGGGGATAAGTAGACTGAACATTGTCATCTGACGCCACTCTTAAAACGCTGGACACTTATTCGCATCGGGAATAAGTTACAGAAGAAACACAATCTATGCAATTCATACATAAAAAAGTAATGTATATGATCGCTTAATGGGCAAAAAACGTTAACATACTAAGTTTGCTTTAAGTAGATATTTATATAAGAGTAGTGATAACATGTGATGGAAGTATACGTTAAGTATTATCTCTTCGGCTGCTATATAATTTCATGTGTAATATAGTTCGTGACTATCACCGGATAGTGATTATGAACTAGCAAATCGTTTTAAAAAATATATATACGTTGTGATAGCCAGCGATTATTGCAGTTGCCATTTTTTATTATCGCGAATTAAATCCTCCATCGCTGTAATTTAGGTGAACATTGACTATAAATTTTGTAACACCAGCATGATCGGATTTACATAAAACAAAAAGCCATTGTGAATATCCGTATACCCCTATAGTCTGTAAACCGATATTTGGGTATTCATACGGTTTCCATTATGCGAGCAACGTTAATGCTGAGCCATAATAACTTTTGTGAATTTATTTAACACCAGGCAAATTGACAAAACAATTTCTTTTGTATGCAACGAATTGACGATACGAGCGAGATGTTCACTTTAACGTGGCGCTGGTTAAAATAATATACACTGCACCACTCGACTGTCCTCGTCACCTTGAGAGAAACAGTGTAGATTTTGTTACTGGAATATTTTCACAAGCTTTATAAATTAAAATTCTAATGTATATATATAAAAATTAAACATCGTTACACGGTGCTTCTAGACTAGTGCCTTTTACTGTCAAAGATTGCATTGCTGCATACCATCAGCTGACATCATAGTCCCACAAATACAATAAAAAAGAACGTTACATAAAAATTTTAATTTACAACAAAAGTAAATGTGTGGGGAAAAGGCGGAAGTCTCAACAAACGTGGCTGGTTTTCATACCCGTCATATAATCGTTGTACTACAAATTTGTATGTGTATATTTAGAGATATATTTAATAAAAATAAAAGAACCAATATATTACTTAATAACTTAAGAAAATTATTAACTGTTATATCTGCAATTTCATTGAAATACATAAACTAGCTCGTCCCACATTCCAAGGATGATTAAAATTTTTATAAACTAGTTACCAGTCGTTAGATTAATTATAAGTTCCAATTAACTAATTACCTTCAATTTTTGCAAATTACATCAGCAAATCGGAAGCTACTTTACATAAAAAAAAATATTAACATAATTTATATGAACTCCTTACGTTTTAAAATTTACCTGCATTTATCTCATAAGTTTACTGGCAACTTAGCAGGAGCCAGCGGACAAGTTGATGTCTCCTCCGAGGCTAGGCTACGTGGAAACGTTCACGGCTGTCTCTCGGACGTGACTCCGTTCAGACGGTAATTTCCTTGTTCGGTATATACGCTTAAATGCACATTATAATGGCTTTAGAAACGGTTAATTAAGATCTATAATATAACCACAGTTACAATGTATCTTCAATGAAATTTAACCTGTATCATTAGCGCGGACAGTAATCAAGACATGATTTATTGCTTTAGTACATTTTGTATTTCCTCTCCAAAATGGAAAGGATTTGTAGCTAGAGCTAGAGCACAATCTGAGCTGTGTCTACCACCCTAACTAGCTCTACGTCGTTATAGCAGGTGTATCACTTTCCAAGAAGTAAACGACTCCTTCGTCTAGTCGTTTCGTAATTATAAAAAATTGCAGTGTTATTCTAATTACACCCCTATCGGCGTACCTCGAATATAATGTAATAGTTAAAATTTTTAGTTGTATATATCCTACTACCGTTAAACAATGAAACTGCATAATAAATTCTTCAAGCGTTTTATTTTTCAATTAAGTATTTATATGGATTATATGTTACCATAATATTTTAATAACAGTTCACTTCTTCACTATATAAGGTTAATTAACTTATACCACATTCATTCTTGTCAACCACTCAGTTACATTTTAATAGATGAATTGCGTAAAATAAATGTAGGAGAATATTATGGGATTCTCCCCTCCTCACCTGGCTCTGCTAACTGCAGTCTTTCAAGTCCTCTATGTGAAAGCCCGCATTATTGCCCGACCCGTTTGTTGCCCTGGCGGCGGCACCCCACCCGGACAGGACTACCCTACCTATAAGTACCGGCTGAACTCGATTCGTAAAAGCAGTTTCTATAAACTGATATTATTACGCTTGTTGTAACAAAGTTGAAAAACTATAAATATCTTTAGCTGTAAATTTAATTAAATCGTTTAAAAATTACTACACTTCACTTCACTATTACTGATTGTTGCCGGTCTTTGTCATATTTAGGTACTACCGCAGTTCCTATATCTGTTGCCAAATTGATATGATGACAAGCTTCCACTAGTGCATGTAATTCTACTAGGACTGCGTGTATTATTCAAGAGCCACGTATTCGAAACAACTTCGCAATTCCTCGCAAAGTACGCGGCAAACTTATTCTTGGATTTCTGCAACGGTGCCGTTACAGCGATCCGCCGTCCGCGTTCTGTCCATCACCGGTGCCCATTTACCATAATATAGGATTGACGGGTTGCCCGATCGGTTCGCCCCCGGGGCGGACGCGGTGCCTCGATAATTTTCTCCAGCCGTCGCACGAGGTCACGACTCCGTTACCACGGTATCGATATCTAGTTGTGAAACTACAACTGGTCGCCCGTACACGACTTAGCGCTCGGCAACTTTTTATTCCGATACCTTTTTGAAATACTAAAATAATTATGAAACTTAAACGCATTTGTCAACTGTTTATGTTAACATTTTTTATAAGCATTCAGGCATCCATGTTTAGTATATTCTTTGATTTAAGTTATGAAACGACATTACTTCCAACGGCCGTCGTTTTCCTTAAAAAAATGTTACTCTTACAAAAGATGATATATATACTTTTATAATTAGCCATAACTCCTGTTAACAGAAGATCGGGCAAGTCAAATTCCATTGCAAAGGCTTCATGTCCAACTATGGATTTTTGTAGCTTGATATTGAAATGATGATTTATATTAAGCAATATTATGAAGACAACTATTACAGATTAGAAATACTGTGTAATTATTATTATAACAAAATCTATGCCCCTGATAAATACCAATCGAGTTTTTATGTGTATTTGTTTGCACCGACAGCAATAAAGTTGATAATCAACTCGTCGAAGCATGATACTTGTTAAACCAGATTAATATTTAAATACCCTACATATCAATTTGCTCAATAGGTGCAACTACATGTATAAGTAAGTTTTAAGCAAAAGTTATATAGTTTTAACACTTAAAATATCAATATTTATCATAACACTTTTATATCAAATGTAGACTCATGAGAAGGTACTCAACGGTGAATGTATGCTGGTTGGGATTCATTCACAACTTGAATTTTAGCAATCTTACCTCTATATTTTACCGATAGTAGGTCTCGTTTGCGAAGAGCGTCTGGGTAGGTTTCACCGCAACTTGTATATCTGCCGCCAAACATTAGTGTGCAAACATTACTGTGTTCCAGTTTAAAGGGCGCTGTAAGGTAACGAGACCTAACATCTTATCTCTCAAGGCGATGAGCAACAAAGTTGTAAAGTGTATATCCTTCTAATTAACACCATGTTCTTATGAGCAAGTGTACCACCTATCTTCACATTAGCGTCCCGGCCGTCTTGTCGCTTCGTAGATTAAAATAAAAAAAAATAGTTCGTATGGTGGGTTATGTACGTAGCTGGTGCAAGATTCGCCGTCCCCCACTTAGAATGGATAAGTGCCTTCAACGATAAAAGCCAGCCAATCGTTAACGCTCCCACTTAGCTATATTGATAAATTGTTTTCGCGATTCGTCCAACGTTCGCCCGTCAACGGGTTGCAATCCCGATTTGAACTACGACGCCGTTGACTTTGATGGTCATACGAGATGTTCGAATCAAATGATTGATTTCTAAGCTTGCTATTCATTTTATTCAGGGTGTTTGAAAACATTGATACGGGTCCACTAGTTGTTTTATTTTTATATATCTAAATATGGATCGGTTAAGTGACGTTGAAGTCGATACGCTGCAATAATATTTGGCAACAGTTAAAACAAATTGGATAAAAATACATTGCTCATGAAAGAATGTATGCATCTGCCAATTTTATGGGGGTGATTAGGCGAAAAATTATTTAAATACTGTTGATGAGATCCGTCTTTTGTGTATAGAAAGAAAATACTCAAGAAGCAAGCAGCATGCATGTTAAAATGTATACACCATAAACTTTGCTCACATATTAATATGAATATTGTAAATGTAAATTGTAATCTAACCTGTCAATATTAACAAGTCAAAGGTGTTTATACTACAGGTTCTATATATATATATATATATATACATCTCTGGAAACCATTAACGCTTTCAGAGCAAAATGTCGGGTTCCGTTTTATTTAACGACCTATGGTTTATTGAAGCGTTCGCGAATTTTCGTAGGAAACCATTTCATATTTAATTTTCCGTGCCGTATATAAATTAATCTGTCCAACTAAGTTTTTCTTTTAAAATGATAAAAAATAAAGTGGTCGTACAGTTATGATGGTATAATCTTAAATTCGACTGTCGACCAACAGACTGACACCACAAAGGTACATGTTATCCACATGTAACCGAACCGGTCGCGCTACAAATCTATGGAACATAGGTATGACCATGACCATAGGGTCAGCAAAGAACATCAATACAGAGAAATAATGATGGTCATGAATCTTAAATTGCACGTATTGATAATTTCACTAGTTAATATTATAGCAAGTCTATTGCTAGAGTACAATATATTGAATGACAGCTGGAAATAGAATAGCTCGTTAATTATATATATATATGTGCATTGAATCCATATCACAGGATCAATTTGATATTTATGCTGGTGACGGCCCTTTGCTACATAAGCGTTGTGTGGTCACATGCTCTGTATATAACAATGGCCGAATTGATGCTATCCAATTATAACGGATAGCGTGTAATTGGACTACGCGTGACTTGCCCACTCAATGCACACCCGTTTATGCTAATATTGATTAACTGTGTTAACCGCAAGATTATTGGTATACGGATACATAGATACAGAGCTATTATTATCATTCCTTACTGCCCACAAATGATAAATATTATTTAACAAAAAATTACCAAAGGCCTGCTTCACATGTTGATGAATTTTAACAACCGATAGCTTTCTATGACTATCAGTTTAGGGGAACGGTTCTTAACTTCAAATTAGAAGTAAAATTAAATAGATGCAAACCTATGGTGACCGTTAAATGCAATGCCTGATCAGAGCAGCGTGGTTAGTGTGAACAGACTAAGAGTTGAAGATAGTCGTGTTCAATAGCATGTACTTAAGTTTGTCTGTATTCAGTACTTTATTAACGATGGTTAACTTTTGCTGGTCTTGTGTAGTGAAACACATTTTTATCAATTTTTAACTCTATGTACTCATGACTTATTTTTTTTATTTTTATTTTCAAACTGTTTAGGTAAAGATTAGTTTGTGTGAATTTATTTTCTTCAAAACCTTTGTAAATATTGATGTCATATAAAGTCTTGAAAGCATATTGAAAAAAATACAATCCGTAAACATTCGCACACATGCACAGTCACCCCTCTACACGTAATCCAGTTTATCTCTCGTCACTTATTTTTATTAAAGTCTGCAGCATGACATTGTCCCGCCATTTCGACATTACATGACCTTGCGATAGTACATTTATTAGTTTCACCTCAGACCTCATCTCAATATCGCTGTGCAAATACGCATTCACAACCGAGCGACGTCCTCCGAACTAACTGGTAATCCTGAAAAATTGAAAACCTTGCGGCCCACCCACTCTCTCAAAAGTAATAACGATAGATATAAAACAACTCGAACAATTATTGGCAATACTCATGAACATATATATATATATATACATGCATGATAGTCTACAGCCAGATGTAGACGTCTTTTGGCTGATGATAATAATTACATATATGAAACAAAATAAGGGATCAAAAACAGCGAACAATTTACAATGTTAATTTTGCGGAATGTAATCCTAGAAAATATCCAACAATTACCTCTTTAATACCATTTTAAATTGATGATATTTTTAATTAATTAGTATTTGACCACGATTCCACTTGGATGGATAACTGGTGATGTGATCTGCGGTGGTGAGGCGCACTAACCTAATAACAGCATAATCGCTCTTCTCTTGAACAGTCCCCATGTATTTGTATAGGAACACTGACGCCGGCTAGTTGTTTCAATCTTTTGTTGTACTTATCAAAAAGGAGAAGCTATACCTCTTTCATCTATTATTTGATGATGTAAATAAATAGGATAGAAGAAGGAAGATGAAAGAAGCATTGTGTTCAAAACCATGCACACTATAAAAAAAACGCGACGTATGATAATTTACTGATGGCGATCTTTATGGCCGGAGACCTTCTAGGTAGGTACAACCGCAGCGCCTATTGCAGTCAACAAACAGTAGTTTGCAAACATTACCGTGATCCGGTTTGAAATGTGCTGAAGCAAATATAGTTACTTGGGTAACAAGATTTAACATCTTATGTCTCAAGACGACGAGGGCAATGTAGTGCAGTATATATATCATCCTAACTAGCGCCACTTTGTTATGGACAGACATATCACTTAAAAAATATGAATTAAATTCATTGAAAAGCAGAAATAATGAATACCTACATAATGAAAACCACGTGAAGGGGCAACCTGTTTCCAATTAAACTTGTGCGTCATATTGCATTTCTGTTGCTTGCACTTGCTACAATATTTTATTGTCATTCATGCTTACTATGTGCAAATAGAAATTGTTTTATGTTTGCCAATGTCATCTCATTTTTGAATATTATTTCGTTAACTGTAATGTACTAGCAAAAATAATAAGTAAATAAAATAATAAAAATATATTAAGAAAAAAATTATTACAAGAAATTAAAAACAAAGTATTAAGTATAAAAAATTTCAAAAATACTTTCCCTAGAAACATAAAGTTTAAACAGAAATTTAAAACGGCAGCTACTACAATAACTTGGTTCAAAATGGACATTTACTTCCCTCGCATCTTGTTTATCAACCGGATAACGCCCACTGCTGAACATAGGCCTCTCTCAAGGATCTCCGCGCCGATCGGTCCTATGCTATTCGCATCCAGTGGCTTCGTGAACAGTACAGCCACCGGTGCCGCCCGGCACTTGGGGCCGTCTATTGTTAGAGTTCATTGAGGGGGATTGGACCTTGGCCCAGTACTTGTTGGTGGGTAGTCAGCTTGCAGGTGAGGTCGATTTGGGCTCTGCGAGAAGTTGGGCGGAACCCCTTACACCACTATCCTTAGGGTTAAATTTATTGTAACAATCATCTTGGAACTGATCTCATATTTTAACTCCAAAAAGGTTTCATTAAATGTAATCGGTTTTTGTATATAGTTTATACGTTATTGTAAATGATAGATCTAGAGAACTCCTTTTGTGAGGAGTTGAAAATACTATGAAAACTTTACAACAATACCTTTTACTTCTTAAGCAAATTAACGCGATGACGTCACCAAGTTTGAACTTCTCTTGGCTGAATCACTCTATTCAAAGCTTAAAATTAACATTTTCTTACATCTAACATTTTATTAAACACAACGACACGAAAAGGCTTCTAGTAATTAATACTCGTTACTAATTTTCACGTAAGTTATCCCCCAAAAATGATTAAACGAAATATAATATTGATTTTATGTAGTGTATGTAACCTTCGCAAAAGCTAATTTTAGTTTATATATATATATATATATATATCATATATTTTAGTATCAATACGAATATCGACATATCGCGTTAGTATAACTTAATATAAATTGATAAGGACTACGTATACATATTCCATCTGTGATTTGTATATCTCTGCATAAGATAATATAATTGAAAAATATACACTAAAGTAAGATAGTAATGGAAAAAGTTGTCAATTTATAACAATAAACGATAGTTATATGTATATGACATCATAGTAAATGCTTTGCAATTTTATTTATAGAATCATTCGCCACTCCATACTTAAAACGATGACGTGAAACGCTTCAGGCATTTCCACTCGGTCTGTCGCGGTGGCTAAAATATGAAGTTGAGTCAGACTGGTTACGTTTACAGTGGGCCGAAATGGTTTCTGCTCTTTATATACATATCTGATACCGTTTTTGGAGCGGTGCCCTTAAGCGTCGAGGTGCTCCGCGACTTCGCCATGACAAGACTAATGAACGCCACCCATTCCTATACGTTTAAAATAAACAGTTACAATATATCCTTGTTCACCGGCTGATCTATGACTTTCCAAATTAAAACTACATCTGCATGGGCGTGATCCATGAAACATGATACCAGTACATAAGATTTTATTATTTTTTCTTTGGCAATAGTTATTACTATAAAGGTCAAAATATATCTTCTTATTCATAGGCAGCTTAAGTGTTTGTCAGTTTGTCGCCGATAGGTTATTGGTTTGTTACTTAACAGTGGCACCCAATGGAGTGAAGTTTCCACGAATTACGGTACCAGGCATGCAATTATCATTGTTAAAATCAATTTCTATAACAATTAAAATTGATAATAATTAGAAGATTTTAATGTAAAACAGCTGTTCGTATACACCTAGACATTTTCACTGATTTCCACAACAGTTAGTAATAATTATAAGATTGTTTATAAACAAAATATTCACTGATTTAATTAAATCTTTACAACGAATAATACTAGAAAAGTAGTCAATTCTGTTGACTGCCGGGCTTTTACTAGTATATAATAACCGCTTAATCTTAAGAATAATATAATAGATAGAAGCATATAACATCATTGTTTTTATATTACTGTATGTCCCATTTACTAAGCGCTGAAAACTAATGAAATTTCTTAACTGTATGATAGTACACTTCTCATTAATTTTATTTTTAATCATATTGAAACAAGCAGCTATAATATATATCATAACGTGTACATGAAATTTGAAATATTTCATCTCTAAAATAAACTTAACATAGGTTTATATTATTCTTATCCATGGAATGAATCAGTCAGCCCCATGGTATTAGGTAAATAACGCTTAGACCAGATAGAGCGCTCTGTAGAAGCACTTGTTTTGCAATTTCTCTTTGTGCTATTAGTTACAAAAGTCTTATGTCACCATCAGATCTAGATTCTCAGCATCTCGCCGTTTGACGTTACATAAATTTAAATCAACATAACATCATATATAATTATAACTGACAGGACGCATGAGATCAACTGTGTTGTTAAAAGATCACAAACGATCTCATCAAATGCAGTGTTTTAATTTCACGGAGCAGAAATTGCAATAAAAAAAATTGCAGTCTTAGTAATATGATTGATATATAAACTAAATCACAATCTCAATGAATGTAACCTTGATGGAATTGTGATTAGAAGCTTTTGAACGCGTCACCACTAAAATTAGTTGAAAGACGAAAATATCGCCGTAAATTATTCACACCGACGAGTATGCTATACTAGACTATATCATTACAATAGCAATTTTGGAACTAAGCCATAAAGCTCACCTCGCCATTTATATACACTGCTGGGAATAAACAACTACTGTAATACTTCGCACCGACCACTCCTTACTGGCCAAACCTGGCAAAATACGATTTCTCACAAGTATTAAAACAGTTAGCCATATAGGTGGTAATATATTAATCTTTGCCTACAAAATAAGACTTATTTTTTTTTGTTATATTTCTTTACTATAATATTTTTTTATTCAACGAAGCGACAACAACGGGACGTTCACGTGATAGTAAGTGATAAGCCCGCCAATAACTACGAGGCGCTACTGAAGATGTTATAAATTGTACCCAATTGCGCACGTAGCCTTGAGCCAAGATGTTGAGTCCCGTTACCTCAGTAATTACACTAGCTACAGAGCCCTTTAAACAGAAACGCAATAATATTTGCACATTACTGTTTGGCGGCAGAAAGAGGAGCTGCTGTGGTGTGTACCTTTCAAACTAAGACGGTCTCTGCAACAAAGACCGACCACCAATGAGACTGTGTCCTTAATAGTTTAATTATTTATCATCTTAGGAGACTACAATAAGTAATTTTAACATTGTCTATAATTATGCGAAGGAGTTAAAAGTTCTGCAAATTATTAGAAAATTAGATCTTTACGTTATACAATGTTTTAGATTATTCATAGTACTGCTGAAGTATAAACTTTGTTACTTACTAAATTAAAACCTACTCTGTTTCGTTATGAAAGTATCAAGAAATTTCCCGTTTATCAAGCTCAAAAATGAAAAAATATGTGAAGTATGATTGTGTTATCGTTAATACATGACAAAAAAATGATTTTTTTTTTAATGTGTAAAATAAATACAACTAGTTTACGATGGTATCTTAATATCATTATCTTATATCTTAATTCTTAAGCTATTTAAGGAAGCTTTATTCACTTTATCTATATTGATGTACGTTTTGTTCGTTTAATTATTACCACATTCTAGTTAACAATTATATAATACAACATTTCCACATATATTCTACAACAATCGTATTTTACTCAAATGCTGAATCCTTCAAAATTGAATACAGAAATAGTAGAATAACGATTCACCTCGCTTGTCGTTGGCACGGCCGGGTCGTCGGGTGCTGACGCGCACAACACGCTGCGGGGGCGACGGTACCCCGCTGACGCGAGTGCTGATGACAGACTGACATTACTGTCCCTGCAACCGGCAGCAATAGTACCTTCACATATATTTTCATATACATACAAAAATATTTCAAGTGAAAACTTGAAAACATGACCCCGTTTCAAAGCCAAAGAACTCACTTCACTATCATATATATAAATATATATTCATCAGTATGAATCTTCAAATATAATATCACTTTGCTAATATACTTTATATACATGAATATCATTAACAAGCTCGACAACAAAAACGAAATTCGTTATTTATTACAAAGCTACGCCCTCATCCCGTCTCTCATGGCAGATAATACGCGCAACCGATTCCTGCTAGTCCTGTTTGTGGGCCTCGGGGGACCCACGCCGAGCATGTGAAAACGTCTGCGCTTGCACAACACTTACATATATATCTATCGACTGCTAAGTTTCTTGCTCCAGGCCGGGAATGAATATACTTTGTCTTTATGTGGTGACCATGCAATTTTATTTCCTTTATTTTAGTATTGAACATTTATATAACAAATTACATTTCAACATTTTCAAACTATACAAATTTTATTAAAATTAATGTCCAACATTCATGGTGTCCAAAGGACCTGGTGGTTCACAAATAAAGTAGAACTGCAGATAAGTACCCTGCTACTTAATTATACAAACCATTCCCTAGACAGATTAGAATGATGATGGCTTTTATTTTACGTTATGTGCTCGCCCGCTTGGTCGCTCTAGTGTAGCTTAGACAATGGGCTAAACTTATATTTACTTCTAATTTGGTACAAAATAAAACTCCTATTCATCATCTTAAAAAGTGGTATGGTTGTTAAAATCTCATTTATAAAACTGTACCGTTACGTCTCACGCACAGCTCGCAACAAACATGAGTATAGTGCAACGCGTCCATAAATTTTAACATTGATCCGTATCGCCGCCATTGTCTTCCGCTAATCTACGTTGTGAAACACGGGCCAATTAATATAGCGCTATTAAAAAGAATTGCGCAGTAATAAAACCAGTACGTTCTCCGGCACAGTTACCAGTTATGGGGGTCAGATAGAAACTCCTTAAAAGTCCACATCCATCTAAATACGGCGCGAAGACCGCGTCGTACTAACTACGCTGTCACACTGGATCCTTGATTTGAAAAGAATCAGAGTATATATATATATACGCGCTGGAACAACACGGAGATGATAACACACTGAGCATGTAATTTTCTATATATATCGGAGATATTCATTGATTTATCACGAGATCTCTGTAATTATTAGATGTAAACACTCAAAATTTGATATACATATTGCTTCAGCCATTTAGAGGTCAGCTAAAAATGGATTTTATAAAATTCCTTCTCCAAAGGGAGTTGCAGGGATGTTAATAACGGGTTAGGGGTTCGTGGGGGGGACGAATGGCGAGTTGCCGCTGTGGTATATAGTTCTGTATTACCGCCAGCAAACCGGACGAGAAACAGTTAGTTCAAATTATATATAATTGCAAAAAGTACCTAAAATATCAGAACGAAAACTGGATAGAAATTATATGACGATGAATATAAGTGTGATATCTGAAAATGTTTATGAATACCCTGGAAAGATGTGGTATTAAAGTAAATATTTTTTTTTCTATTGTGCACAAGTTATGAGGTACTTAGCTTTCTGAGTGTACAATCTTACGGCCAGCAGAGCGGTCGCTAACTGGTAGTTAGTGTACATGACATTAAATATTGTTAAATATTGAAAATATACCCACGATAATATGAAAATGAAATTTCAATTTATCTTTTATATGCCATTAAAGTTCATTAAAATACAAGAATTTTATTACATAAAATTTGTATTGAAGTCTGATACGGGGGAACATCGCGTATTTCATTACTTGACTAGACATATTTATCAGTTTTTTTTTAACGGGAATATCACTTTCAAAAACACAAGTTTAAAAGTAGCGCCGGTGACGGATAAGTTGAGAAGTAATAGATTAGCGTGGTATGGACATATTATGCGAAGGGATGAATGTCATATAACAAGAAGAATGTTAGATATGAAGGTGGAGGGATATGTGGGTCGAGGTCGACCTAAGAAAAGATGGATGGATTGCGTGAAGGATGACATGAGTAAGAAAGGAGTAACCGATGAGATGACGGCTGACAGGCGAGACTGGAAGAGAAGAACATGTTGTGCCGACCCTACATAAAGTGGGACCAGGGCAGGAGAAAGAAGAAGAAGGAGATCACTAATGAAATTTTTTTTACCATAAAAACGATAAAACCGCTGCCTATCATTTCATCTATACACAAGCCATTCACTAATTGTGCACTCGCCGCCGTGCCTAATGCTAGAGCTGCTTGTGTAATTACAGCTGAGAAACGCCGTACAAGCACAAATCTATGTCAAGATTGTTCTATTCATATCGATATGTATACTTAATATGTGTGAATTGAATATGTTACAATTAATCTATGTACATACCTACGTTTGTCTGAGCAAACATATACAATGGCAATGATCATTACGTATCATGTTTACTGTCTTGTATCTATAATATAGTATAATGTTACAAATGTACGATATTAATTTCATTTTATACTTTTTCATCACCGTCTATAACTTTTGTCTTATTAGTAATAAAAACAAAGTAAATTATACATTTTCACAGTGCGAATAAACGTACTGCCTGAAAATGAAAATAAAAGTTTAAGCACAAAGTTGGCAGCCAGAAGGTTCGCCGTATTGACCATAAAACGTAGCAATAGCGATTGGCCATAAAACCAGCTGATCCTATAGCATATGAACCTACTGCTCCACATACACCGAGGCAACGATGCAACGTGGGCAAGTCCGGTCCAATTGTGGGCGTCGACCGCTAGTCACGACTCCGCATCGTGAGATACGATTAGCCACAATTAATCTGTATCAAATAGTTAACTGTCGGTTACGAACCTAGATGGTCTTGGTTGTTTAAAAAAAGAAATTACAACCTAAAGGTTTTACTTTAAATGTTAATAAAACTATTGATTAGAGAGTAAAAGATCATATCAGTGTAATTATTATTAGAATGTTAGTTAACCAATATTAATGACATCTCTGATTTTAGTGGATTTGTGTCTGGAGTTTTTGTTGAGATTAATAAGAAACCTCAAAGTGCTACTTTAACTTGTTAACATGAAGGGTTACCATCCCGTTAGTTTACAGAAGTTATAAAGATTAAAGATCGTATTGTTTTGAGCGCTGTAAATGTTTTTCATCAAATATTACAAACCTACTATACTTAAGCGTTGCATGTGTTTTTTAAATTGCGCGCAGGAGTTTTATTTTAGTATTAAAGACAAACAAACTAGTGAAGTTATTTCTGCACGCCGGATAAATTGTTTGTATGTATGCAAGCTCTTCGAAAGAATGTTTTATGTGTTCTTGTGGAAGATTGGTTGCTTTGACGTAACACGGCGGGTTATAAATACAATGTTGATTTCCACAGTAATCTTATAGCTACTAGATGATTATATTGGATATATTTACATTTCATTATCAGACGGGAAACGCCCACTACTGAGCATAGGCTATATATATATATATATTAACACCTTGTTTTAATTCAAAATGAGACAATTTAACGAGTGGGACATTCATCTAATGGTAAGTAATAGGCCTGCTCATCGCAACGTGGCGATAGTTAGGATGATACACACTGCGCCACATTACGCTCGTCGTCTTGAGACAGGATGTTAAATTTTATTGCTCCTGTAGTTTCACTAGCTGCGACACATTTCAAACCGGAACACATTAATGTTTGTACATTACTGTTTTGCGGCAGAAGGAGTTGCGGTGGTACCTACTTGGACTGTACCCAGCAACAGAGACCTAACATTAACATACTGTGTTATCGTAATAGAAAAACATTGGGAGAAGTTGTAAACCATAAGGGACAACGGTTTCGTTTATTGCACTTTAATAATACGTTTAGTTTTTTTTATTATATAGATTTCTTTGAGTAGTTATCGTATGCAAACGCCTGGAGCATCAAACGCTCTGTTAACCTATAACTATCTTTATCACTGATTAATGACTAGCATTGCATGTTTTTAAGTATATTACTACCTGCTAGTTTGTGGTATACTGTGTACTTAGAGCCTTTAAAACCATGTATCTATGTATCTATAACATGAAACAGGTATTAGTTCATAGCGTCATTACTAGCTGTCTGCAGCGTACAATCGCTGCAGGGAGATTCCTCGACGCAACAGCAAAACTGAAGTATACACAGCCAACAGTGCGGTGGTTGTACTTACTGCATTTATGTTATATCAGGACATATTTGCATGTTGTGCTAATGCTCAAACTAATCATTCTGCTAACTGCTGAATGTTATGACTTAGTAATGCTTTAACTTTGTTTGCTTACGTCACTACTAATAACATATTTTTAGTACCAAATTATTATTAATTTAGATTTTGTACATTCAAAAGGATAAATTAAATGTTATAGTGTAGTTACTTTCATCCTATGTATATTTTTTGCATTAGTATTTATTTCGTTGTTCGATGAAACAACAAGATGACTGGTACTTTAACCTGATAGTGCGTACCCTGCTCATAATACTGTAGAGCATGATACGACGATAAACACTGCACCTCCTTATGCTAGTCTCTTCAAGAAATAAGCTTACCTCAGAAATTTCACTAGCTACAACACCTTTCAAATTGGAACACAGTAGTGTCTGTAAATCACTGTTCGGCTGCGGTGGAACCTACCTAGACGGTCTCCGATAATAGAGACCAGTAAAGTTAAATCTCGTGAATTATTTCATAGGACAATATATATTTTATTATACAGTTAACGTTTTACTACAACCTTTTCAAAGTTTTATACATTACGTTCATTAGCATGAACAGCAAAAAGATTTGCAGCTATACGTATTTACAATAGCATCTTTGTAATACTTTGTACTTAGTGCTAGACTTTTATTACCAAACAATAGTGAATACAATTCGCATGGCCTTTTAATTGTCGTAATAATGGCGAATTACGTTTGTTTTGTAGCTGCTGGTGTTCTTTTTTAGTATTGAGTATTGCACGTAGGTCGAAGCTATCTTTTTACTATCATATTATCAACACAGTCTACATCACAAGCAATAAATTTACCTTACTAGTTTCATTTCCTTAAGAAAAAGGATAGTTAATGACCTCGACTCTCTCTTGTGAAAGAAGGCTCCGAGTCTCAGCTGTGGGAACATTGAGTAGGTTTTTTTAATTACTCGTTCGGCTTCATCTTTTATTTAGCGGTAGGAGAGTTTACTGGAACTATTTAAGGAAATATTTCCTGACTTCGCTTTGAGCCGTTTAATTTTTCAGGCGGTACACGCAAAACGGTGGAAAATCATTGTGTCTGCCGCCCACGTTCTGCTAGCGTCGTGGGCGCTCGATACCGATCTATAATGCATCCGACTCCGGACTACCAGCCAACATGAAATTTTATGGAATATTCAATAATTCCTCCGTGTTAGTAAATGAAATGAGGTTAAATGTTAAATGACCGTACCGCATTCCAAAAATTTTATACACAATTTATACCGACCCTGCCTTTAATACATAAAGTAATAACGAAATCGGTCGATAAATCTAAAACCATGACGAACAAAGTTATCTATCTTCACATTACAAACGATACAAAGTGCTCATAAAAATCTAACTTGATGAATAATTAATATTAAGAAGCTTTCTATACACATAACAATCTAGCGTTGCTTCTTCGGAATACAAAACTATGAAAAAGGCTCAGGATGGGGTGCCGTATCCATAACGGAGAATATTATCTTCAAATGACGAATGGTCAGTTGACTAAACAAATAAAGGCAGTCATTGGACCTGGCCAAACAGTATACCAACGAACTATTCCAAACTGAAAAGAAGCACTAGAAAATGCGGGCAAATTTCTTTTATATATTTCATTTATAATACTACAGACTCGATTTTTTTTAACCACGATACAGAGTACACAGTAAATGTTTGATTGTTTCAATTTACGCCCGCCTTGCCTTGCAGAATGTGTTTTTCTTGTAATTGCTACTTTGTACGGTGGTCGTAAGAATATACACTCGGATAACGAAGTACCTCATAACTTGTGCACAATAGAGAAAAAGATTGTTTATTTTAATACCACCTTTCTCCAGAGTATTCATATACATTTTAAATCATCACACATTTTCAACGTCATACTTTCTATATTATAAGTTTTATTTTCTCATATAACATTTTAAATTTTAATTATAAATCACCTAGCTATTCCCCGCCTGCTTTGCTGGCGGTAATACAGAATTAGATCTGAAATTTAGACCTGAAATTTGTCAGAAATATTCTTGCCCGGCGGCAACCGCCCCTCCACGGACTTTTTCTCGTTATTAACACTCCCGCGACCCCATTTAGGAAACGAATTTTTTAAAATCCATTCGTAGCCAACCTCTAAATGGAAGAAGCAATATATTTTCCAAATTATGAGAGATTTGGAGATGTCGTGAGAAGTCAGTGAATATCTGGATATCTACTACATATATAAATAATATACATTCGTAGACTTACGACATACTGTAGTATTTCTTAACAGATTAATATTTTGTCTTAGCATTATTACGTTATTAAATTTCTTATTGAAGTAATTACATTATATGTTTAACAATGTTATATATAAATATTATTTAACATAAGAATTCATAAAATTCGTCGTTTATCACTTTGTCCTCACAATTTGCTGTTGGTGTGTTACCGAATTGAAGGTTAGTCATGAGTTGATACGAGGTTAATAAAACGTAGGAGTTCTAATTAAATTTTCAATTAGTAATTGATGTTATATGAGGTATTAAATTTAATATTACTATTAGTTTGATTTATCATCATCCTCGTGCGCGAGGAAACGGTAACGGCAATAATTAGGTAAAACACTACCGAGTAATTAATGTAACCGTGTAATCAAATATTTTATTGGTATACCATCTATTGTTTTTTAGTTAGTTTGTTAAAAATAAATACGGCATTGTGCTAGTCGCCTTGAGACAAGATGTTAAGTCTCACTACCCCTGTAATCACCAGTTATTTAAATGTGCTAAGTCTTTGTTCCAGGCGACCATCTAGGGGGCCAACAAACAATAGTGTGCAGACATTAGTCTGTTCTGTTTTAAATGGCGTTGTTGCTAACGAAATTATTATGGCAATGATACGATATCTCGTGTCTCAAGGAGTCACAATGCGGCGTTGTGTATATCATCCTAATTAGAGCTACATAGTTATCAACGGGCGTATCACTTACCAACAGGTGAACGTCCTGATGATTTCGTCGCTTCATACAATAAAAAAAAATATTGAAAAGTATATACAAATACATGGGTATACTTAGAGCGCTTTAAAAATTTAAAACTTTTTCTTCTACTAGACGGCATACATGTTTCATATTTTTATTTTAATTCAATATAATATGTACTATGATTTCTACTACTATTTTTATAATACAGAAAATTTGAAAATTTTTCCACGTCCTTCCGTATACCATTTTATTACCTTTATAAATCAAGTATTAAAAACTGCTAGGACCTAGAACAGAACGACACTGCACAAGTGTTTTATTCTTTGTTATCGCAATGATGGCCGTTGTGAAATCTTATAACTCTTGATAAGACAGAATGTTTATAATTATGACCAATTAAAAAATTTCATTGCAACTCTTAGTTTACAACGTGGTAGCGTGTCATCATGACGTAGTCCAGTGACTACTCGTACCGTGATACAATCAGTATGATACTCTGCGAATTATTACATGTGCAAGTATTTAAAATTTATGAGGTAGGCAATATTTAATTACATGATAATTATTGCAAAACAACTAAAATCTAAAAGATACACACGAACATGATTTGCGACATACAAAACTATTTGCATATAATATATATATATATAATACTCCAACCGATGCTTAATAACTGTATCCATTATTTGATTTAATTTGACATAGTTTTCAGCGAAAAAGTAAAACGAATTAATCATAAATAAAATTAAAAAGTTGTAATGGAACAGAAAAGCAACCTCGAAAGTTAAAATGGTTCTTTTAGAAGAAGTCAGGACAGCTAAACTTTACGGTCTAACTTCGGGAATAATAGTCTGAAGGGGTAAAATTTTGTAATACAACTAACTTCGTTTGCTTTTACTACAACTCTGGGAGTAGACGTGAAATGTCTAAAATGGGTGTTCAAAGTGGATGGGTATTCACTTAAAAATTAACAGGATGATGCGAGTTGTAAGTACTTAACCCTAGATAATTGATTTACACTGATACATAGAAAACTAGTAGGAAATAAACTGTTTGTACCAGGCTGATCAAGTACACCATGATTTATGTGAAATTGATGTCTATGGTGGTGATATTTCAACTTTTTTTCGTCGACTTAGACACTATACGAATCGCTGGGACGCGGGTTCACATCTTCCGGAAACTGTGACTTTTAGAATATTACTAGAATTTTAATTATTTAAATACAGATTCTTCAAATATATAAAAAAAAGTACCGTAAGATATAACAGGATTTGTCATTACGAGTAATTTTTGTTTCTAAGGAAACATTAAAATAAGAATAAAAGATTGTACAGTACGTAATGCCGTTACTTTATTACCCGAGGGTGCCTAAATGTACGGCAGGTGCTTTGCATTTCGAAATCTCCCCTCACCCCTCTAGTAAAAGTACAGTGCCAAGAACCCCTTTCTATCGACATATTTTTAAATTAACGTTTTACATACATTTAAATGTAACAGGACTTAAATAATTATGTTTGAAATGCTAACGTATCTGATAACTATACTAAAATTCGACGAAAACATTTATTTTTTCCGATATATTTTGCAAGAGTAAAATCCACCCATTTCATTAAAATATTCTCTGTTGTAAGAGAAAGTAAAAAATTGAATGAATCTATGAATAAGTTTTTTTTTGACAATTCAAAATTCTTCATAGTTCAATACTCTCTTGAAAGACTTTTTCCTAATAGAACTAGAGTTGTTCCCCGCCTGCTTTGTTAGCTGTAATATAGAATTAGATATGAAATTTGTTAGAAATATTCTGACTGCCCCCAAGCCTCTTTCTGTTATATTTTGTAAAATCCGCTCTTAATATTCCTACCAAATTTCAATTCTCTAAGCCTTTCGATTCCAGAAATACCGTGATGAATCTCTACGTAGGTGAAAATTACTAATATATATAATTTAATCTTGCCGTTCTATTAAATGGATTTAATTAAAGGCAGTCGTATTAGATAATAATGTTAAAATTTTGAACTTGTTAAGGTTTGTTTCGTGTAAACAATGCCCAACAAACAACGTGCGTGGATGGCGCAGGCACCGATCGATCGCCTCCCTTGATTAAAGACCGTCTGCCCCGCGGCTCCGGCACCGATTAAAAGTCACATTATCCTGTTAATCACGGCATACACTTTATTTTCAATAAAGTAATTTGCTTGTTGGTAACAGGCTTCTGATGGTGGATATCGACTGGATGAAGACCTACATAGATTATCACAGCAACTCCTATTTCTAATTTCACTTAGTAGTGTGAAAATATTTCCTATTTTAAAAGCGCTGTAGCTCTCTTACTAGGTTATTATTAATCCTAAACCAGCTAATTAGTAATATCACTAAATGCTAGTCTTCAGACATAGCATGCTTTCATGACACGAGTATGTTTCGATAAATATTATTCTAACTAACGGCACGTTGGTATGGTCAAGATTATCACTTATCATCAGGTAAATGTACAGTTGCTTTTGTTGATCTTCGAAAATAAACAGTAAACCTACTGAAAGTTAAATATATTTTTTCAATTTTTATGTTATGTTACAGGTTAAGCAAAAGTTAACTAGAGAATCAAGAATCAATTATCATTCCTTACTTTGCAATTTATTCTACATTGGTGGTAGGTTTCAGTTGGAAGAGACCATCTAGGTAGGTACCATCACAGCTTCTATTCCAACCGCCAATACTTTGCAAACTTTACTGTGTTCTAGTTTGTAGAGCGTTGTAATTAGTAAAAGCTATGAGGTAACGAAATCTTAAGGCGTCACGCACAATGTGGTGAAGTCTATATCATCTTAACTGCCGCCTCGGTGTTATGGACAGTCGTATCACTTATGATAAGTTTTAACGTTTCTCGCTAGCCTCGTCGATTCATCGAATAAAAAAAACATAGCCTTCATGACGTCAACCGTGCACTCGACGGTGACATTATGTGGGCATGCTGTCCCGGCACAATGTTACAGCGGAACTAGTCGGCGTCGTGCATAACACGTTATTTTCCGTATAGATTATCGCCTGACGGGTTTATAACCGGATACCGACCGAGTCGCTAGCACTGGTGTCTCTCGTTATCTATATGTAAGAGATATCCATCTATGTAAAGATTTAACTTGATATCTCTAGAACCAAAAAGACTAAATAATTGAAATTTGGTAGGAATAGTTATTTTACCTAGAATAGGTCAGTTAAGAAGTGAGGGTGTTAAACGAGGAGCTCGGAGGCGGCGGGTTGCCGTGCGGGGAATATTTCTGACAAATTTCAAATCAAATTCTATTACAGCTAGCAAAGCGAGCGGATAACAGCTAGTTAAATATATATATATAGTCATTATGAATACATTATTGTTACTTAGCTGGAAAGCAGTCCGGTATAATGGTTGCTGTTGTAGATATCGCTTAGCACATTGCCTTTCTTGGTTACAAACGTGGGTTACTCCAAAGTTTTGGTATTATAAACCACCGTTAAATTGCAAATAATTGAAATTATTTTCTGTAACACAGTTTCTGTATAAAGTCCAATTTTACACCACATAATAAAACATTTACAATATCATAATATTAAAAAATTTCACTTCATCCATTCGAACTAAACTCAAAAAAGTTAAAAGATTTAAAGTTATTAAATGATAGTTACTCGTTTTTTTTATTCGATGAAGCGACGAGTCGAACGGGACGATTACCATATGGTAAGTGATACGCCTGCCCATAACAATGTGGCGCTAATTAAGAAGACGTGCACTGCTCCACGATGTTCTCGTTGCCTTGAGATATAGTGTTAGGTCTCGTTACGCTAATATTTACAGCGCCCTTCAAACCGGAACACAGTCATATTTGCACACTACTGTTTGTCGACAGAAATATGCGCTGCGGTGGAACCCTCCGAGATGTTATCCGGTAACGGAGACCTACCACCAGTTTGCTTTGTATTGTAATATTAGAAGCCATACGTCAAAGTCTTAATTATTATATTAACGTTATAATAACAACGTATTTTTCATGGAAATTGATATTTTAATAATAAATATTAATAATGAATACTTCTTCCCCAAATAGTTAATGATCTTTTATTAAATTTAAGAATGGTAATTTTCACTTCATTCCTTTCAAAAATGATTAAAATTTTTATCTTGGCAGTAATTAAGTTTGTTATCGAAATTGTTCCTTTCATAACAGTCAATTTACGTCCCCATTGTTGGGGCACAGGCCTACTCTCAATATGAGGGCGATGGGGCCAAAGTCACCACGCGGGCCCAATGCGGATAGCCAACTTTTCCTTTAGCCATTCTTAATTACATTATTTATTCCAAAACTCTTTGATAATGTATTCCATAGGTCACAATTAAAATTGACAATCTTTCATCACATATAAAACGCTTTAACACCACATCCTTGTTCTCTATCTCTATTTAACGTTATAATAGTAAATAATCGATAAGTAATCTAGTACCTATACTGTTCCTGACTAACGTATAATAATTGCCAATAGATTACAGCTCCATTAGCTCTTCCTAGTAATAATATTAGTTGTAGTTAATAAAAAGTATAATGATAACCATTACCAGCGCGTTTTGAGTTCCGTGAACTGTTCATTTACGATAATATACTAACATAAATTAATGGTGAATGAATTTAATGGTGTTTATTGAAAAAGTTGTCATGGTGGCAAGCTTCACGAAGATCAAATAAAGCAAGAGTGCATTTTTTATTATCGTCATAAATAATAAGCTTTAATAATAGTGTCGTCACTAAATTTGGTTTAGTTATCATAAATGCTATTTTTGGATGTGGTACAATAGTGATCGAGTTTAAATTAACTTTAAAATTTTTATGAAGAAAAAGTAGAGTCCATAGACAAACACAATAATAATAAATTTCACTACAAATATTAGGATATAAATACTGTTGAAAGTACTATGATTTGTTTTTGGGATTTTGGCTTTTAAGAGGCCCTCAATCCCATCGTACCTCATACATTATTATATTACTATAAGCTACTCAAAATTCGTTAAAAATATATCTTTCGCGAATTTGAGTTTTGGGTCCGTTAGTGTGTTTGGAATAACACTAATTAATATGATGTATTTATAATTACTGCTACTTGAATTACTTTGTAATAATTTACGTACGTTCTGTGTGAAACATTATTGACTGGCATTGACAGTTTTCACTCAAACATGTTTAATATTTTATGTAATGTTTTTTTGCAATAAATATAAAAACTAAAATGTATTTGTGGTATACCTGTTAAATACTTGTGTCGTGTAGTACTTGATACATTGTGTACTTCAACTGTGCAACCGATCGCTTGCAGAACAAGTGGTGGTCAGGCGTCGGGCCGGGCTGCTGCGGCGCGCCCGCGGTGCCGAGTCGCGCGTGCGATGCGGAGCGGTCCCCGCCGCCCGCGCCGCCACCCGCTCCGCCCGTGCTTTGCACCAGGCCCTGTTGCCGAGAAACTACGTCAGTATACACTGATACAGACGACACATTTGGTGATTATACTTTTAGGATATGCTTTTGTTTTTGATTAATTTAGTTTAAGTATTTTATTTTGTATGAAATAACGAGAGAAAAGATAAAACATTTAAACACAACGAGCGACATTCCACTGCCTATATATCTTACCCTAGGTTTAGGAATGAGAATCGGTGACCTATTTGCCAGTACACACAAATAAATCTAAAGCTTTCAGATGTAACTTCGCTTCTACTTTTCTCATTACATATACGACAAAGGCCACACGGCTCATCTATTGGAAACTGCTTCTTATTGTTATCCTTTCTCTCAAATTTATTACAACAAAACATTAACACATACAGGACTAACCTAACCCACAGTTTCGTTGTTAGTTAACTTTTTTTTTATGAGAATCGACTAAAATCACGCAGAGTACCCCAGACACATAATCACTACTGAGTTTATGTTTCTCATTATACTGGTCGGTATCAGATAATCTCAAACGATCAAATTATTTACCACGAACCCACCTGATGGTAAACGGATATGTAGTGTAGGTGGTGGCTAATTCAATAATTTTATTTTAGTACTGAAACATGAATTATATAAATATAATAATAATGGTTGTTGCGTTTAACTGCGGAATACTTTCTCTTGCAAATTTTTTTTTTACTTATTTTGAATTAGCTTTTTAATTGAAACTGGTTGTTTCGAATCCTTTGTAATGGAAATCAGACTCTTCTGAAAAGAATAAATTAAGAAAAGCTTTAAAGAACAAAAAAAAATTTATTACGAAAATATAACGCTTGACCACGATCCCATCTGATATTAAGTGGTCTGTAAAAATATAAATATTAATTAAAAAATACCGTACATAAGATTATGACATACCTTGAACCTATTAGCCACATTAAGGCCTAACAGTTCAGATATAAAGGATAATTTTCGCAGACATTAGAGAGATAGCAACGAAATTTAATATTCATTGTGAAATCAAGAGTTTAACCTAAAAAGTTCACTTTGTTTGCGAGCTTCATAATTAATTTGTTACAAACTCCAAATAAATTTAACGAGTTTTAAAACTAATTATAATACCAAGTAAATTTTAAACTGACACACAGCTCCAGTAATTAGCGTAATGAATTAATATTAATTTTTAAATTGGGATAATGAGCGTAGTGAAAACAATGGGTGGACTACGGGCGACGTTAATTCAATCGCTTGTGTTAGAGCTAATACAATAGCCTAAACACCGCTGCATTCCCACAAACACGAAAACAGTGCGCGAGCGCGTACAGGATCCACTTTATTCTGTACCAATACGAAGAATTTGGGATTTATGCGACCCTTAGCTACCTGGCACCCCCACTACACCAGCCAGGGGGCTGCAGTGCCGAGGGGCCCTTTCTCCGTCATTTCATCCCTAACCCTCTACGATGCGCGTACGCCGTCTCGTTACGTATTTCAAAAATAACCATGAAGTGCTTTATTTGAAAATTATTCGTGTAAACGCATACGATAGTTTATGATACTAGTGGTGTACAGTGTAGTGTAGTATAGTTTATATTGGTAGTGTAATAATATAGTGGTGGTATACTTGTACATAAACATGGATCTGTCGCTGCCGAGAATCAAATATGAAACTGAAGAATATTATGAAGACGAATTTGAATTTGACGAGACAGCTCTGTAAGTTGTTTATGCATCTAAAGACCTACATACATTATTTGTCAGTTATTTAATAATTAATAGTAACGAGTTTTACTAAACGAGAAAAACGGCTAGTATAATGTTATAGTTACTAGTATATAGTTATATTATTCTGTCAAGTTAACTGTAAGATAACTGTTTATTTATATACTAGACACAACAGAAATTACACAATACAATGAATTTAATGTTTTCTACAATTTTGTACAAATTTCGATAGAAATAAAAGGTAAAAACATTAAAATCTTTATACATATGTGCAATCAGAAATCAGTAATAATATATAACAATTTAAAACAACAAAACACCTCTAAGTCTTTCAGCAATGGAAGTCGCAGGTGCGGTTTGTTTGTTAGAAGTCGGGCAAAAGGAATGCTTTTTTTTAACGTGAATCTTTTTGCCTGTCCCGGCGGCAAATTCTCTTAGAAGCAAAAAATTTGTTTCAAGTCGTAACCTGTTTTCTATTGCACTTTATTTCTAAAGGTAAATTAGTATAGAAATTAAAGATCCCAATTTGTTTTAAAGTTAAGAACATTTATGGTACTTTTTGTACGATCTCAGATAACTGTAAAAACTGTGTTTGAAGTTTGTTTGTTTTCTTGGAACGACCACTAAGCCGGCGCAAAAGAAAGATAAAAATAAAATTTCTATACATTGTGGGAAGACGGATTAAACTAGAAACTATCGGATTTTTTTTTTTTTAAATAAAATCGATGGGAGCCACTGGTTTCAAATAGCAAACAGCTTGTTTCATAGAATACATTACAAGAGATCTTTAATAAGTAGATGTGCAGAGGTTGAGATGACGATGATTTTCGTTAAGACATTATTTTAGAATATATATTGACAACTATATACCAATACAATATACTACATTGTCACGAGAAATTTATTTATTGTGTCATTTAAAAAAATATAAATTACACGTACATTTACACATATCATCGTTTATACACACATATCTCATACATTTGTTCACGTACTGGATGAAAAATGAACGGTAAAACAAATATTATCACGTACCCCACTTTTACACAATGCCAATGGATCGGTTGTGTTGCATTGGTGGTAGGATGGCGACCGACCATCCGCGATGGTTTCACTCATAACAATCATAAACTAGCTGTGGACGTCGAGGCCGTCTCTAGTCAAGTGCGAGTTGATTAATATATGATATCTACGAAAGCTCGTCGTTCTTGGAACACGTCGATCTCATAATATTGTCCTCAACCGGAAATAAAGTCAATGGGGATCGCACCCAATACTCTTCGAGTCGTATAGCGCGTCGTACGACAAGCTCACAAAATGTGCTATCACGAATTAACATACATTTACAGTATATATTTCCAGTTAGAACTCAGCATCAGAACATGAGATACGTTAACCAACCGAGTATACTTCAAAGGTTACTGAACTTAAAGATAGAGATCTGAAACCAACGAAATTATTAAACTACTTTTACGTGGGTTTAATCTATATACAGATTTAATTTACAACAGTTCGTTATTACGTTATCGTGATGTGATGAGGTGTATGTATCCGCAAGGTGGACCGACGGTCTGGTGAGTATCGCAGGAACCTACTGAATGCGAGCAACGCGGGACCGATCGATGTGGAGATCTTTGGGGGAGACCTATGTCCAGCTGTGAACGTCTATCGACTGATGATGATGATGTGATGAAAAATGTGGAAGACTAAACTTTTTTTCTCTTCATTACAATAACAAAAATTTAACCATCTTTTACATGGGTTATTGAAAAAAAAATAACAGATATATTATTAATGGTTCAAAGGTATCTACAAGGTTTAATAGTTTAGTTTTTTTTACTGTAAAGTTCATTTATTAATAAGAAGCATATATCATAAAATATTTATAACGTTGACTGCTTGCGCCAATAAATATAAATAAATATACTTTTATTCTTATGAATAATAAGACCTCTGGCAAATTGTGGTATCCCCATTGACCCACGAACCACTTAAATTAAAACTCGCCGTTTCTATAAGAAACTTATTACTTAGTTGTTTGCGGTAATTTGACGTCGGGTCTGGGGGTTTTTACCGCCGGGATCAACCCGCTACCACCGGCCAGATTGGTTTGGGAATTGGGTACCGAGATTCGTTACCATCCGCTCGATTTTACGTTATGTAATACGTTTACTGCTTTGAAATAAACCCTGACATTTTTAGTATATACACACCAACAGCGTACTAAACTTTAACGTTTCGTTTAATGTCATTCGGATGAGGATGTGGGATGAAGACGCTTTAATGATAAGAATAATTATAATGTGATTATGGAAAATAAGTATTTGTTTTATTGAAAGAGAAGTTCTATTTTTGAGATTAAATAAGATCGAGTTGCTATTAACAAAAACAGAAATAGGGGTTTAAATCTACTGTATATAGTTTTGCCGTATTAGAAATTTCTTATAACAGAAAGTTTATGTAAATGATCTTGAAGAACGTAATTTTTGAATTCATTTAATAGAAGATGGTATATTAAGAGAAAATGAAATAATACGTTGAAGAATTAAAGATTCTGAAATCATCATCAGCTGATGCACGTCCACTGCTGGACATAGGCCTTCCTCAAAGAACCCTCCCCCCATCTGTAGGTCCTGGGCTACCCGCGACCTGCAGAGCACATGGGGACGTCGTTTGTAGGGATGCATATGAGGGGATCTGGGCCATTTCCCATCACGCTAGTCCAATGCGGGTTGGTGGGAACCATATCCTCGTTTGTAGTTTACCAGGGTGCACCGTGAGCAGGTGAGGTTCGCTTGAGTCCTATGAATTGTTTGTTGTGCGGGACTCCTTACAGCCTCAATAAATTCTGAAATAATTAATATTGTTATTGAAAATAAAGAAATATAAGAACCATACGAATATTCCATGAAATAAAACTATCAGGATAATAAGAATAACGTCAGGGGTATATTTCGAACGGAAGTGGTACCTAGTCATCCCGTGCAAAGCGCAAGTACATAGGTATGTTACAATAATTTACATGAACTTACTGGAATTTATAATATTTTGTTTTGGGTGTCATTCGTAACTTATTAAACATGAGAACGGACTTTCATATCTGCAAGTCATATTGTATGCATTATTACCGGCTCGGATTTACATAATACAGAATTGTTATAAAAATTTAGCAGATAATGCTGAAGTGAGATTTCTGCGATGATTTTTTTACCCCACAGACTTTTCCTCTGGCGGTCGTGTTCCATGACACTATTACGTTCATTCCTCTGACACATGTCAGAGACCTTTGTATGCATGATAACATTGTTTGCGTTGATGAAATATTTTATACCAGTTTTGTGATGAATGGATTGAGATGATCTATCGCAAGTGGATAATATTCGGGTATGGAAGTGGTGTAACGTGTGCGCGCGTTTGTTACAGTGTGGGAGATAGCAGCGAGCTTGCGCGGGCGGGCAGCGGCGCGGGCGCAGGCGCGGGCGTCGGCGCGAGTGCCGGCGCGGGCGGGCGCCACCGCACAGCGGCGACCGCAACGACGACGGCGCACAGCAAGCAGCTGGCGGCGGGCGGGCCCAACCACCCGCCCCAGCCGCAAGGTAACAAACGTAATGTCCACATTGTTTACTAGCCCCGCACACACACCAACTACAAGACACACAAACAAACATTATCCCCTCAAGTCTGCTCTACCTGTGTCAACTAATCCTAATTTAAATGTCATAAGTGTTTTTTTTAATTCACTAAAATGTGTTAGACATGCAGTAAATTTAATGTCTCACTTAAGATATGCTTAAACAGTTTTCAACACATAGGTCATAAAGCTTATATTTGTTTCTTTATGTAAATATTATAAGCTACTGGCCCTAACATAAAATTAGACTTAAAAATTATCTGAAATATTCCTTGTTAGCAATCACAACCGCAAATGATTTTCTATAGCAATCGTTATTATAGCAACCGCATGAATAATACCAAATGAAATTGTTCATAAAAGTTAATTAGAAATCAAATGATGAAGGATGTATGAAATTCATAAAATAAATAGCCTCTAACCATCTAGATATCATTTCGCTTCGAATGCTCAGGTTGCCGTGTCGATATCTTCATTCTTACGCGATTGGCGAACAAAAAAAAAAGACATATACATAATATATAGATCGTAATTATTGTCTGTTTATTACACCTGTTTTCAAAATTTCTGTCTCGCAAAATTGAATAGTAAGGACAGTTGTGACACGAAAATGTTTCCGTGGTTCCGGTTAAAAGCATTGAGTGACATAACGTGGGGTTTTAGCCGGTAATAGTCCGACATAACTATTCTGTTGACCCTACAGCAGGATATCTAATGTATGATTTCTTGACAAAAAAAATAAGGGTTGGCTGGGTGTGAATGTCTTGAACCAAGGAATAAAGTTCCACCCTCTGCACCGTGTACGGCAAAGAAATAAATAATGTATAACTATATATGTTAACATTGTGGGCCACCTGAATGACATTGTGATTTGTTTAAAAAGTAACTTAGATTAATTTATCTACCAAGTTATACGTAATATTCAAATAATTTTAAAGAATACTAATTAAGAAGAAAGAAATATACTTCTTATATTTCTTAATCGTTGCATTATGTACGTATGACGTTGATAACACACATCCGTCGTATGATCAGTTAACATCCCTTTTACCCTTTATTGTAATTAATGATTATCTTTTATTTCTTCCGTCTTAATTTTATAAAGCTTTGCGTTTATGTTATCATATTGTTATTTGAATTGTTACTCAAATAATCACATTAAAAATCCTGGAATATCCATTAAAACTAAAATTGCACAGAGATTGATTAATAAAAAAATTGTTTAATCCGGCTATTAGAGAGAATATTGTTTTTTATCTATCAACTTGACTAATATATGCTTTTACGCATAATCTATCTAAAATATTATTTCCAAATTAATACTTTTTATATAACTTTCTATCGTTTAAATATTGCACGGAAGTCGATTAAAATTACACTTATAAAGATTCAAATAGTTATCTATTTATTTTGGCAAGCCTTGTATATAAAATTGTCTCATGATTGGTTTATATAAAAGCAGAATCTCTTAATTACACTGAACTCTACACGGTTAGGTTTTAGTACGTAGTGGCATCTAACGATGCATATGTAACGCGGTATACACCTTTTCGTTCTCGCATGCGGATGCGCCGGCGCAGGATCGGGCTGCGGCGGCGATGGGGACTACCAGCTGGTGCAGCACGAGGTGCTCTACTCCTCGTCCAACCGGTCAGTACACAATCTACACTACAACCATTTTTTATAATATATATTGCTTTCCCCAAACATAAATGAGCGTTATCCTTTTTTTTATTGAGGGTAATACGCCTGATCATAACAACGTGGCCCTGGTTAGTATGATTTGAACAACACCATATAGTGCTCGTCGCTTTGAAAGATAATGTGTTAAGTCTCGTTAGCGCAGTAATTTCACTCTCTCCAATGACCTTCAAACCGGAACACGGTAATATTTATACCTTATTATAAGGCATTATAAATAGGAGCTGCAGCAGTACCTATCTAGATTGTCTCCGGTAACAGAGATTTACCACAACTATTTGTTTTTGATATTGTTTTACACTACTTTTTTTTATTTTCATGTCTTGTCTGTACAGGTACGAGGTGTTGGAGTTCCTCGGTCGCGGCACTTTCGGGCAAGTGGTAAAATGCTGGAAGAAGGGCACCAACGAGATAGTCGCCATCAAGATACTGAAGAACCACCCTAGCTATGCTCGCCAAGGACAGATTGAGGTTATTGATAAATTATTCATTTTAAAAGATATATTTTTAAGGAACGATATTTGTATAATATAAAAAAAAACTGCAACGTTTCAACTGAATCCGTGACGTATAGATTTTTCGAATGTGGTATGTGGATACCTCATATTGTAAAGGTATGTAATATAAATAATAATATGAGAGCAACGTCGATTAGAATTAGTATTAAAAATACCATGGAGTAATACATATGTTTTAAATTAATTTTTATCATATGCTATACATTCTTTTATTATAAATAGCTAATACTTAAACCGTCATAACTCTGGCAAGAGTTCACACAAATCATCGCACAAAAACTTTCCATACCGCTATATATTCATTAAAAACACCTTAATATCATAAATTACCGTCGCGACTCTCCCTGGTGCCTCTACTATTTATTTTACAAAGTGCTCTTTCATACAAGTTCCCAGTTCTGGCCCACTTCCAATCTTACTATTATTTTGTTTATTTATCGTAGTGCCAGTGTATGTATGACTATTATGTATTTTGACGACGTGTACGATAGTAAGATTATCAAATTTCTTAAAGAAATAAAATAGAAATAAGGGCTTTCAGTGCTCCCACCCAGGGAATCGAAGCCTTCTCTTATAAGCAAAGGTAAAAATTATTCATTCACCATACTGGTCAAGTGTGGGTTCATGGTATTACATATCTAGAATGCTGAAGTTGAACATGGGGGTCTTACAATATTTTCATTAATCGGAAGATTAAGCACAATGGGAAATATAACACGTGCTTTTTCTAGACGTCTAGTGCTTTACGATCATCTGAGCTATAACGACTACCGCTAAAATAAATATTATATCATCTGTACATGGTACGATGATCTGGTGAAGGTTGCTGGAAGCAGCTGGATTGATCGAGGTGGAGATCTTTGGAGGAGACCTAAGTCCACCAGGAGACGTTTATCGGCTGATAATAATAATCAGTACATCATAAATTTTTTAATTACTTTTGGTATTGATACAATTGTAAATTTTTATAATAGTGTATCTTTGTAACAAATAAACTAAAATCATAAAAAATAAATACATATTTTAGGTGTCGATCTTGTCGCGGCTCTCTCAAGAGTCTGCGGACGAGTTTAACTTCGTGCGCGCTTACGAGTGCTTCCAACACCGCTCGCACACGTGCCTCGTGTTCGAGATGCTCGAGCAGAACCTATACGATTTCCTCAAGCAGAACAAGTTCTCTCCGCTGCCGCTTAAGTACATCAGGCCGATACTGCAGCAGGTCCTCACAGCGCTGCTCAAGCTGAAGGTTAGTTAGCGTCGATACATTGGTTTATTTTAAATTTAAAATTATCAAATAAGGAGATTTACCACCAGCTAATGGTATAATTTATTATATAGCGATGTGAAAAAAGTGTTATAACTTATATTTGGAAACAAACTCAAATATTAGATAAACTTAGATTTTTATGCAATAAGTATTAAGACATAAGAAAGAAATATGTATTTATATCGAATTATAAAAAGTACACTTGTTAAGTAGACGTTAAATAGGAATGAATAAAGTCACCGTATATTAAAAAATAAAAATTATTTTATTAAAAACTAGCATTGGACTGATCTTAAAAATATAAATATTTTCAGCAATTGGGTCTAATCCACGCGGACTTGAAACCCGAGAACATAATGTTGGTGGAACCGGCGCGGCAGCCGTACCGCGTCAAGGTGATCGACTTTGGCAGCGCGTCCCACGTTAGCAAGGCTGTCTGCAACACCTACCTGCAGAGCAGATACTACAGGTGACAACAGTACACATACATAAACACACACGACCGCTTATACACAAAATATGTTAACATGGTGTCACTTCAACATATTGTTAAAGTGTTGTTCTATAATCGAGGATATTGCAAGTACAGTGCGACAATTATGACATGATGACATCTAATATCCTTTATTTTGGATCTGATTTCTATTTGCAACAACACCACAAAGACAGTTTCCCTCCTAGTATATACATAGATACACCAGGTGCGTCATGTTTTGAGATACTTACGCAGAATTATATTCTAATTACTTTAGTAATTTAATTGCCTTCAGCGTGCATCAATGAAAACGCAATATTTGTACACCACGTATCGTTGCTGAACTGCAATTAGAAAATGTATAGCTATACAGGAGTGCCACTAATTTTTTTTCTTGCGCTTCTATGTTTTAATGAAAGTTTACATTTCAAAATAAAAGCGAAATTGTTTTATTAAAAGGCTACGCATAATTTATAGGGCGCCGGAAATAATCCTCGGACTGGCATTCTGCGAAGCGATCGACATGTGGTCACTAGGCTGCGTGGTCGCCGAGCTGTTCCTCGGCTGGCCCCTCTACCCGGGCTCCTCGGAATACGACCAAATACGATACATATCTCAAACACAGGGCCTGCCCACTGAACATATGCTTAACAGGTAATTGGTGTACTTAATAACTTATTTTGAGCGTACATTCACAGGAAACGTTATCGGCTTTTAAAATATACATCTTCAATAGAAATTAGTGAGTAAAATATAAGTATTTTATATAATGTTTAATAATGTCATTACAGCGCGTCGAAAACCGCCAAGTTCTTTTACCGCGACGTGGACAGCACCTATCCCTTTTGGAGATTGAAGACACCTGAAGAGCATGAGCTCGAAACAGGCATTAAGAGTAAGGAGGCAAGGAAGTACATCTTCAACTGCCTGGACGACATTGGACAAGTGAGTTATACTGGAAAAGCACTGAATAAGAAAGATTTTTTTTTGTATATGACGCAGCGATGATACGAGCAGGCAGACAGGCATCTGATGGTTTTATTTGATGCATAATTAATTCTCAAAAACTTCATCAGAATATACCTGTAATTATTAGATATGAAATGTTAGATATTACTGGGATAATTTAACTAGCTACAACTCTCTTTAAACTGAAACACCAATGTCATCTCATTTATATTAATTTGATCCACAGGTTAATGTACCAACTGATCTTGAAGGTGGCCAACTATTGGCAGAGAAAGCGGACAGAAGGGAATTTATCGATTTACTCAAGAAAATGTTAACTATGGACCAGGTAATATATTTTCATATTAACAAATAACCTGTCTTATCACAATCATCATAGCCAACAGATATCCATTGCAGGATATATATCTCCCTTAAAGATCTCTACCCCAACCGTCCCTAAACTGTCAACGTGACAATAAGTATGTGGATGATGAGATGGTCGATATATAATATTAGGTTGGTTAGCTTGTAAAATAAACTACTTACTAAACTCTACTTATACCTGTAAAATCAAACCAAGACTTCTGTATTACAAGACGAGCATTTATCTGCTGCACCATAGACACAGTTATAAGTTACTGTTATGTAGAAAATATAAACAATGGCAGTAAATTTAAAATTGTATATTACAGGTACAGTAAGTTGCACTTGTTGTGTGCTAACATATATCAATCAACATGTGTAAAGTTGTTAACGATGTTATATTTAAATTAAAGGAAAGAAGAATAATGCCAGGAGAGGCGCTGAACCACGCGTTCGTTACACTCGCACATCTTGTCGACTACGCACACTGCAACAATGTAAAAGCCTCTGTGCAAATGATGGAGGTAAGTTATTTCTTAACTTATTGAAATTATATTTTATACATATGTATCCTACAAACCCTTTAAACTGTAACGGTCAATTCTGATGCGGTAAAATATGGTAACATGGAATAAAATCTTCAGTATCCATGTAACAAGACCTAGCCATGTGTATTCTAGAACTGGTGATAAATATTTGGCACTACTTATAGGTGTGCCGTCGTTCGGGTAGCGGTGTGGGCGGAGTGGGAAGCGGTGCAGAGTACGGCGTAGGCAGCGTGGTGGCGCCGACTGCTGCACCCACCGCACACCACCTCGCCCTCACCATCAACCAGCAACGTCTCCGAGCTGCACCGTATGACAACTTGGTAAGTTAGGATAAAATAAGAAAACAGCACTAACTTAAATAATTATATTATGAATTCAAATAAAATGGTTGTATTGTTTAACTGCTGGTGGTGGGTGCGAGAGTGCATATCGTCACCACAAAAATGTTTTCTGGCGCCTAACAATAGAGTGTAAACAGTATTACATTTCAGTTAAGTCCTATAGCTAATGAAATTTCAGGCGTAACGAGACTTAAAATTTTGTATCTCAAAACGCCGAGCATAATATTTTATACTTTTTTATCATGGCCGCTGCCTGCTTCTGCTGGTGTTCTTTAATTAATGACACGATTTTTACATCATTGTATTACGCTGTTGCAGTACCAGCTGTATCAGGGCGGACGCGTAGCGGTGGGCGGCGCGCGGCAGTACGCGACCCGAGCCGCTGAACCCTTCCCGCACCAGTTCGTCTCCTCGATACTCTGCCAGCCCTATCAGGTATATTACATGACGATTGTTTACTTTCATTTTTATAACGAATCTTCAACAATTATGTAGTATAAATAAATAATCATGCTAAAGGTAAATTACATATTTCATCATATATACAAACGTGGTATATTGTGAAGACTAGTAATTATCGTTGATTCCATATTTCACGCCGGATACTTTTGTGATTAAATAATTAGCTCCATTATTGTATCCCTTACTTGAAGTCACGATCCTTTCTCACAAGGAAAAAGCCTATATGTATACAGAAGGTACCAAATACAAATCTCCATTGACATAATTATTCTGGGCAAAGTAATTACTGCATTATTTTATATCATTCATAAAGTTTCAATTTATGTTCATAATCATTCAATGGATACCACCAACTGCTAGAAGTAGGCCTCCATCAAAGGTTTTTACACTGATCTTGCACTACCTGCATTTATTCGTTTACCTCGACCTTCATCAGGTCAATCCACCTTATGGGGGAAGACCTTTCAGTACTATTTCTACTGGAATCAGAAATGTTCAGAATATATTTGTTTTATCCGATGCAAGGGGCCAAAATATAAAAAGAACATTTAAACATTTACACAACTATTTCTATTTATTTGCAGGTTCAACAACTAGCAGCTGCAGCTGCGGCTGCTGCTGCCGCCCACCACCAGCACGGAGTGGGTGTCGGCGTCGGCGGTGTCGGTGTTGGCGTCGGCGATGTGGGCGAATGGCGTGCACCGTTGATCGTGGAGCCCGCACCCCTACCCGACCCCGATGTGTGGGACTTTCATCCACACCACCCACAGCACCATCACCCTCACAAGAGGTAAGTTTGTACATAATTTCCAATAAAATACACTTTTCAAAAATGAAAAATTATTTTTGATTTTAACGAGTGTTTTTGATCAGATGTATCATCAAAATATATTTTCAAATATAGGGAAACTTTTTTATGTACATATATTTTGATAGTGATAGTGATAAAATGCACCATAGTCTCGTCCCTCAATCATGAAGTTACGACAAAGAAAAAGATTTTGATATGGATACTTATGAGTAAATATTTAAACTAAAAGTACCTGTCTTAGCTATTTCTAAATGAATTTAAGATTTCTAAAGTTTCGCGTTAACTGCTGTATGCGCTTTACACGGATGTATAGCCTGCTGATTTTATATTTCATTTATAGTAAATGGACAGTAATTAAACTATATTTGTTGTGATTAGTATGCATAATTATAATATAGCAAATTTTATTTAAAAAAAGAAGACAATTTCTAAACTAACACTGGTACTGAAAATTTAAAACTGTCATGACAACGCCAACAGATCCACAAAGCAACAGTCCAGCGCCGTGCCCCACTACCAGCCGCATCACCAAACGCATCAATACAGGTCAGATATTTGTCAGTTGAATAAAAACATATACTAATCGCACCAATATTTAGCAGCTCGCGTTATAAATGTCATAGATAACAAACAAAACAATTTCCAAAGTTGAAAAAGCATTATTGCAAGGAAACTCAATTTCATTTTACAAAAAATCTATACCAGGGATTTTTATTTCTACAACAGGATTTATTATCTGCTAGTCAAAATTTTAGGCGTTTGCCCACAATTTCTCAAATATCTCCGGATCAGAAATTTTGATAGCTGGAAAACGACAAAAGTGTTGTGTGGCGATAAATTTCCATTATGAGGATAATAGCTTGTTGTCAGAGGGGTGCATAAAACCATTGCACCATAAAAACTCCACAACATGTGATCTTGGTGTTGAATCAGGCAGTTATTTATTATAGTATGGCAAGCAGTGGTGGCAAGAAGGAACCAACTCAGCTGTCTCCAGTTAAGAAGAGGGTGAAAGAGGGCACTCCACCATCAAGGCATAGGCACCATCATGATCATACGTAAGCATACTTGTAACCTTTATATCACACAAACTATAGATGAATAAAGTTTTCTCATCGATAGTTTGTAAATTAAAATTGATTTTATGTATTAAACACCATTGAATTAACATTTTTCTGCGAAGTATGGTTTGCATTATCATCTCTTGCCAGAGATGGTCAAGTTTCCTGCCATTGTAGTTGCTCGTTTTGCCGCCAGTCAGAAGTGTGCAAATATTTCTATGGTCTAGTTTGAAGGGGACTGTAGTTAGTGAAATTACCAGGTGACGAGGCTTAACATCTTGTGTCTTAAAGTGACGCGCCCAATGATGTGTAGTGTTTATTATTCAAACTAACGCTACATTGTTATGGCCTGGCGTATAACTTATCCTCTCATAAGCAATCTTTTGGGCTGTGTGACTTCTGATTCAATTACACCGAAAAACAACAAGCATAGTCCTCTTGATTGCCTTTCGGTGGTGTTCTTTTTTAAGTTTATTTGTTTAAACGATTTAAATGGCTTATGTAATACATATGTACAATGTGAATTGTAATAGGTGTAAATGTATATTAAACGAGGAATCCTGTACACAGCGCTCAGAACGGTACGGTGACGGGCGCCTGGGAGGGCAACGGCAATTGTGGTGGTCACACTATCACGATTCGGGACACGCCGTCGCCCGCGGTTTCTGTCATCACTATCTCTGACTCTGAGGACGACGAAACTCCTCGCCGCCAGCGGCAGAACCAGCAAAATCAGCAGAACCAACAGAATCAGACACACCATCATCAGCACCATTCGCACAACAATAGAGGTGAGCAGACACTTTGGCTCAATGCCCCTTATAATGGATTGTAAGTCTGCATATAACGTAATATGAACTTGCCGTGTAACAGGAAGCGGCGATTGCGCAACGACAACGATACCTGTGGCGCACAACAACAACAACGGCGTTGTGCATAACAACAACAACGGAGCGGCGACTGTGAACAACGGCGGGGTGATTTGCAGTGCGAGGACACCTCGCGACGAACGCCACGTCAAACATGAGCCTCACCTGCCGTGCCATCACCATCATCAGGTTACTTGTCTTCAATTTTTTTTGTCTTGTGGAGAAATCCTGCATTGGATACATTATTGTTGCGGGCACAACAAAGATATTATGCCGGACTCTTACCGACTAAAACCCCACGGTGTCCTACTTATCGCCATCAATCAGAACCATGGGAACTCTTACACACATCACTGCAATTCCTAAAGCGATTGATCATTATCAGACCACATCTTAAAGGCGTGAGTGCTCCTCTCTTTTTTCTATAGGCTCGAGGCCTTATATATTTAGTGATAGTTAGCCCCTGATCCCGCCACTCAGGCCTATGTTATGGGGGTCGGAGAAAGATATGGTAGACCCTTCTCCGACGACCGACTCATTGTCTGCGGATAGAAACATCGGAGCATTTTTCCCTTTCTCTTTTCACAGCCTCTTTCTGCGTCATGATTCTTTCGCACGTAGGTATCGCAAGCATTCTACGACCTCTCGCTTCGTGTTATAGCCTTAATAAGGGTTGGAAGCGAGAGGTCATCCGCTATAACTGCAACGAGAACTGGGCGCATTAGTTTACTTGTCCTATTAGCTTAACTTAAGTTATTGAGTCTTAGGTAAGAGCGGTCGTGAGATGTCTGCACTATATAGATCTGTATTCAAAACTATCTATCCAACAATAAATTATTTAAGTTTCTTTATTGGTCTGTTATATATTTTGCTAGTAGCTGCGTTGGTTGTCCGGTTCTATGTACCAAGGTACCCTCGCTGCGCCTATTTCTGCCACGATCAGTAGTGTGCAAATATTACAGAGTACGAGTAAGATCTTATATCATAGGAGTGAAGAGCACAACTAATGCAGTTTATATAACCTTAACTAGCCCCACATCATTATGATCAAATGTATCACCCTACTGTTAGGTGAATGTCCTTATCGTTTCCTCGTATTATCGAATAAAACAAAATACTTTTTGTAATTGATTTCTGTGTAATCATAGTTTATCTGAGGTTTATTAATATGTATAAAGTGGTAAAATAAAAAGAATAAGATTTACATCGATCAAACAAAGGACAATATTGTAAGCAAGAATACGTTTTAAAAAAAACTTTTACTGGTTAACCTTCACATAAAATTTATTACCTATCTAACCGAGTCTTCCCTCATTTTTTATATCCATTGATAAAACGGACAATCTAAATAGAGGGTTACCGAGGACAACAGTATTTGTTAAAAGATAAACTCATGCACATTTCATGTTATTGTTTCCTCTTAGTCGTTTTTTACGAACCGGCGGGGGTGGATTAGCTATGGGCATATTTTTATACACATAAAAATTTTGTATTTCATAATTTTTACACGGGTCCCATATATCACTTAGTTATACAAATATAATTTCAATAGCGTTTGTTAGTTTTTTTAAATTTTTGATCAATTTTAAAACAAAAAAAAAAAATTCGGACGTATGTAAATGTTATACAAAATTAAAATTTGTATGTTGGATATGTTACAGCAGCCACAGCCAGTTCAGCATCATCAGCAGCAACAACAACAACAGCAGCAGCCGCAGCAACAGACCGTCCGCAGCCATGCGCCGGCGCAACCGCAAGCGACACCCCAAAGCCAGAAAAAGCGACTGCTGGCCCTGGCGCAACAGGAAGCGCAAGCGAAGCAGGAGCCGCTGCCCGAACAACAGCCGGCACATTATGTCTCGGTAAATATTCTGTATTTATAACTAATCATGATCACTAGCGTAGCGCTGTAATCGTACCAATGACATCCGGGTAAATGTGTTATTTCAGTTAATTTTAAAATGACTACGGTTAGTCTTGATATTAATAATTTAAATAGCAGGGTTATTAAAATGTAATACATGTGCCGTGTTACAGAGTGGCGCGACAATACGACAAACGAATGATTACCAATGCAACCAGTACATGCCCGCGCCGCACACCAAAAGAGATAGTGTGAGTATTCTATGTAATCATTTTATATTCGCAGTGTAATAGAAGAACCATTTGTACATTTGGAAGTGACGTAGATATTAGCTTATAACCTCTAGATTCAGTGGTGCATAAGACTGGTTCTATACATCAGACCGTTAAACGCCTTAAAAATATCTATAACGCCTATACTACTAACCTGTATGTAGTACAGGAACACAATTTACTACTCTGCTTAGGATAGAGATACGAGTTGATCACAATTTCAAATGTGCCCTCTGTACCTATGGACCTTAACCCGACAGACACAATTGGAAATTAATAATTGTAAATAACTGACATAAGTATATATATGTATTTGTGTGAATAAAACAGTAATTAATGAAATTATACAACCATATAGATGATATTAGGTGTGATAACTTATTGGATGTTTAAATTTATTCCACTTTAACATGTCCATGTAAAAATTACCATAAACAAAACCAGTTTTTTAAATTCCAGAGTGGCGGCTGTCGTGATTACCTACCGGCTACAACTGGTGCAATGAGTGCCGTCAGCGCTGTAAACGCTCACGCCGTGGGAGTGGGCGTAGGTGGTGTGGGAGTAGGCGTAGGTGGCGTTGGTGTGGGAAGCGTGGGAGTTGGCGTGGGCCCACCGGCGGCCCATAAGCACGCTGCACCGCACGCCTGGCACCACCATCCACATGCGCATTACAAGTAAGTATTATTATGTTTACATTATGTCCGCCAACGTGGATTTTTGCCGCCAAATAATATTAGGCAAACATTACAATGTTCCGATTTGAAGGGTGTTTGTTGAAATTACCGGGGTATCAAGACATGTTGAATATAGGCGATGAACACAATGTAATGTAGCGTATATCGTCCTAACGAGCGCCACAACTTTATGCGCACGCGTAACAACTGGCGAATGTCCCGCTGGTCTCGTCGTTTCATATCTTCCAAGATGTATAATAATTTGTATATTAAGACATAGGAGAATAACAAGAAAACTAAAGAAATTAATAATTACCGGTGGTAGATCTTCGTTCCCGAGGAATGTCTAGGTGGACCAGGTACCACCGCAGAGCCTATTTTTGCCGCCAAACAGTGGTGTGCAAACATTACTATGTTTCGGTTTGAGGAACGCTATAGCTAGTGTAATTATTGTGGTAACGAGACTCGACATCTTGTCGCAGGTGACGAGCGCAAAGTGATCAAGTGTATAACATCCTAACTAGCGCCGCATTGTTGTGGGTGAGCGTATCACTTACCATCGGATGAACGTCTCGCTTGATCAAGAAAGAAATAGTTCTAAGGGAAGAACCTCAGCCTTCCCCCCAACAAATACCAACAATAAACCAGTGGCTGAGCGTAGTTCCTATGGCATTTAGTCCCTTTTGGGAAAACCTATGTCCAGCTATGGACATTTTTTAGCTGGTATGGGTTAACTTTCACATTAAAGTCGATATACTATTGTTTATTGGTAGTAATAAGGAGAGTTCTGGCTATTATGTGTACATATACGTTTGTGTGCGTGTGTGTTTTGTTCATTAATGGCATGTTTAATTAAAACTTTTAAGCATGTTATTCAGGACGGCAAGTGGAGGTGTCCTGTCTCCTGGAGGTGGGGTATCGCCGGGATATCTCCAACCGCCGCTATATGTGCCGACCTATCATTATCATACGTGAGTTTTTTTTAATGTTTATACAAATTAGTCAACATTTAATTTAAGGGCAGTAAGTTTTAATTATGTTCCTCGAGTGGTGCCCGCCTACTGGTAGACGTGGTGTTGGGAGGACTCCCACAAGGTGGACCGACGATCTGGTGAGAATCGCAGAAACCCATTGGCTGCGAGCGATGCTAATGATGAACTTTTAATTTTGACCTTTACCAACATACTGTGATGCCAATCGTCACGTCAAGAATGGGTAGTGCATCAATTATCCCCTTTATTTAACAGTTAACATCAAAACGTTGAATAATTATGATGATAATATTTATCAAGTTAATACCTCAATCTTTCAGCGGCGGAGTGGCAGGTCCGCCGCCTGCTCACCACGGCAGTGGGGCCCGTTTGCCGGGCTACTTACAACCCTATTCACCGACTTATCTGGTGCCTCCACACGCGCCCCACCCCTCGCACCAGCAGCACCAGCAACATCTGTGGTACGACTGAGCTTCCGCCTACTACCCCAGTCCGGGCTGCACCAGCGTTACTTTATACTAACAGTCCACCGGATTATTCACACAGAAGCTTATGAATATGAAATTATTGTTAATAAGATATCTACATATTTGCGAAAAAGTTAATTTATTAATTAACAAGGTGGCTATTGGTAGCTGGTGCAGTGGCAGAGCTCGAGTGAAAAGACAGCAACCTGTATCTCGTCGCTAATATATGGTCAAGCCTGATGAAGTGAAACGGAAGAAATCTGCCGACGTGGCGATACAGTGCAAGCAGTTATGGATAAGCAGATTCGACATGAAATGTTATTGGTTTCTTAAACAAAATGAAAATAATAATAATAACGATGTTTGTTTAGGCTCACCACGAACTCTCGTGCGAACCAAATCGATAGCGACTCCAAATGAGATGATGATGATGTTGATATTTTAGTCATGCGGTGTGAAGTTGAGCGGGTTTTAATGGAAGCTCGCTGCCCTTATCCTCGAAGGAGAGGTCAGGCTATATGGTTGGATATGCATTGCACCCTCGTTGGTCGATAAGGGTTGTCGAGCAGGGTCACCTGCAGGGACTGGCACGGACTCTTAATCACACTGCAATTTTTAATAGGAAACTCTGACTAGTGTGTCGTAGTGTATGTTCCTTTGCGCACCGATCCTTTGCGCACGTTGACGTTAACGCTTTATTATTTGTAATACAAAGTGTTTCCTGTACAAATGTATCGCTTACCGAGGGTAGGTACACTTTATCCTAATGCGGTAGTGAACGGTTACTGTAGTCTACGTTATACCGTTTGTTACTTATTGATAGGTGTTTAGTGACAAATCATTTAACTGTATATGCATTGTGTATGTAAATTAACTTTTTTTTTCGTTTTAATAATTCTACCGGAAGCGAGAGTGGGTTGCATTTACTAATGTTTTATTATAGACGGTAGTGTTTGTACCAAAATCCGTTTTAATGGGATGTTTGTAACGGAACGTACTGAATGCGACCGGGGAATCCCCCGCGCTGCGTGCGTCTCCATAGTTGTTAGCCGTTTCCTTTCCTTTCCTACCTGACGTCCGTCAAATACAATTATATTTTGAACTTGTTTAGAGTGTACTTTCATTAACGTACGTTATTTGTAAGCGTGTATTGTTTCTTTCATTGTTACGTTCCATATCACTTAGTGATTAGCCAATGTAATCAAACAAACAAGTATGCTGTGTTTTATTACTATATCATATTATTAATGGGGAGTTTTATTATTTAGGTGTAATAGTTGTGTGTGGTAGGGCGTGGTGATGGAGTACTCGTGTAGGCGGTAGGTACACAATGATTAATGATTGAAATTAATTAAAAAGATAAACTATATATAATGTTTTTAGCACAGTCATAGGTAAAGTGTATGTGTATTCGTATTAGCGCAAGAATTTTACAAACACGATAATTCTTCTTTTTTTTTTAATTCTATTAATGTTATTTTTAATTTTTAAGGGCTAGTGAAACTTTGATCTAGTGTAGTGTTGCCAGCTTTTTTATAACTTGGGAATCTTTAATTTCGTTTGTATCTTGTGAATCCCTTATAAGTCTTAGTCCGTTTAATTACGGGGATAACTTCCCCTTGTTGCAGAGATGCGTCGTTGAATCGACCGGTTAAAACGTGTTTGTCTTGTAGCAGGCAACACTAGCGTGTTACTGCTGAGTACCGCTGTGAATTATTTTTCTATTTATGCGAACGAATAATGATCGCGAACGCCTCAAAAAAACGTTGTAAATAATTTGTGTGTTAGTTGTGTTTCCGCCGTAGAGGGCGCTTTAAACTTCACCTACACGGTGACCGTGGGGGGTCACCATTTTGCTTATTAGTTAGAATTGTTAGTAGTTTAAGATGTTTTAATTTAATTAATTAACTGGCCTTATTAATTAATGTAATACGTTAAAACAAATGTAGGAATTATTTTTGAATTTATTACTATTTGTGTAATGTGTACCTCCTACCAAACGGTTTTAATTTTTTTTTTAATGACAAGACTAATTTAATTTTTAAACTTAGTACATATGTTAGTACTTGCTGCCTGACAATAAATTTATATTAAGTTCATTTAATTGTAATGGTTGTAATTTTGATTAATGGATTTATTTTAACAAATGTATGCATACAAATAGCATTGCAGGGAAAATGTGAACTATTATCACACAAAAGTTATTACCATGCACATATTGTAGATTCCGTGACAGATTCCTCTCCAGTTTTGTAAATCTGCCGCCATAACAGCATCGCTGTGTTCCGGCTGCTAACGTATGAGAGTCGGACCATTTTGATCACTATAACTTTATATTAAAAAAACCTAATAATGTAATATTGATATAAGTTTTTTTAATGGTATCCGATTAAGTTTAACCTTTTCCACGCAATGCTTATTTCCGTTCTGAATTACTAGATGTGTTATCAAATCAGATTGAAAATAATATATGAGAATTTAATACTTCGTAAATAAACTATCGTAAGTTCTACTACTATATTTTTACTCGGCAGTTGACTGGAATTTTTAATATTAGTTATCTTTCTTATAATTATTGATGTAATTAAACATTTAATTAAAGGTCACATATAAGGTAACACATCTTGTAATTACATATTTTGGTGGATAGTACCGGTGATGGCCGCTCTCTCCCCCACACTACTCGACACTGCATTTATCGGAACGTACCTCGTTGTTTGCGCGAGTGGAAGCCATGATAGATCGTAAGAAGCGGAATCTATCGCCACCGATTATCAGTTTCTAGTGAAGAACATCGTGAGGACCCAGACATGTTATATCCACCAATTTGATCTTGCCCAGCAACGTGGCCTTGACTCTCTTGTGGGAGAAGGGTCCCCGAGTCTCAGCAGCGGGACATTAAGAGGGTAGTTTTTTAATATTTATATGTCTGGACTGGGAGGGGGCGGATTTGTCGATTTCAGTTTTCAGAAGGTTTTTTTTTATTGTATTTTGTCTGTTAATTCTCGTACCATCGTCATACCGAACGCTCTGTGTGAGTTGTTCACACACTAACGCTTCTTCAAAAAAACAATATTTTTTTTATTAAAATGTCTTTGGGATGATGCAATAAAATATAATGTCTGTAACACTACGATGTATGTGAAGCTGCTCTGTTTGTGTGTGTGTATTCGGTAGCGCCGGTTAATTCACAGCGCCCGCACTGTTTGCGGAAATGCTTTTATTTTCTCTAATCAGCCGATTGAATGTACAAATCGCTCGGCGTGCGCGTGCGCGTGCGCGAACGCGGGCGAGAGCGATGCGTCAGTATATCATTTATGCCTAATATATTCTAATGTTTTATTCTCATTTAAGTCCATAATTAATTTCCTCTGTGATTATATTCGAAGTGATTTTATAGCGGAGGTAGTAGTATATAGCGTTTGGTTATATTATTATTTTCTTATGATGTAACGTTTAACTGTTAAGTGCCAGTCGGCACTAGTTGAGAGCTAACTATAGTAATGGGTAAATTATGATTTTAATTCATAGATTAGGGGCTCGTGTTGCTCGAGACGAAAATGAAAAAAAATTAACATTTATTGTAAATTAGATTTGTGGGCGGATCAGGGGACCTGGCGCTGATCTAGAATTTTATCTTCTATAATCGCATAGTTATAACGAGAGAGCGTTTGTAAATAAACATCCAAATATCCCTTTATTTTTTATTTTATTTTTATTTTACACCCCCTCCTTTTTCACTGTGCCGTGTCACCTCGCTTTAGTGATGCCCTGTCTTGTTATTGCCGGGGCGTTAGTTCCACTGCCCCGGCTGTAGTTCGCTCTGTGTTTTATTAGTAAATGGCCGGGCTATATGTAGGGGACAAATTTTCCCGATTCCCTTAAATCCCTGTCGTTATGATTTCGTCGTTAAATATTTAAAATGCCCTATGCAAACATATTTAATGGAATAATATAAGAATCCATTTAGTAGATTTATTTCCTTAGATACATTAAAGCATTCGGTTTTGGTTACTTCCGTTCCCGACTAGCCCGTGTCATTGTAACAGTTGATAGTCAATAGTGTGGCGTCCGACGCCTGAGCTGCTGTCTCGACAATAACCAAGTGTCAGACAATAATGATTCTTATAGTTTGCGTTTCAATAGCTGATCCCGTTCAACCCGCGTAGGCTGTAGTGTGACAAGTCGCAAGTTTGTATCCCATAGTCCCCTAGCTCCGTGTAGAAATCTACGATGTTCTGAGACCATTTCGCTATCGTACATATAGAAGATAAATTCAACTAGTTAGTGTGTATTAGATTTCTTTCTTAGTATCTAAATATATAAAAGTTTACAGCGATTAACCTTATTGGTTAACGTTCTTTAAATGAGTTAGTATGAAAGTTTCATTAGAAATATTGAAAAATTTAAATTATTACACGGATGATATGATGCTTCCTTATTAATGCGCTTGGGAGTTTGCGGATGGTGTTGGAGCATCGTAATATCACAATTTTATATAAACACTAAGCTACCGTGTACGTTTGTTCGTTTTGGTGTGATTGCACAAAAGTATATTGTTATATTACTCATTATAACACGATATCAGTGTTGTACTGTAGCGGATACGATCGCGTGTCGGCGACATTAAATCGGCAATAGTGTTATCTTCAAGAAAAAAAATGTTTGAACGGAAATGTAAATAGAAGAAAATAATTTTATTCTACTTAAAGAAATTTTAAAAATCCTTTCACGCACAACATTACGATGTTCGTCTACTACAAGTTATACATATTTAATATCGACTGATTATTATCCTGTATGTGCTTAGAGGGCAGATGTGAGCGAGGAGTACTGCGTAGTTGACTGTGCACCAGTAAAGTTATCCTATGTAGGGCCGCGCGCGGTGGCGCCATCAGCGCGCCCACCGCCTTACTTTACATATTTGGAAACTATACAGACAAACAAATCGCAAAAGGTACAAGTAATAGTAAAAGTCAGCGCCTGCGGAAACGCTGGTGCAAATGTGCGTGTTTGATGCGGGAACAGGCGTGGCCCCTGCGGTGGGGTCCCGCGACCTCCTCCCCCGACAAGTCTGATGCCCGTAGACGCGGCTGACTCTTAGTGTTAACTTTTGTAACTAATGTTCGATGTCTACCTGATAGGTATGTGTGATAATATTAATAAGCTTTCTCAACTAGATGAAGTACAATGAATTCTAATTAACTTATAGGCCAATGTTTATAAATATTATTTTTACACTGTCTATTAATATAAATGTGATTTTGTCTGTAGTCGATAATGTTGTTAGATTACTCCGCAGTCCAGCGTCTCCGGTTCTCTCGCTTGCTCTGGTCACGGGCGCCCCGTTCTCTGTCCATCGACTTCCTAGCTCTCGGCTCGGCGCACTTGTGTAGTGTCGCCTTTCAAATCTATTGCAGTCTGTACGCATTCCATGATCAGAGATGCGAAGCTTCCGGACGTCCACGATGCTCCGCCGACATCGAGGGGGCTCTTTTTCACCAAAACATTTTTGCCGTCCATACGTCGTACTCGCGGACAGCTGGACTGTTGCTATTGGATAACTCTATTTATTTCATTTCATCTACGATACAGATTTCAACACCAAGATATGAAGTCAGTTTTAATATTATTATATAAATGTCTGAAATATTTTATATTTACCTATAGAGCTTATAGAGTGTTTAGGGCTGTAGACTCGGTAAGGAGCGGTGTGGATGCCGGCACTGTCTTGCCGACGATGATGATCATTCGCTGTGCTGTAACTTAGTGCCTTCATCCAAACCGCTTGCCCCGATAGAGTATCAGAGGTGTAATGATAAAACTTAGCGTCGCTTTTAATTAAATAACGTGGGAAGTTCATACGAGCTGCGGGTGTGCGGTTGTTGCGTAGGATTAGCGATCGTTCGTCTGTTCGTACGCGGGTCGGTCCGGGGCGGCAATGGCGCTGACGTGGCAGCATCCGCGACCTGGTCCATTGAGAGGTGTTGCTGGTAGCGGTTAACTGGCCGGTTTAGAATATCGCCTCCGAGACACTGCATGGGGTACCGCTACAATTAAAACGTACCCGCGCGTTATTCAGTAGGTGTAGGCTTGATGATTGTGGATTAGAGAACTGTGCAGCGGGTAGGTGGCGGGATGCTGCGGCGTGCGGCGGCAGTGCGGCCCGGTGCCGACGGCCGCTGCCAATTGTAAACTGTATTACTATATAACATAATTGTATCTATTAAATGTGATTTGAATGTCCAGATAACTCGAGATTTGCTGTTTTTCTATATAACAATAGGATAAGTGAACGGTATCCTTCTAGCGTCCAATGTGATTTTGTCTACTTGGGTCAGGTCCGGCGTCATGCACGACGTGCGCGTGCGCGTGCGCGCGTATAGACACTACTACTTACACATAACGTATTTATGCTAGATTAGTTTCTGCAATGTAGAGTTATGACCAAATTAGCATGTAATTAAAGTATATCTTATAACACAAATGTAACGTTACCTGTATGCTGCGTACCGGCACCGGATGCGAGGTGAGGGGTGAGGGAACTTTAAAGTACAAATTTATCAATCGCCTCCCCCCCTCTCTACGACGCTTCCCTTACGTGTAAGGGTGCAGTTGCATTGGCGTCGTTTTTAAAATGTTTCAAATTAATTAAATGTTGTATTTAGATAATTCTTAACGTTTCCGATTCGGTCACCTTTGCATTGTTCGGTTTACTAAATGTTTATATATATATATACATATATATATATACATATATATATATAGATAGATTGGTAATCTTTTAAAGTATTTTTAACGGGTAACCCCCGCTTTCGGTCGGTTCTGTAATCACTTACGTGTATTAGTCTCGTGGTAGTTTAGCTGACGTCGGTGACAGGATCACGTTTTCGAATTAATTCGTAATTTTATATAACAATCGATGTGCCTAAGTGTAATATTCTATCATTGTGAATTTTATATATATATATATATATGAATAGTTTGGATGTCTACCGGACCTCGGGGCGCCGCCCCGCCCCCGTGCGGCACAACTGCGCTTCGGCCCCATTCCAAATTACCTATTCAGCGTTTTTTGTACATTGCAATGATCTATATAAATCTTTTTCGAGACAATAATAACTAATTGACTTGCTTATATCTGCGATTGTAATTTTTTCTCTCTCATCTAAAGCACACGGTGCGTAGACGTCGCTGTGCTTTTATGTGAAAATTGTAAAATTTAATGTTTTTTTTTTTAGTCAAATTGATGTTAGAATTGTATTAGCTGTGACACTGTACTGGGATTACTTTTGTTGTGGCGCGCGGCGTGCTCGCCGGAACACTTGCTGAACGTAGTTTGTACACTTGCGGCGCACGCCGAGGGGTTGCGCTTTCAACTTGAGTATTAGCGATTTACTTTGTGTATGAGGCACGTCTGCATCCAAGGGCCAGGCCGCCGCCTCGGCGTGCTGGACGATCATCGGGCATTATTGTATTTGCATTGTAATCCATCAACACTCGACGTGCACGCGAACATGATGGGTAATCGGGTAGATGTGTAGAATTGATTGTGATATCAGTAAACATTTTCATACGAGCATCCAACTGTTGTTTCATTTCCTCGCCCGCCCGCTCCTGCTGATTATATTTTTTTTATTTAACGAAACGATGAGACGAGCAAAGCGTTCACCCGATGGTAAATGATACGCCCATCCACCACGTGGCGCTAGTTAGGATGGTATTCATAGCGCCACATCGCGCTCGTCGCCTTGAGACATAAGGTGTTCTTACTCCAGTAATTTCTTTACTTAAAGAACCTTTCAAACCGGAGCATAGTACTGTTTGGCAGTAGCAATAAGCGCTGCTGTTGCTAGACGGTCAGTAGATATCTACCACCAGTAAAATTTCCCTTACGGTAGCAACAGAGTTCCCGCTTATTGCAGCGAGAGGCTCACCTCGTTCACGTACCCTGCACGTGCTGATGAGGCGGGGGTCGAACCCGCTGTACTTAGTTTCAAGTGTAAGAAAAACATCTACGTGTTTTAAGCAGAACAGTTCTGTGGTGACTTGACCAGTTTGGTGGATAAACACTCTTAACTCAGTATGATAGGAGTCCGAAATACCAATTGTGGGCATACTCCACACGTGTGCTGGGTTGGTTTTATTTTCTCACCGGGTTGTGGGGTGTAATGAATAAAAACACGTTGTTATAGTTACGAAGTAAGCTTTTTTCAACTAATTATACTTTTTATACATTATACATTTATTAATTACAATAAGGACTCGATACACAATAAAACATTTATGTATTAGAATAATGGCCGAATATGTACAAGTGCGGTTGTGCGGCAGCTGGGCGGCGGTGCGCAAGCGGCGCGGGGCGAGAGGGTTGGAGGTGTGTGTGTGGAGGGGAGTGCGGCGGGGGAGGAGGAAACGCGCACACAGGGTGTTGCCTGGCGCCCTCTGTACTGAAGCTCACGTCGCACGCAGGCTCTACAGCAGCGCTCGGTTTGGAAAGTTAATGACGTTTGTTGCAACACTGCACGCGTTATACAGTTAATATACAATTTGTTGTAAAAACTTTGATATTGAATTAAAATAAACATTACACGGAGACGACATATTTATTAATATTATTTATCTACGCACATTAAAATATTTTGAAAATTAAAAAAAAAAAGCGTCGTTAACAATTCAAATGGAACGAAGCTGATACAGTTAACAGTGTGCGTTCGTTTGCATATGGAGCCTGGTTACGGTGTGTTGTTGTTGTTGTTGTATCCTTCGCGAGGAGCGGTTGTCCGGCGCGCAGTGCGCTCGCAATGCATCCGCACGTGAGTGTGTGTCTGTGTGTGAGTGTGTGTATGTACAGTGCCGCGGCGGCCCTCCCGCGCCCCTCTCGTTAAATAAATCCTGATGTATTAAATCGTTTCTCATTCGGTCGCCAGCGCCGGCCGGGACGTCGCCAATTAAACAAACAATATTTAAACACAAATTGCATACAGTTAAATTATGTTCTGAGATCATATTTAATACATCACAGGTGTTGAAAAGAGATAAAATAAATTAAACATTAACAGATCGCATCGCGCTCTGTGTGCTCACGGTGCTACATCTAGTCCACATAAGGAGCTCCGCTCACAGCTTCCTGAACCTTTACCCTCTCAGCGTTTGCTTTGTATCGAGAATCGAACATTCCGCCACAATTTATCAATTTGTATAGCAACACTGTCGTTAAAATATACTGACAATTATATATATATCGGACAACTCTGCATCGATAACTTGGATCGTAAAATATCTTACACATTTCAAAAAGTAAAATAAAAAAACAATATTAAATAAGCGTCGTCACGTAAACTGAAGTGAGACTAATAAATATTCGCCGAAAACTGTCGAGTTTCCGCCGACTATTTATCGATTAGCGAAATTCAATGATTCCGCTATTTATTGGTACAACTGCTGGTAATACGGATGTCGGGCGCTCCCGTCTGCTCCACCAGCTCCCGGTTCAGCCGCCGCGACGACGCGCAAACACAATTCATATATTTCACAATCAACGTCAAAATTTCTTACAAACAATAAACCAACTCGGTACGATTAAAAAATATTATCAATAATTATCTAAATAACGGGCATTAGTATATAAATATCGTTTATCTCATCATTGTCAAAATAGTCAAAAAGTTCATTGGGCTTTACCGCGGCGGCGGTTCAGCCGAATACGCTAACTCTAACGCTAACATGAGACGAATGAATTACATACAATGATAATGAGTCAGTTGTCTTTTGAGGCGGCCGCGGCGCCCCCACGGCGAAATGAAATAATTTGTACTCTCACGGGGACCGCGGCCGGGGGATGGGGGCTCTTCTAAAAAATAACCCATAACCGCACAGATATATAATCCATTCAAATGCATCAACAAAATAAATACATCCCCCGCGCTGTCGTTGAAACGCAGTGGTCGGGGACTGAGCGATTGCTGACCGCGAAGGTTCCACCGCAGCCCCCATTGCAATCACCATCAGAGAAGTCGCGCACCAGTCTCAGTCGCACGCTATACAATAAACTATGTCCCTACTGCCGAGAACTGCTATTCGATATCCACCTGATAACAAACACAAATACTCAATAACTATGTTTCATATAAAAATCGTCTATTACTTATTAAATAATATTGGCAAAGTTACTTCAGCAGGGTCACTGTCACCGGCGCACGCGCAGCGGCACCGTTACAGATTTGAGTATTTGCATTTCGTCTACGCTACATTCACGAGCCCGCCCAAGGGTTTCCGCGCCCTCCCCCGCAGCTCATCGCGCGCGCGTGCAGGCCGGAGGAGGAGGAGGAGGAGGAGGTCGCGGAAAGCTCGGCGACCGCACAGACAAACAAACGTCAAAAATGTTCGAACGCAAACTGAACGAAATTTAATTCCTGCTCAGCGTTTGAATGTCTCCGAGGCGTCGTCCCAGCGGCCGCCTCGTACCTTCGTAAAACGCGATTCCAACTTGACCATACAGCTTAAACTAATATAACTTAATTAATGTATCAAAGAGATCATAATAAACTTAAACCTAAACGTCACGGTATCAATATTGCGTGTGTGATTTGAGAAAAGTTATCCGTTTGTATGAGACGCGAGCTGGGAGGATGGGGGGGCTGGGAGGCCGGGTGCCTGTGGAGGGGTGGTGGTAGAGGTGTGTGGTCCAGCTCAGCCAACAATACTTGTGATGTACGCAGCGACGAAAACTAGATACATTAAATGAACGATACACGAACACGCACGTAGCCTACGATATAATGGTTGCAGCGCTTACAGGTAGACTTGCGCAGCGCCGGCGGCGCAATAAATAAAGTGTTTAATATTAATTTGCACGTTGCATTGTGAACATCCGAACCGAAACCGATTGTTCATGGTACTGCACCGCGGCCGGTGCGGTCGGTGCTGCCGGTTCGGGCCAGGGTCACGCGGGCGGCTCTAGCTGGGGCGCTTGAAGTGGGTCTGGGTCAGCCGCGCCACCTTCGGCGGGCGGATGTGGGCCCCGTGGCCGCTGCACTCGTGCTTGTGCACCGACGGCGATTTCTTGCCGCTGCTCGACAGCCTCTTGCGTGGCTTCAGGAAATCTGTAAAGAGGAAACAGGGATGTTAAGATTGTTATGTTCATATTTAATGAAGCGTGGCGCCAGTGCAACTTTAAAAGAAGATAAGTCATTACTTCTGCTCAAAGTAATTATGTTAAGTTATACAACAGCTAATTGCGCCAGTGGCCGTGGTAGGCTATGCGTCTCCTATCTGAGTCTTCTATCATGAGAAGAGGATCGTCGGGTTCACGGGCTTTGAAGGAAGGTAATGCAAGGATGCCGGAGAGGGTTATAGCCCTGGGATGTCCTTAGACGTAGTAGTGCACGGAAGGCAAAGCACTGTGGTTGATCACCAAGAATATTTCAATAAGAACAAATCTCACATAACCTTGTCTTCTTCACAGAACCAAGGTATCTATTGATGATCTCCTCCTCCCCCTAGTAATAGTAATCTGTGGTATACAAGTGTTGTGACTATCTCTAGATCCCCTGGGTGTGGTACTACAGACCTTCTATCAGTGAAGTGAGATCGTGTGATGTTTGAGGGCCCTTGCTGTGTCATCAGGGTACGTTGTGCCGGTTACGAAGCATTAAAACTGTCGTAAAATTCACAGGCAGGCGGTGGGGAGGAAGGCGGGGTGACGCAGGGCGATGCCGCCGATACGATTACGGCACTGAATCCGTAGTGACACTGGTGCAGTGTGCAGCGACGCGATTTGTCAGACGGTTTTATGACTCCATCCTAAAGAATAAGGCAATAAAATGTACCCTTAAACACTACGGTCACCATAAAGTGTACAGTACTTCAGCCTCTTCAATAACTATTTTCCTTATAAAGTTTTCCCTTTTTTTTTGGTCCATGGGGCAACCTTCAAAAAGGTAACCTGTTTTCTGGAGAGAAGTTTGGAGAATTTTACCCACTAAAATCCAGTGGACGTCATCAGCGCTTGTGGATATTACGGGTTCTCCGTTAGGAGCACATCGAGAATTCTCTAATGCTATGCTGGAATAGCTCATCTTAGAAATTCTTAGTCTCCCGTATTCTTATGAGTAGCATGACAATGGCCAAAGACCAGATCCAGCCATCGTTCTCATTGGAACCGTTTAGAGAGTTCGTACCTCCTTCCTTAAAGCGATCCAGACAATGTTTTCCTAACCTAACATGTAAGTAAAAAGCAGATTCCCGCTTTGTCGTGGTGGAGGGGCTCAGTAGCAGTGGCGTGGTCCCCCACAGTCATGCGAAGAGGAATCTATACGGCTGGCCCGAGGCGACCGCTTCAGATTAAAGCTCTTATTAAAGAGAGCTCACCTTGGATGCGTGTCGGTGGGGTGCAAGAACGGCTTTACATTGCCCTTTACTCTTAAGGTGGTGTCGCGGCGGAAGAGTGTCGGTATTGCGCTCCGCCGCTCTCCTTATCCTCCACGACCGTATAAAGGCAAGATCAGATCCGCCGCAGGGAGTCAGGAGAGTTTTCTGTCTTGACTCCCATACCCTCTGAGTGACGGATTCGGGGCATTCCGTTATCGCGGGTGACTGTAATATGCCGAGGAAAGGGCGCACTGTATGTTCCGGCGTGCTCTTGCAAAGGTGGAAAGGGAGGACTCTTCCCTCCCTTCTGAGATGGGGCTACAATGTGCAATGGCAATGGACCGGCGCGGGCGGGGTTGTAGTAGTGTATAGTAGGTATACGAGAGCGTTTTCGTGACTGCCATAAAGCGACGAGGTGGAGTATCGTGAGAGTTTTTGTCGGTGCAAGTCCGACATAACCTGTCCTTACCACCTCGAGGGCAGGTATGCGCAGACATTTCCCCCACGTAAAACAAAAGAAAACAACATGTAAGTGAAAATACTGCAAATAAATATATCTTTTAAACCGGACAAAAATTTTTTACTACCATTGCACTCACTGGTGTACTGAAAATTAAATTAGAAGAGACACCCTAATTCTAGCGCGTTCAATACACGAACTCTTCCCGTGGATCGCTGCGAGCGACCGTTCCTTGCGAGACAATTTTTTTTTTGTTTCGAAATAAATAAAAGAATGTGACCTTAATAACTATAAAAGTTTTACGATCTTTTTACTACTGTTTAATCTGCGCTGTTACGGCCGAGGGCTGTGAGTTACTGTTAGGAGGTGGCTGCTTACCGGGAGAGGGGGAGAGCGAGAGGCCGCCAACTGGAGCTCAGCCGGATTACGAAGTTCACGGACGTTGGGAGATTAGATAAACTCAACCGCTCGGTTCCAACTTCTTACAACATCGCACAACGTACAATTGACACATTGTGCAAATATTACATATATATATATATATACGGAGGTTGTGGAACACGTTACAAGAGACCTATGTCCAGCAGTGGACGTCCACCGGTTCAGATAATGATGACACATATATATACATTGTATTTAGCAAGAATTCTTTCAAACATATGGGTGATATATTATATATCATTTTGTGTTATTGTTATATATACATATATATATTGTATTTTGATATGTTATAAGTTCCTATATTATTGCATTATAATTTTATTGTATGTGTGATATGATAAATAAATAAATATAAAAGTTTACGTTTACTATTTTGTATAATTACTGTACGCCAGCATGATCAAATTTAGTGTTTTTTTTTGCTATTTTAAAAGCATGTTTTTAGTAAAAAAAAGAAATATATATTAAAAGATTTCTGTGTTTTAGGGATTTTCGCGCATAGTACATACGTCATACCCATTCTTACCTTATTCTACGAGAAACTACTAGTTATAAAGTAAATGTTAAAAAATTGTTTCACCATACAATAGACCAGTGATGCCCAAAGTGGTCTATATCGACCCCTAGGGGTCTATGACAACCTGCAAAGGGTCTACGTCAGCGAAAAAAAATTTGGGGGTCCATGAAATGAAAATGGGGGTCCACGATAGTGGATCTCAACACATACACTGATAGTACCTATTTACTTACATCATACTATCTTATAATATCAAAACATATACATTATTTATAAAAGTACCTATGAAGTAAAAAAGTTATTATATATGTTTGAGTAGTTTTAATTTAAATTCAATTAATAAATGTATAAATTAACATGTGTTTGTACTTTAAGTTTTTAACACTAAACTTCACTACAGTTAGAAATTTAAAGGAAATCAATATCAGGTAAGTAGGGGGTCTACCCAACAAGGAAAAACATGGCAAGGGGTCTACGACACAAAACAGTTTGAGGAACTCTGCAATAGAAGAACTTCTTCGTTTCTTCAGTTCATGGATGTGATAATATTCGATGGAACAGGACGACGAAGGATTTCACAAAGAAATATTTAGTATTCAACATAAGTATTCCATAAAACCCTCCTAAGGTGTTTCGATTTAAGGTAAGGATTGTTTGATAACATTTTAAAATAAACATATATATATATACCAATGTATGTGTATATATATATTGTTGGTATATGTATATGGCTCGTCACAATTGATCATTCGGTAGTTGGGTAAGGAAGCCGCCGCCAGTTAGCAACAAGCGGCGCGCCCAAGGCCACTCACTACCGACAATCATTCTAAGAACTCTGCTTCATATGATTTCGTTACGTGCCGCTATTTTTTTTTTATTCGACGAAGCGAACAAGACATACACCTGATAGTAAGTGACACACCTGCCCATAACCCGGCGCTGGTTAAGATGATATACACAGCACCGCATTGCGTTCATCGCCTTGAGACATAAGATATAAAGTCTCGTTACCTCAATAATTTCACTAGCTACAGCGCCCTTCAATCCAGAATACAAAAATGTTTGCACAGTACTGTTTGTCGGCTGCAATAGACACTGCGCTGATACCAACATAGATGGTCTTCGGCAACAGAGACTAGTGAAAATTTTTTTTTTTATATCCGTTCTAGGCTCCCTTTTGGGAAGAATTTTGTATAATCCAATTTTTGTTGACCTCTAAATGGTAGTAGCAGTACCTCTACCAAAATGTGACTGTGCATGTCTAACAGTTTCCGGAGATCTCGTGATAAGTCAATGAATCTCTACATAAATATATGTTACGTTATTTAAAATTATACTAGAAAAATGTATTACTCTATGGCATAACATGGCTTAAACTGAACCTTCCAAAATTCGATCTTTATCAAATATTAAGATAAATCCGTGTCAATAATCTCCAAGTAAACTTTTTTCGTTGAATTAAAAAAGCGTTCGTAATTTTATGTATTGTGTCTGAAGCGTCTCCAAAGTTACAACTTGAAATGTAGCTTCAGCGAAATAAGAGCCGGTGTCGGTTGTGCATACGAGAACTATGTCAGTGACGTAGCCGGGCACCAAGGTCGACGGGCGAAGCGTCGGCCCGGAGCAGTTCCCGCCAAATGCGAAGACCACGTGCTGCATAAACTCGGCCCAGCGTAGCCACGATATCAAGCCGATAATATTTATTGATTAACAAAAATCCATGACGATCACATAAAATACAGTCGTTATCACCAACATTGATAAAATCACTAAATCTTAATAAACATTCACACGTTATTAACATGTTTGATATTATAACCTCCAATAACTAAAACGATGTATTAACAGGAAATAGACAAACTTAGTGATAAAAATATTCAATTGTCGGTTGCGTTAGTTGATATACACTGCACCGCATAGCACTCCTCACTGGCATGCTTTCATACTATTACGCAATAGTTTCCCGCCAAATGTTCAATGGAGCGATTCGCGCCATTTCTCGCTGGCGCGCACCCGGCCGGTTCGAAAGTCGGCCGCGAGCGCTGGTATCGCCCGGGTCGCCGCGCGCACCGCTCCCGGTCGGTTAATACGCTTAAATCGGACTCGCGTAAACACGCGGGTGTGCGTAAACAAAATGGCCTTGGGGGAGCCGCGCGTGCGCCTAGCGATGACTCTATCTACACACGCGCACACCGCCGCTTCTATACGAACGGACGTTATTAAATTTTTGTCGTGTTTAGTCTAAAACTTCTACCGCGACGCAATACTGTATCATACAGATAAAAACCTGTTTTTTAGGTTAGTTCTCTATCGGTTACATCATGTATAATATAGAAAAGTTTTTTAGTGTTATAGAGAAATGACTAACCATTTGATATGTAAGATCGAAGTTATTTCATTTTGAAGCGACATATTGGTGGAGTTTTCCAACCTACCCCGTTACCCATCCATATTGTAAACTCTACCACCATAACTGCACACTGCGTTCTACTTGCTTACTATGATCATGGATGGCTTTATAGTAACAATATGTGAAATTATGAACATACAAATATAACAAATAAAAAATTACAATCTGCAGGATGCCCGTTGCGGTTGTGACCTTTATAAACGCCGTGGACGAGGACTAAGGACTAAGAGGCTCTAGTGTTATTAGTCAATCTTCATTTAATCGTAACTTCTCTCCAAGAAGACTGGGTATCTTTTCGAAGATTTCCTCCTAACAAAAAAAAAAGGTGTCGACCGCACAGTGTTATTGGTACAATTCGTCCGTCGCAGTGGTATGGAGGCGGCCGGGTGGCGGGAGACGAGGTTATTTCGGGCGACCTAAATATCTGCACGGCAGTACGTCGCCCTCTCAGCACAATCCACTTGTTCACAAGCGACGCCAACCACAATGCACGTAATAAGCGATCCTTCACTTGTAAAGCTGCCATATGCCAGTGGGATCCTGCACGATTTGTTTTTTTTTTTTTTTGTATTTCGAGCCGCTTATAATTATTCATATGGCGTTTGCGGCGAGAGCTTGTGACAGAGTTTTCAGTTGGCAACATTTCAAAAGCTAAATGTGAGCCGAATGCAACGCACGCGCACCGAAGGCCGCGGCCGACGGGATACATCCGTCGCGTCCTTTCATTGCGCGACCGGAATCCTTGAGTGGAGATGTGTGAAAAAAAAAGGATAGTTAATCGACTAGGAACATGAAGGATTTCGTGTACGGACGAATTAGCTTTTTTCTTGAGTCACGCTCCTGAGGCGGGGGCGGGATGTACAAGTAATTTTTGGGGTGTGTTTTGTCGCTGTCTTCGAGCTTTGGACAAATACCGTGTATAATGCATGTGTACAGCTGAATAGATCTTTTTTTTTCTTTTAAAGAAAAAAGCCAATTTATTTTTGTTATCCGGGGGTAAATATAAAGATAACTCGCTATTAAGAAGTCAAGATTATGTACTAAGTACATCTCTGTGACACTTCCTCGGCACCCTCGATCTGCTATCATAAATACGTCACCACTACGTCTTTGAAGTCCACCCCGGCTTAACTTAGTAAGCAATGAATGGTTCTACTTCCGTAGTCGTCATCTACGACAGTCAGGGCTTACCTTAGTCATATTCTCAATAGCCTTAGACTACATTGCAGAAGGAGAAAGGTACCTAGTCTTTTTTTTTCTTAACCCTTCCGCTGTGTTCCACACCCTTGGCCAATGTGCATTGTCTCTCCTGCCATGTAGCCATATTTAATTTTATATATACATTAATATCAAATATCATCAGTCGATAGACGTCCACTGCTGGACTTGGCATCCTACAAAAATCTCAACAGAGTTCATTCAGGGGAATTGGGCCTTGCCCACAGACTTCCACGTCGTTTGTTGGAGTTCAATGAGGGGAATTGGGCCGTAACCCACCGCGCTGACCCAGTGCGGATTGGTGGGTGGTCAGAGTCTCGTTTCTTATTCAGCAGGGTGCACCGCGTGCTGGTAAGGTTGACATGGGCGGTAAGATTTTTGGCGGAACCACTTTATGTAATTAGTGTATGTTACTTTAACAATTAGAAATGTTTCTAATAACGCAATCAATGTACCGCCCTTTTAGGTGTCCAGTGAAATGTGGTCTACCCAAATAACCACCCCATGTGGTAACTAAGCTAACCTCATGTGGTATCATTAAGGTTTCTTTATTTAGTGCTACGGAGACGTTGGTAATTACAGCTAGTGCTTTTTTTATCGCCGTGTGACAAATTGAGATCAAACGTCGGAGCAAGTAATTTGTAGACCCCACTCTTGAGGGTATATAATAGTTTATGGGGACGATCAGCTATGGATCATTATAAAAAATAACCTTAACATTTCTTTTGATGGGAGACGTTCATCTGATGGTAATTGACACGTTTGTCTATAACAACGTAGCGCCAGTTAGGATGTTATACACTGCACCACATTGTACTCTTCGTCATAAGATGCTACCTTAATAACACTAGCTATAGCATCCTTCAAATAGGAACAGGGTAATATTTGCACACTACTTTTTATCAGCAGAAATAGGAGCGGCTGCGGTGTATATATATACACATATACATATATATGAATGTAATTGAGACGACAGACGGTCGCCACACTACACCTGTCACCAGATCCAAGTGCACTATTACATACAAGGGTTTATTTAATATGTGACGTATATTTTGTATTATCCATTGATGTGACGTGTGCCATTTGCTAATGTATAAATAAACAAGTCTAAACTTGATCAGGCGCGTTCACGATCGCTGTGAGCTGAGGTTGTGTGTGTGCGTGTGATTGTGAGTGGGGTGAAGGCGGGGAGGGGGTGTTGGTTTGGAAAAAAACTGGCACTGATTTGTGTGGCGTAGGAGGCGGGCTCCCCGCAACGAAACAGGTTGTTGTGCCTCGATGCCCTAGCGAGTTGCGTTGTTTTATTTCATTTATAATCCAGGGCTGCTATGTAATTGGGTGACCGGAGGCACCAAGCTGTCACTTCATATTGTTACATGATTCATAATTGAATACGTAACTAACCTGGCAAGGGCATTCATTATCCTCCCTAACATATTTATATAAGTTAATACTTAAACCCTATATTTTATTACACCGATGAATAAAAACATTTTTTTTTTGACTTTTAGGAGAAGACGCAGAAAGTGATCTCAATCAATAGTAATTAAGTAAACGCCTTGAGACAATGTATTAATTTCGTTACTTTAGTAATTTCACTAGCTACAACGCCTTTCAAACTGGGACACATGATTCAGCGGCAGAAATAGGAGCTACCGTGGTGTCTGCCTAGACGGTCTTCGACGAGAGAGATCTATAATATATATATATATCTATATCGGACTTTAACCTAGTTCATATATACGGTGATTTACATATAGTGTGTTGTGTAAGTAATACAGGAAACTGTGATTACCAAAATGGCTGTGCGGCGGGGGAATGCGAGCCAGCTCGCATTGTGATTACGAACCAGTTCCGAAACATCTGGGTCAAGTGAAAGGCGATTCGGTGTCAAAATGAGCGACCGTTGCGGATACGCTGCGATGCGAGCGCGACGCAACCGCCCGTACCGCCGCCTCCATTCATAGAGCGAGCAGTTTGTCTACTTGCTGATAGTGGCGTGGCACCCACCGGCTGCGGCGAACGTGACAACACGAATGACGCAGGTGATCACCGGTAACATCGTACATCAGCTCTGAATACACACGTCGAAGGAGACAGTGGTTATGAGCATTGAACTCGCTTATTTCGATGTGGAGATACAAAATAAATATTTATAATTAATTTTAGTGAATAAGTAGCATCGTACAACCCTACGGAAGTCTAGTGCAACTGGACGATGAAGATAAAAAGAGAAACTGAAACCTCCACCAGCCCCCCTCCCTTAGCCCCGCCGTCGCGTCGCGCCGCGCACAGCACCGGCTACTGGTTTTTAGCCGGAGCCTAAACAAATAAGTGACAAGGCACCGGGAAGCGGGCGCAGTGTCCCCTTTAACATTTGTTAAATATTATCTGATATAGTTTATTTGAATTGAGGTTAAGTTAAACTCTACCACACTTAACTGTGCCCACGTTTGCTTTACATCTTAGCCGTTTATTTAATGGACTGGAGAGATGCAGCTTCCGTATTTACTTTGCACGTTTTGACGCGAATCTTTTTTTTTTATTACGCGACGAAACTTGTGGGATAGACTTGATGGTAAGTTGTACGCTTGCATATAACGTGGCGCTAGTTAGGATGCCATACACACATTTTGCTCGTTACCTTGAGTTTTCGTTACTTTATCGGCAGGGTGAAGGGTTATCGTCATCATCAGCCCATAGACATCCACAGCTAGACATAGGCGTTCCCCAATGATCTCCACAGAGTTTATTGAGGGGAATTGGATCTTAACCCACCACCCAAGCCCAAAGCAGGGTCTGTGGGGCGTGCAGGTGATGTTGGCTTGCGCTCCGTAATATGCTGGATGGAACCTCCAACACCTTATACGATACATACTACAAACTAATGTTTTTAGTTCATTTGAAAATTTGATCTACTAATTACAAAGCTAACTACTACTAGATCTTACTACAAAATAACTAAACAATATTCTAGTCATATACTTATTCCTAATAAATTAGTATTTTTGTGAGTTAAATTTAGTAGTTATCGATTTAAATTAATGCAATCAAACAATGGTTAAAAATTGTGACGAATGTTTCAACCATGAGTAATGTCATTTGTCACTGAATTTTTTTTTTATTAAACCAGTCCAGCGGGACGATCAGCTTATGTTAAGACATACGCCTACTCATAACATCGTGGCGGTAAATTAATTTGTTTTCGTAGTAGCAATTTGCGCCTGTTTCCTTGAGATATAAGATATTAATCCCCGATTCTCTAGTAATTTCACCAACTACTGCACCTTTGCAATCGAAACATGATAACGTTTGGCGGTAGAAATAGGCGCTGTAGTGGTACCTACCTGTCTTGGTACCGACCATCTTTTTTATTGCGGTAGAAATTTTGAAAGGTACCTTGCTTTTGGGGGGAAGAGAAGGTTATGTAGGGCTTCTATCCATTAAAACCCTCTCGGCGGTCTGCCTCAGTGCATTAGGAGAGGCTCCAGGATCTCTTACAGAACGCACCGATGCCTTCTTGCACTCTAGCTAAAACACCACTATGCTATTGCAGTCCTCCTAAGGCTCGCTTATTGAGCTCTGAGGGCCTTCAACCTCTAAGCTCACGAACTCAAGGACCCTTTTAATCGCCTTGTACGACAGGCAGGGAATACTTTAGTCCTATTCTTAATAGTCTGAGACTACAAAGCTGAAGTACCCACGGTCTGGTCTCCAGCAACAGCGGAGATATATTTTGAAGTTCTTATGTAAAAACAGAAATGCTATTTTATAATTAAGTTAAGTTGTAGCATCGGTTAGCTGGTTAGCAGTTAATAAACTATTCGTCGCACATTTATAACTTGCCCATTTTGGCCGCCGGTGTCCGTACGTGGAACAAAGGCGCGCGCGCAGGAAGTGGCCGCGCGTTCGCTTCATTATACACTAACTGAGTCACGGGACAACAAGTTTATTTATTAACCTATTTACGCTCGTTGTTGAACAAACACGATGTTGTTGTTGTTGTTGTTGACTTTCGCTATCCGCACTGTGCCACTTTCATTGCCGTGATTTATGTTATGTTCGGTTTTTGCTTATGATTTTACTCAATTCACTCTTAGATCAATGTTACTTATGTTATGTTAGTATACTTGTTAGGTTGCTAATGTAGCTATGATCACCGATATTCAGACTACATAAGTAAACATTAAATTATACTGTTTATTAATTAGAAAATTCACATTGTCAGCCCTAGGTCTCAAACCGGACGGTTAATTAAGACTGTCTAGATCCGCGCCTGCCACAGCGTCACTACGCAATTATTCAGATTTTTATCTTCTGAACAGGATGTTCTGAATTGGTAGCTTGGCTAAATTTTGTTAGAAAATTACAGGTTGGATAATATTTTGGAATCTTTCAGACAAGCGATGAAAGATGTGTTTAATAAACAAACGCGGTAGAGTAATAATACCGATAAGTAACTTAGCAACGAAGTAACAAAGTAAATTTTGTGTAGACGTAAAAGACGGTCGCTTCTTACGAAATGACAGATTTGGTCATGTGACTTTTGCATGTCTTTTACACAGTTACTTAAACTACCATGTAATTGTTAAGCGACTATAAAAGACGTTAACAAAGGGCCCGTGACATCATACATGAGAAATCCTTAAGCTGTGATTATGGAATCGTATCTTTGTATTGTGATTGTGCGTCTGTACCTAATGCACTCGTACGATTGAAGCAGAGGCCGCGGGCCAGCGACAGAAGTCAATAGCCGCGTGTAGGCATTGCGAAATGTCGGTTTGTTTGTAAAAATGTGTCCGACTTGACCCATTTACAGGTCCGTGTGAACCGCGCGAGCTGATGCTAGCCGGTAAACATTGCGTTGGGTCGGTAAACAGGCGGCCGCTCGGTTTCGCGTGCACTTGACAAAAACCTCATTGGATAAGCGGCGATAACGCTGCGGCGTGTTTGCTTTAGATTGCCAACGCAATGTCAGGGGTCCGCGCCGGGATTGGAAAAATGTGGCCCTCAGTCAATATTTGCGTCCAGTTTGTGTCGTCATGCGGAATTTTGTTAACGTATTTCGATATTTGTTGTCGAAGGAACTGGTGATGACTGGGGGGGTCAAAAACCTAACGAAATATGTAACTTAATGTTCGTACTTTAAAGAACACGTTATACAAAAATTTTATTTTACATCTTCATAAGCTTAACACTTTTTTTTTTATTTTACTATAATACAATCGGGATGTTCAACTGGTGGTAAACGTGGGTTTAGTAATGATGGTATATACTGCACAACAATGTGCCCCACGCTTTGAGATATAAGATGCAAACTCTCCATACTAACTTCACTACCTATAAAGTCCTTCACACTGCAGGAATACGTGCTGCGGTGGTATCCAACCACCACCACAGTATCAGTCAGAGACCACCAGTGAACGAGGACATGTTCAAAAGATTGTTCACGAATAGACGTTATTTTTTTAATCTGTTATTGTACGTCTGTACCATGGATGTAGCGATTATTTTTTATTCGATTAAGCGACGAGACGAGAGGACGTTCATCTGATGATAAATAATACGCCTGCCCATAACAACGTGGAGCTGGTTAGGATATCACCATATCACGCTCGCCCGAGTCGTAAGATGTCGAGTCTCGTTACCCCAGTAAATTACACCAGCTAGAGCAGATTTGTGCAAAGTGACTTTCATTACCGCCGTCCGTATTGTAGAAACTTTAGAAACTGTCGACTGTTGGATGAATACGTAACTGTGAAAGTGAGAAAGGTGGTTGGCGTTGTCGCGTGGCGAAACGGTTTGGTGGTGGTGGTGGCAACGAATGCGCACCGGCCGGTTAACGCGAAACATATTGAGATTTATTACCACTGTATTTGTAAATGTAAGAGTTGATATAAAGATTATTTTTATGATGAGCCTAGCGGATGTTTTATTTGTACGTTTGTACGGTCATTGTATACGTAAGCATAGATTAACCCGTTTTGGAAGACTGGCTAAATGAAGTAAATCTCGTTCGTCCCAGTCATCTTAAATATTGACATAGAAATTACTGCAGTAATGAAGACTCAGCTTATGTCTCAAGGCCATCACCACAATAAAATATATTATTCTAACGTTGTCACGAGCCATTAGCCACGACTTACCATCAGATGAATATTTCACTAGTACCGTCGCTGCGTCAAATGATGGAGAACCACCTAAACACTTCACGCTGTTAGTGTTATCTATAAATGAAAAAGTGTACTTTTATTTAGTGATTTACGAATGATGTTGCCCGTTTTAAATTTAAATAAATCTCTCCCGGTTCACATTTAAATTGCAACATTACTTACGAGTGTCGAAATTTCACAGATCGAGATAATGTGCCGTCACGAATGTTGCTTTAACGCCGTGTCTCAAGCTGGCCCCACCGCATGAGATAACAATTTAAAATATTACTTACCTCTTATGTATACAATACTCGAAGGAAATTTTGATATCATTTTCGTTTTTTTTTTTAATTTCGCTACACATCTTTGGCACTCTAAATTTTAAATAATCATGTCATTTTCGTAAAACGGCGTTAAGCTAAATATCAAATGTTTAAACAGATTTACTCTCCGTACCTGAAATGCTTTAAACGAGATTTCAATTTTAAACAGTCTCTTTACTGTTAAGGGATATCATTATAAAAACTAATTATAGCCAAAAAAAAATACATAGTTTAAAGCTAAATATCCGCAGTAAACGAATAAAGAAATTTGAATGTTTATGGTGGTATCTTTGCATAAGCCAAAACCTGAATGCCACGAAGCAAGGCTGTGGATCCGATCCTGTGGGAAGCGCATGCTAAAAGTTTAATGAACTTTGAGCATTTTGAGATTATGCGCGCGACCTTTCTTGTTGCCAATTGTATATTCACCGAGCATTTGGCTTATTGAAATAATTATTATCCTAGTCAGTACAGCGTCGGATAATACTATTTTTATATAGCGTCATTAGTGCTCAGCAGGATCATTAAATCCTTAATGTAAGCCGAGAAAAATAACTCGTTGTAGCTTACAGGCAAAAAACCAATTTAATATCCTTTGGTTTTTTGCGATGTATCACTTTTTTTTTTAAGAGAAACACGTCAATAAGGAGTCCTGCGGGTGTCCGCGTGCTAGGCGAAGGCGCGGGCGATGAACTTAAATCCTTAGCGACAAGAAACGTATTGAATAGTTAAAGGATTCTATTAATAATATATCATAAATATTCTATACTACATGGATTTCCTAATTGCACTTCAAATGGTCATGGTATTACGTTGAAATAATTAAAAAAAAAATGATAATATAATACAACCCTCTACATAAAAATAAAGTTATTGTATGTAAGTGTACTGTTTAAAGCGGTTACGATTTCATTGTGGAAGCCGTTGTATGGGCGTTGGGTAAATGTTTAAATTTGAACTTACGATCTCACACGGGCTCGCCAAAAAACAATAGAGCACTGTGAACGTAACAGGCTGCAGCAGGAGTGCGTTAACTCCTTGAATTACCATAGACAACGCTCTACTTCGTTTACAGAAGCAAATTAGTTCAAACACACCGGCTGCGGCCCGCTGGGAATATCGAACTACATTTCCAAAGAAATTTGGTATGAACTATGAATATTTATTACTGTAGTAACTGATGGAATTTAACATCTCCCTAAATTTTCATTTTCAACGTTCTCTTAATCTCTCGGTTTAATATGTTAATTAAAAAAAAAACAAACTAAAAAAAAATGATCAACTTTAGATATACGAAACCCGTCCCAGATGACACTAATTACAATAATATACACCTCATATAAACCCCTACAGACGACAAGTCCTAATGCCTGGCGGTGCCGCCAACCGATCGTTATGGAGAATTTTGGGAGAGGTCCACGTCCAGCAGTGGACGTTTATAGGTTGATAATGATGAACTCCATAGGTGAAAGCAATTTCAATTGAGCCAAGAGATTTCATGTCAATGTAACGAATATAGATTTTTAATACAAATATATGTATATAACTTTATTGCTACTCTTTGGCAGTAATAGGGGCTGTGTAATCTACTTAGACCGTTTCCGGAAGACCTACCATCAGTAAAACTATTTATAATGTGCAGGATTTTAGAAGAGTTTCCTAGAAGGAGTCACTCAGAGTATGAGTAATATATGATTTTTTTTAACTGCTCCATCGTGAATATAACCTACGATATTCTGCTGATCTATGATGATAATGTCGTAACTCCATCACCAAACAATAATAATAGTTTAAAATAACAACAATAAAGACTGAAGTGCAATTGCAATTAGTATTTGCCGCGGTATTTGCTCAAGTCATTACAGCAAACATTACAAAAGATTATTACAGATAATAGAAGTTGTTTCCCATTGCACAGTTGCAAAATGTTGCAATCATATATCGATTTGCGCGCGCAGGGTGCTTTCACAGTTGCTCGTGCGTAGGGTGGTGCGTGGGGCGTGCGACCCTAATGAACGTATAACCGTCGGCGAGATGAAAGCGCGCCGACAGCTCCCGGGCGGCTTCCGTCAAAGGGCCGCTTTATCCGCCACTTGAACTGGCCTAGATCGTCGCCTTTAACTTGCTGCCGTGTAAATCTCACAGTCCATACAAGTGTGATAGTTTTTTTTTTTAATTTACTAAAACTTTCACATTTTGAGACAGATGCGTTTTTGGTCCTTAGATAATTTTAGAAAAGATTTTTATCTATCATCTTAAGTAAAGTGGCTTTTACGTAAATTGGGAGTAACAAATCTATGTAAAAGTTTACATAAGTTTTTATGTACATTCTTGAGGATGATAGAAGTTATTTCTAAATAAGATGCGAAACTGTGGAAAGAATTTTTTTTTATGATGAGTTTTTATATTCTGATAACGAACTTTAAACTGCCTTTGAGTGGTTATTATCGGATAAAAACTTTATCCATTCTAAATATAAATTACTCGGCTTCGGCGTCCGTATTCGGACCGGTTGCCAAATGCAGTCGATCCCGGCACTCGCGTCCAATCGGACACCCGCCTTCACCGCATCCTCAGTTCATGTCAACCGTAAACATAAATTCAATGAAACTGACCGCCCTCCGGCTTTTGCTACTGCAAGTCTCTCACGTACTCGCGTCTATATTCAGATCGGGTTCGCGACCTTTCGATCTCATTACATCCAGAGAAACAAAACAAACAGAAGATAATAAAAAATTGGCACTCCATGCTTCGGAAACCGTCAACAAAAATAATAATTGTGATTTTTTTTTAACCAACAAAGAACTCTTATAACTTAACAATTGCTAAACAGCAAAATTGTTAACCCTATCGCCGGCGAAACTCTATCACAAGTGACCCCAAATCGAACCATGGGCCTCCGTCTTAGGGTTAACTGCTGCTCTTTACAAGCTGTTGGCTTTCTTAAATTTCTTTAAAATCGTTGAATTGTTCTAGAACTTCATGTAGTTTGTACGGAACGTCAGAGGAAACTAAAAGTATATATATTTTTTAACTGATTCATAAACAGGCAATCTGGATACACTGGAGAGATAATTTCACGTCCCTTTGTGTTATAATCCTTAATACAATAAAATGTTGCCAGCAACGCATTTCCCATCGTTTATATTTAAATTTCTAGTAAACCGGAGATTATATTACTCCATAAATTTGTTGAACAATGCGAGTGAGATTATATTGAAACAGGTAACGGACAAAAACGGTAGCTAAATGTTTTATAGAACAATGCCGATACCATTGTTACGTCACTATTACCCATTGTCCACACCCAGAAACTGAACATCAATATCGGTTTCTTGCAGTAAACACGCTGGACGCCATTGTCGGCTGACCTGAGCGTTGTAAGATGCGACCTCTGGACCAATTTCGGCAGCCGCTGTCCTCTCGCATTGTCGCACACAATGGGAAGAAAGGGATCGGTTAGGGTACACGACGGAGATGCTGAGTATCACTCGGACAATGGACACAAAAAGCTGTGTGTGTTTACCCATGAATACGCGCACAATGCACAATGCCCGGTGCTATGTTAATAAGGCAACAGGCAACAGGTTCAAAGCTTTCATTCACAGGATAATTCTACTTGTATAACGAATTCGCGTCTCAAGTTAAATCGTGCGTTTCAGGGGTGAGACGAGATCGTCGTGTAATCCTAGCTTTATTAAAATGGCGGACGGCCGTGTGTTAGGATATGAATTGAATATTTTGAGACCCCGTTGGCATGGTGCGTTACGGTTTTTGTGCTCCGTCGTGCGAGTGAGTGAGCATGGAGTCGCATCTGTAATTACCGTCCGTATAGGGACTGACGACCACCTAACCCAGTTGTATGCGCGTCCACTTAACCAATGATTCGTGCTGCAGAATTAATTCTCAATGGATATCATTTTTATTAACTCTCACATTATTCCATAGCAAACGTCAATAGTCGACTATCATATTTACTAAATTAAATCTTATGTATGATGAATATCTGTTGTATGTAATACGATACTGCATTAGATCATAAGAGAACAAATAACCCTTGATTTTGGAAGTTGTATAAGTCATACATCTTTAATTTTCTTATTGATTATGTTATTAGGATGTGGACTAGGATTTGAAATGAGATGACCGTTAAATTAGATTTTTAAAATTTTTGACTTATACCACTTTCATAATCAAGGGCCCAAATGTCATCTGATATATACATAAAATTTTGATTTATTTTTGTTTAGGATATTTGAAGATGGTCGTATGCTTGTAGAGCGGCTGTCATTACTAATGTTAACATGATACGGGGACATTTGGCAGCCCGAGACAGTGTAGTGAGCAATTATTATCGGTGTAATGACTTAAAAGTCCGCCCCGGACAACACATGGCCTGGATTAGCGCTCATCGGGTTACATACTTGGATTACCAGATCGGTTTCCTACCCATCTAGTCGCGAATGGAAAGCACCGACGCCATCTTGAAAACGCATCGCCGCTAGCTTGCACATTATCTTGAGTGTTCGCAGCGAAACATCGCCCGGCGTAATGGGCCCCGTAAGTGGCACAATTTTTTCACAATTAAAAAATCTATGCGGCTCGTTAGTGTTAAAATTGTTTAAGTGTCTCACTTTAAACTTGAGTGGTTTGTTCTCAAGCGACACTACGAGTTTTTCAAATTAAGTAAGAAAAAAAAAACTAAAAATTTACAAGAATAATACTGTAGCTTTAGTTAGCGTCAAAGTCGATTTTGTTCCATTAAAAATGTATCTGTACGTAACATGGTGAACATGGTGCGGGCCACCCAAGTCGACTATTGGAATTAGAGGATTATGATCATGAAATAACTTTTATCCAATAAGCATTCTATTAGCTATATTAACTTTAATTAACATACCGCTAACATACAACACAAAGCGTCGGTAACGTGAGAATGCAGTAAGAATGCGGGACGTAAATCAAAAATTTTAAACACGCCAATAAAACGCAGCAACGGTTTCACCCCATTCCGCCGCAAGATGATTTTTTCCACATAAATAATATATATTTTTACGACTATATTATGCAGGGCCGGATTGACGTTTAAAATTATACTTTTTACTAACGAGATTTTACGAGGTGACCGCTCGTTAAGTTTTGACAAATTCTATATTTTGTAACGTGTGAAAGTAAAACATTGGAGGGTCGCTGGTCACCAATAAAAGTATAATAGTGGCGCGCAGTGAAAGGCCGGGGTCGGATCGTAAAAACGATTGGTCAAGCATTGACGGATGAAGGACATAATGATTTCATTCTCCAATGTTGTGAATATGGGTCACCGGGTGTCTTGGGAAAGGAAATGGCGTGACGGTCTACAACGGCCGTGTTGCACTTTTCAACTCGATATATAATGTTTTTATTACTACGCGTAAGAAACTGTGTATAGAGAAGGGACGTCTTATAGCAGAAATAATAATTTTTTTTTTTTCATTTGATATACAATGTTCGAGTAACGAAATAACCTACATCGTGCAATGTCGCTCATATGAAAACAATCTTATCAGTATGCAGTGCGCAGACGATTTGATGTTTAAACAAAAAAAATACACTGTATAAATGCACAACGTTCATTATCATCTCATGCCAAACATTTATAATTCAAAATGCATTTAACATATATATTAATATAACCTAGATTTTATGAGAATAAGTATATGAACGCTTTCATATCCCGTGCTTACTTTAACTTACAGATTATATATTTATAATCATCATCATCAGCCGATAGACGTCCACTGCTGGACATTGGCGTCCTTTAAAGATCTTCACATCGATCGGTCCATCCAGTGGGTACCCGCGATTCTCACCAGATCGTCGGTTTACCTTGTGGGAGGCGTCCCAATACTACATCTACCGGTACGCGGCCGCCACTCGAGGACTTCACTGCCCAATCGGCCGTCAGACCTTCCCTTGTGTTTTTACTACACGTTTATAATTAGCACAGGTTATTTTTTAAATTGACTTGACTGCTTTAAAGTCGGGTAAGTAACAGTATGTTACGTATCAACACGCAGTGGGACGTGCACCGAAAGTTAAGTGCAGGTAACGGTCAGGTTTGTTTGTCCGGTCGTGTCAATGCAACCATTTGTTTAGAATTCTCTAACATGTACCAGTCGCGAAAAAAACTTTGTGATGCTGATCATATAGGTATTTAAAAGTTATAACTTTAACCACTATAATAAGCTTATTGCTGTATTGAAATGAAATAAACTTTGATACGATAGTCCAATTAAAGAATCACAATTAGTTTAAGTATAACCCAAAGGAGGATGAAAAAAACTATAACGATATTGATAAAATTAAGTGTCGTATTCGTACCAAAAATAACTTAATCAGAGAGTTGGAAAATTTGATCTTTATTAGATTTAACTTTAACATACTTAACGTGTTTATGGGTTTAATTATATTATGTATACAATTAATATAAAATTTCATGTTTTTATTAATTAAAGATGTATATTCTGTAACATATAGAGGGGATAAGTAAGCTGAAGTGGCAACAGGCGGGATACATATTGGGACATATCTTATCGGAATGTCAAAGTGGTATGAATGTGGAGACCTCCGTTCAGGTGGATCGAGGATCTGATGAAGATCGCGCTAGCAGTAGGCTGAAATAATGATGATGAGTGTAGTGTTAAAAAGAATGTTGCCAATATAAGTAATGCTCTCAATTAATTATCACAACATAATCTATAAGGAATGTGAATTGAAGTGATAAATATATATATATATATGATATTTTATGTTCGTGGTCATAGACGCACGCAGAATCGTGTGATTTATAGTCCGTGGGAAAGAGGCGATCTGGTGACCCACCCGACCTGTTTCGCGAGTGCACCTATGCAAATTATGTGTGAGAGACATTTGATTTGTACCACGTTCAGATTTGGACGATAAAAATTGGTCTTATCTAAACTAGAAATCATTTCATTGAAACACTTGTTGTCTATTGTTTACTGATAAGAATTTTTTTTTACACTGCTGATAACATAACTATGTGTACCAAAAATAAACATAAGTGTAAACGTCTCAATACATTTATCGTTTTGTAATACATATACGAATCATTTAATATATTTCATTATAACAACATTAGTATAAGAAAATATATAAATTTTCGCGAATATTTTTTTTTCTTACAATTTATTGAAGTCCATATCGATCATTTATAGCGGATCAAGATTTCATTGATATTAATTTTATTAGTTGTTTTAATGTCTATGTCCAGCAGTGGACATCTAACGGCTGATGATGATGATAATTGTTTTATTAGAGTATAATGCAGTTATTGGTTCTTATTCCTAATAATACTTTTCATCCCATAGACATATATATAATATTACACCCCGCAAAGGGTTCCGCACTACAATTGACGAGTCCCAAGCCAACTACCTCACCTGCTTGTGGTGCACACTGCTAATCAAAAATGGGACTTCGGATCTCACTAACCCGCATTGGGCCGGCGTGGTGGGAAATGGTCCATATTCCTCCCACATCAACCCATATAAACTATGGCACGGTGGCTGACGGTACCGGTAGCCAAGCTGACTGGACGTTGACAAGACGTCGGAATCAGGGCAAGACAGGAGAGATCTTTAGGGAAGACTTATTTATGTTCAGCAGGGGTAGTCAGTCTATCGGCTGATGACGATATATATATACTGTACTATTTTAATAATATTATATTATTTAAAAATATTATATTATAATTATATACTATTTTAGAATTCATCTTAAGGAATCTTAGGGAACAGAATTTAGTGATAGGTTATCAATTATGATAATGATAGAAAGTATTTTTTTTTTCTATGGAAAATGTTTGCAATTATAAGGTTGTGTGAAGCATGTTCAGTTTGCGGTGTTTCGGTTACGGAAATGTAGGTTTGTGTCCGCCAAAATTGCTTCTAACGGTCAACCGGTCATTACGAGCCGTGCGATTTGCTAGAAGCCGGCAACTTGCGCCGTTGAGAATTGCACAGACGAATTGGTGAATGTGCAGTTATCGCTTCTATAATTTTTTTTTTCCATAATGAACTGTTGAGATCTATTAACTACAACGACGATAGTTACGACTAATAGGGATACACATGTTATTTTTATTTTATTCGACTGCGCTATATAAAGTAAAAAAAAGTATTAAGTCCTTAAAATAAGTTATAGAAGACCAATCGATTTATAGACGTCTACAGCTGGACATAAGTCTCCCCTAAAAATTCCCACGTCGATCGGGTAGTAGTTCATAAGGAGAATTTAGGCCATTTACAAGCAGGCTGGTCGAATGCAGGTTTGTGGGAGCCAGAGCCTCGTTTGTCGATTAGCAGAGTGCACCACAATCAGGTGAGGTTGACTTGTATTGCATGATGAGTTGTGTGGAAACCCTTACACAGTAGAGTTGTTTTATAACTATTTGATAAACCATTTTTTTTTAAATACCAGTGACAGTATAGTAAAGCATCAACACTGTAGTAAGAGTTACTTGAATAACAAAAAAAACAAAACAATTAAAAAAAAAAGTGCAAACAACAGTAAGTTTCTCACGCAGCATCGTGCACTGAATATAGGACGCGTTTGCAGTTTAGCATAAATTAACGAGGCGGTCCAACGTTCAAACTATCAAAACATACAGAATTGAATGGCGAATGAAAGAAATCATTCCGCCCCGATTGCTCGCCATACTTAAGCACAATATAAACTTTGTAATTACTTTAAACTTATTTGCATAAGACAATCGCCTTGTAACGAATTTGAACGAGTTTCTCTGTACGGGCGCCCGCTGCGCTATTCTAACCTTTGACAGTTTCAATTCATTGTTATATTATAACTGTAGCGGTTAACTGCGAGCCAGTTATTATATTAAATAATGACTAAAGACACTGATTTTTCATTAATTATTAATAGTTGGAATTGTTGGAGCACTATGCAATTATTTGTTATTGCTTGCACATGCGCAAGACATTTGAATGAATTTTTTATACAGTCTTCAAACTTAAAATTTGATTGAATAACAAAACTTTCTATCGTCATCAGTTGATAGATGTCCACAGCTGGACATAGACCTCCCAAAGTATTCCCACATCGAGAGGGTAGGGATTCGTATGGAGTAAATTAGGACCTTTTCCCGCCACGCTGGTATAATTCGGGTTGGTGAGAGATAGAGCCTCGTTTATTGATTAGCAGGGTACACCACGAGCAGGTGAGATTGGCTCGGATCCCGTGAGATCTTGTGTACGCAATATTAACAAGATTTAGTATAATTAGTTTATTTATCTTATATATTATTATTGTTGCACCTTATAAATATAATTGTATATAAAGTCGTTAAACGTTATTAGTCCTTATTTGTATTGCAGTATGATGCTGTTGCCTTAACAAGTTTAAAGGATACAATCGAGGATGTATTTATAAATAGGAAACGCCAAGAAGGAAGGAAAAATAAACAAATCAATGCACATTGTTTAATAAATAAACAATAATGGATGAACATGTGTGACTTGTTAGAACAGATTTATATTTCATAACGTGACTGTGGTTAAAGATGACATTTACGTACATAACTTCCTTGTGTATGAAATAATTTTCATTAGTATACATAAAACTCAATATATTGTAATTGTATCAATTAATAATGTATCAAAAAATAAAATATAATAGTTTTTATTATTAACTTGCAGTTAACTGGAGTTGAGAAATAAACGTTTAAGATAAGCGAATATGAAATTAAACAATTTCCCAGCCCCCAAACGAGCTATGCTCGGTTCTCACAAATCGTTCGCCCCCTTTTCCACGGACCCTCTAAATTCGGAGGGTGACATACTCTTAATTAATTTAAGCAAAATAATGAACTGATATGCATGAGAGTTGATTTTAACTCTACTTCAAATCACGCTTCAGTACATACCCTTGTTATGAATGTTTAATAATTATGAAATTTTTTACATTTGATTTGTATGGATTATTTACTTATTTTAAGAGTAAATACTGTTTCAATTTGTTAAATGATAATAGCGTTATGTATAGTACAAATATAAATAGAAAAGTACCGAATATGACTAATATAAAATATAGTAATTTAGTGATTATCCGATCAAATTTAAAAAAAAATTGGCTAGGTAATTGTTAAAGTAAATAAAAGAACCCAATTCAGTAGCACTCCTCTTTGTTCAGTTTAATTTTTATGAATAATCTTCAAAAACTTAGCAAAGGTAACTTCCTAAGTAAACCTTCACTAAGTATAATTGATGATTTTATTTAATTTAAAGAGTAAATCTCAAAGTGGATTTAATAACATGAAAAATATTTTTACATTCAATAATCTATATATCTATATATATATAAGATATTTCCACCTACGTAGAGACTCTTCACTATGTCACTGGAAACTAGGCCTAGATACTTGAAATTTGGTAGAAATATTCCTTTTGCCTAGTATAGGGCAGCTAAGGACGAATTTTACAAAATTCCTTCCCTAAAAGGAGTTGTGGGAGTATTTCCTTAAACAAAGCGGACAGAGCACATCTAGTAATTTCTATAACATTAAAGCTTCTATTACGAGTATATATAAAAGCAACATTAATACTTACCAAAACTATCATAACATATATTAATAGTTTTTTCTATATAAAAAACAGTTATCGTCACACAATATACAATTCAAATATAGAGTAATATAGTTACACATAGTACAATTCAAATATAGAGTAATATAGTTTGTATGAGCGGTAGAAATGGAATTAATATACTGTCATTTATACACTTTCTGTGAAAGTGCATTTATGAACGCACTCTCTGTTAAAATGCTGCGCACGCGCAACTTAGCTGCAATTAAGCTGTTAATAAGTCATGTCTGGACAGTGTGGGGCGTTCACGAGTTCGTGCGAACGCAGATATCAAGTAGTTAACGTATTGTTAACTATAAATAGATTTATCACAAATAACCGTATTGTATCGTGCGTTACTTATCCTATAACATTGCCACAGTTTAACTAAACATTGATATATTTAATATGATCCAATACTGTGTTCTGTTTAGTAGGGCGCTGTAGCTAGTGAAACTACTGGGATAACGAGACTTAGATCTTGTTAATGTGACGAGCGCAATGTGGTGCATATCATCCTAACTAGCGCCACAATATTAGCTGTGTCATGTACCATTAAAACATTTTACTCGTGTCGTCGGGTAAAAATCGTATAACATATAAACTAACAAATGTTCATACGAATGATTTGTATTGAAATAGTCGCTGTAGCCTTGGTAGTTAATGTAGAAAGCAATAGATGTGTTCCTTGACCTTAAGCGAGGCCGTGTTTGTGTATTAGTTTAGGAACAATCGCGTCGCACACGATAACCGTAGCGACGGCGCGTCTGTCCCGCGCGCCCTTATCCGTGTTTGTTGTTTAGATATTCGATGCCATAAATAAATTACTTGCGTCACTTGTAAACAGATAAGGGCATGTGACTATTGATGCAACTTAATACGGCATTAATAAGATGCTAGTTTACATGTTATTGTTAAGTTTTTACTGGTAGTACATCTCTGTAGTAAAGTAACGACTGTAGGCAACGGTTGTATTCCTAATAGAGATAATACGACCTCTACAAATACTGGTGACGATCACCGAGGTTTTACATCCCCTCAGAAGACGGAGTATATTTACAAAGACTTCCCCCTTGATATCAAAAAGAAGGTAGATACCACCGCGGTTTTTATATCAACCGCCAAACAGTAGTATACAAATATTACTGTGTTCCAATAGACATTAATGTGGTGCTGTGTGTATCATGCTAATTAGCACCACGTTGTTATTGAGCAGAGGTATCAATTACCATCAGGAGAGCCTCTCGCTCCTATCCTTGAAAATAGAATAACATAAAAGAGGAATACATCATCATCGTTATCTGCTAAACGTCCACATCTGGACAAAGAGGAATAATGATCATAATATATATATATATAATATAAGTAAAGGAGACTGTAACGAAAAGTATTAATGGATTACTTTTCACAGGTGTAAGTAACAGATATATCTTGTAGATGACATCTTGTACTCTGTTATCCTTGTAAAAGATAATGAGCATAAATTTATTATATCATAACTTTTTAATATTACATTCAATAACTCCTAGAAACTAGTTGAATTACTAGAAACTGTACTAATGTCTTCATGACTTTTTCATGTATATCTATCTCGTAATCGTGCTAGTTTTTATACAAACAACACTTATTATTATGTGGACACTTATAAACCAGTGTGTGAGTAAATTTCAGTTTCAAATGAATACGTTATAATATTTTTTTTATTGTGTGAATACTGAAAATATAATATCCGTACATAATAATTTTAATGAAGTATATTTAAGACAATGGGCTGATATGTTCTTAATGATCATTTATCGCTTTATTCACATGAAAGTCAGTGATTATTATGTTTTTGTTGCGTTTAATTAAAAATGAATAAATTTTGAAGTTCTTTATAAAACAAAGGTGTTTAGAGTTTTATGGTATAAATAAATTTTATCAGGATATGATTACCGTGGTCAAAGTCATTTGAAGAACCTTAGATCTGTTGAAAGATTTAACCGATAATTTCATTATTAGATAACAAGACAAAGTTTTTAAATAACTTCGAGACTAAGGTAAAGTTCGATGATGTTTCAGTTACTGCGGTAACAGACATGGTGATGTAAGCATAAAGTATTTTTTTGGATGATAAGTGATACATCTGCCCATAGCAACGTAACGCTCGTTAGTATACACACTGCACCACTTTGAGCGCATCCCTTTAGGCATAAGATGTTATATCTCGTTACCTAATAATGTTACTAGCTACAGCACCCTTTAAGCCGGAACACAGTAATTTTTACACACTACTGTTTGGCGGTAGAAATAAGAGCAGCAAACAGGAGGAAGCTTGTATCTATAGTATCCAGGTTCTATTACCAGTTAAAAGATAACTTATAAATTTTGTTGGTGTTTGATAAGTAGTAAGGGTTAATTTTTTTTATTATGTAAACTAACGCTTGTCTATGATCCAAAATAATGGTAATTTTTTAAGCTGAACTAGTACCAGCTTAAATCAAGTCTCTTAAACGTTCTTACATCTTACCTGGATGGAAATGTCGGTGGACGATTCAACATATGTAAGAGTAAGAGCCTGGTGCATGAGGATGGAGGATGTATTTTTGAAATGATATTTCTGGAATTTTGGAAGTCAGAGTCGTATCGTCTCCAGCGTTTGGAGTAGCTTTGGGAGCACAAGCGTGAAGTTATTATTAGTGCCCGTTATGTATCTAGTACATCCAATAGTAAAAGCGATAGTGTTATCGTCTAAAAATAAATAAATCCGTTTATGTTATTATTATCTTGGAAAAGTTGTGTGTTTTAACTTTAGTATACATAAAAGCCTACCCACGTCATCTCATTAATGGTTCATAGATTAAAAATGTCAAAGCGTGAGATTTCGTACAAGGTGTTCGTTATGGTGGATAGAAGGGCTTTGTGGGGGCCGCCTGGCGCACGTGCTGCGTGTTTACATCCTCGTATTTATACGCCGACCTACCGCAGGATACGTTTCAAGGATGCCGGTTTGTTTTGGTAACTGCGAAGACAATTTGCTCTACGATAATACCGCCCCGTCCTGTTCCTGTTTGATGTCATGATTCATGTCACGGCCTCTCGTGCGTGTGACAGTTTTATCTTAAGCTTACGGAAACGAATGTGTTATTGGTTTAGCGATTATCAAACGATTTCATTATGTATGCGTTGAAGAGCTAATTTATTGAAGGTAAGTGATAATACCGACGCAGTGGACGTTCGCCGACAAATAATTAAGTGTTATATAGAATATTTACACGATCGTTGTAATAATACGATTTTTAGGTTTTTATGGTCTTTTTATAATGTAGTTGCTGTTGCCCGCTCGTTTTGTTGGCCGTAATAAGCGGAACACCTTTTAAGGGAAGGAATTTTGTAAAATCCGTACATAGCTGACCTATACTCGGCAATATATATATCCCTACAAAATTTCCAGTCTCTAGGCTTTATGGCTCCAAAAACATCGTGATAAGTCTTATACATATATATTTAACTTATTTTAAGGAAGTACAGTTAAGTTTTTCGTTAAAATGCCATAATTTATTATACTCTGTGATGAGTATGGTATAAAATAGATAGCATAGTCATTGTAATTATCGCGCCTCGCGTCTCTACCCTAGGGTCACTGCGAATCCATCATCCTGTCCATTATGAACTCAATTAAATCTCATTAACATAACCTAAGATTGAAATAGGGTGGGTCTATTCTTTCTCCTTGGACATGTCACCACCTTTGTCCCCCGGTAACCTATTCCTATTGAGAACGGACAACTTAGGACAACAATGGCTACAGTTTGACCCACAAAGACGTAGGACCGGCCCTATTTGTGTATTTTGAGCAATAAACAGTGCGTTTTATGCGATTGTGGCAATTTAAATATGAATAGCTGAATGTGCATTGTACGTTGCGTGAGCTCGTGGAGTGCAGCGCGCAGGTACCGTTGATGCATAATCATTAGAAATTATCGTAGCGAGAGTAACGCGTTCGCCATATTGCATGGGAATCGTTCGCGGAATGCGTTTGGCGGGAAAAGTGATGCACGTTTGACATATGGCGAGAGAAACTAGTTTTTTTTTGTTACTGGCCAGTGATATATATATATATAACGAAAATGGTTTTGATTGTTCGCCAGTCACGTGAAAACTGGTGAACGTATCGAAACGGAAACGTGCATTCGACGCGGAGCGATTTGTAGACCATTATAGACTGTTTATTTTTTATATTTCACAGATCTTTCATAGTTTTATTTCTAATTAATTTTCACAAACATTTTCAATCCGTTTTTATGCGGTTGCTACAGTAACGGTCGCTGTAGAAAGTCATTTGCGGTTGCGGTCGCTCTCAACGAATATTTGAGATAAATTTTAAGTCTAATTTTATAATACAGCCAATAAAGCGGGCGGAGAACAGCTACTTGTTATATATAAAACAAATATATTAAATAAAAAATATTGTTTAAAATTAAAGGTTAACATTAAATTAAAGAAAATAATGTTTATAGAAATTACTTTCTATTGATAATTTTTAAAATTTTTTCTTAGAAATGTAAGGTCGCAGGGTATATAAACCTAGTATTAGATACTTTTGATAAATATTAGCCAGTGACGTATATATAGAGCAGCATACTTGAATGCAGCGCTAATAAAAAGATATAATGATGTAATTTTTTTTTTAAATTCACTTAAACAATGGGAACTGCTGGAAGTTCACCTGATGGTAATTGATACGCCTGCTCATAACAACGGAGCGCTAGTTAAAATGATACTGCACCACATTGCACCCGTCGCCTCAGACGTAACATATTCAGTTTTGTTACCCGAGTAATTGCATACGGTGCAAACTGCGGTGCTGCGGTGGAACCCATCTAGACGGTCTCCAGCTATAGACACCCCCCACCCTCAGATTGTTCGCTAAAGATTTATTAATTTGAGCTCATACGCTTTAGTAAAGGATAGCGAGCTATTTTGGCTTGGTGATACTGTTGTGTGTGTTTGGCTGGTATGGCTCGATATACGAGGTTGCGAGCAAATTATATCTTTATAAATGTAACCATTATACCTCCGCTGTGTATAGGTTTTTATTATGCGTCGAAGCGAAGGCTTTTTATTATTTCAAACACAAGATCGAGCGCGACGTGTCGGCACGCTGGGAAGACGAATGTACGCTTGTTCTAATCCCCGTATAATAGCTGATCTTCTATGGGTACGCAGTTAAAGCCTCACAAAGTCAAAGAGTAGGGTATTAAGGGTCCGCCAAGTACAACGATTGGGCATTTGGTTTATTTGTAAAGTCGAACGAAGTTTATTGATTCAAATCGTTAAAATCCTTAAGGCGCGTACTTTATACTTGCGTAGCTTTTACCTTACTAAACAATAATAAATGTGAGGGTACGTTGCACACATACAACTGGACTCGATACGCACACGAGGATAACAAACAATACTACAATGATTTTCATTCCTTTTCGGTGCGTACGCGTATCTTTTACGTTTCGTTCCCTCGTATAGCGCTGTCTCGCTCCCGCGGTCGTTGACCGTGCATCTCCGAGATTGCATCTAGCGGCCAAGCAGCTTCCCTCAGATAGCTGCAGTTACAGTCCAATTAAAATAATAATTTTGTTTACAAATTAATTTGATACGTACTTCTGCGTTAAAAAGTTCGTACAATGTTTGTTATTAACAAAAAATATTTCGGATTTATTTATTGAGGTGGTAATGAAGATATATTAACAGGCCGTGGCCCCGGGCCCACGAGCCCGTTATCAGATAAGCTATAAGAATCAAAATGTCTAACAAATGCTCATCAGAGAATAGAAAGATATCCAATTAAGTAATAAATAAGTTTAATTCCTAATAATAACAAAAGTATAAATAATGTAGAATGTGTGCCAATGTAATATGGTCTTGGCTTATTTACCTATTTACAAGCTAAGCTAGCGAGATAAATTTTAATTAGCTGAATATAAAATACTTCAGTGTGCAAGTGTAACGTAAAAAAATATTAGATTAGCTATGACCCACTTCACGTTGATAAGAAAAAAAAATTAAATGAAGCACAATAACATACACCTACCGACACGGGTCGGTCTGTCACACGTGTATCAGTGACCGCTGCCGCAACGGATTCGAATCCACGTTCAGATGAGAAAAAAAACGCTATCCGTAGTAGTTTATTTATGGCGTAGTACAAATTCTCAAAAAGCCTGTTTTTATAGTCGATGGCCCGTTGTTAAAAAAAACCAAAACAATTTTTTTTTTCATTCGCCTCCAAATCAGTTTACGAGCCCTCGTCGATAGTAAATGACAGAGATGGGTATATAGAGATCACCTATTCCAGTCGCAAAGGTAACATGAACCTTCATTGGATACGTTTACAGGGTTGACATATTCAAATAGAAAAAAATTAAAATGGTTCAACATCATATATGGCTAAAAGTAGTTAAGGAGTTACTATTATTTTACTAGTAAGTAGGTACCACCTGCAGCTCCTATTTCTGCCACGGAACAGTAATGTGCAAATATTATTATGCTCTGGTTTGAATGGCTTTGCAGGTACTGAAATTATTTATATAACAACAATTAACATCTTATGGTTTTAGGGGGTGAAACTTAATGTGATGCTGCATCCTAACTAGCACCACGTTGTATGGGGAGGGGTATCATTTATCACCAGGTGAAGGTCGCGACCGTCTTGTCGCTTGGTAGAATAAAAAAAATTTTTTTTTATTTATTGCAAAGCGACAAGGATATTTTAAAGGGTGAAGTGTGTCGTTTCATATTTTCGTTCCTCCAACACTCTTCGTTAGACCTAACACAATCATAATTGTCCTTGTGACGTAGTAGCTAAGCGCTTACCCTTATTAAACAATGGTCGCTGGTTCTAATCCAGACCAAAATCTCGTCGAGTTTTACCATATCCGACTATAGGTCTAAAATGTAAAGAAGCTTGTTGGATAAACAAAAATATGAAACTAGATCTAGATGACGTATAGTTTTTTTTGTACATGGCAACCCTTAACCTTCGTGAGGATTCTAAGAAATTAAACGTATGTATAGCAGTGTTATAGAGCAACTACTCTCTTTATTCAAATTCACGGAAGTGTGACATTGTATGAACGTTAAGCGGGCGACGGGATAACTTTAACTGTAACTCTAATCATCATATCGGCACGTGAATACTACATTAGTTAACTTTCTTATCAGTCTACTACACCTATGTTATCAATATATATTAATTATATATTATAATATAAAAGTAAGTATATGTATGTATATATATATGTATTGTTTTATATCTTGTAATATGTATATATGTATTATATGTAATGTTTACTGTATGCACTAGGTTTGTGTTTCTAATTCTGCTTTCCTTCTGCGGGCCTACTGGAAGAGATTTCAACATGAAATAAGTAGTGCCCTTGTACTCTGTATCCTTATTGTCTAGTTTCTTCTAATAGTATTAAAATATTAAATAAATAAATAATTATGTATATAAACCCATAGTTAAAAAAATATCAGAAAAGTAACGTCCTATATATAAAAAATAGAGTTCAAGGTATTAGACCCTAATTTGACATTGCGGCAATACATTTTTTTTGTAATAATTATGCTATAAAAATCGATGTATCATTACCATAGGTCAGTTGTACCCCTCGGGGTTCAGAGAACTAAAAGATATACGTCATCAAATAGAGATTAGGAGGTAATCTGGACAACAAAAAAAAACATTATCGGAGTTTTTATTTTAGAGCGCTAAAGGGGTTAGTGGGACACAAAAACTGTGAAGGTCTAATTCAGTAATTTAACCCATTGAAAGAGTTGAGATAGCCCTTGAACTCCTTATCGTGGGGGCCATTCTTAATTGATTCACTGATGTCCTACCAAGGATTTTAATCGTTAACCGCTGTACATAATAAAAAATATAATTGCATATTATATTAAAATTCAGTTTGTAGAACTCATATAGGTAGGATAGGTTTAGATAGGGTTCGGGATGAAGGCTGAAAAGCAGTGTTGTCATGCAGATGCATGTGCATTGAGCTTGGCCTTTTGCAGCATAACATATTTAAACAGTGGTGTCAATAAGGTTATGGAACCCTGCTCTGTGTCTATTCATCATCATGAACCGGTAGTCGTCCATTGCTGGACATAGACCTTGCCCAAAGATTCCCACGATCGGGTAGGGATTCGTATGAGATTTGGGCCACGCCTGTTGTTGTACGATCATAAATATTCGATTTATATGAATATTAAATTGCAATGAAAGTGAAGTATATAAGGATTTTTTTTTGTGGTTATTTATCATGTATAAATAATGTTGGTTAGTTTAATGATCACGGTGTCAATCTTAACTTGTAAATGTAAAAGCAGTTCTCAAATGTCAAGATATCAAAGATCTGCAGTAAAACCGCACGCGGATCCGTTTCATATTATGCGGTGGGAATGAAATGATATATGATCTTTATATATATCAGATTGCGGTATATACAAACAACATATGTATAAGATTATTAATAACATATAAGATTATTAGTGGTAGCTCTCAGTTTCCGTATACCGTCTAGATAGGTACTGCAGAGTCCGTTTCTTCTCTTCTCTTATTGGGGTAAAGTATTGTCTCAAAATGATGAGCATAATGTGGTGTAGTGTTATATCATCATAACTACCAGTACGTTGTTAGTCAGGTAGGTACTCAACAATTTTTGCTTCACCGAATATAAAACTGTTTCTAGACCTCTATATATAAACTGTATTACATTAATGGTAAAAGCAAATATCTATTATCACCAACTGATAAACGTCCACAGCTGGACATAAGCCTCCGTAAAGATTCCCCCACTTTGATATGGTAGTGTTTTAAATGAGGGGATTTGGGCCGTCGTCCACCACGCTATCCCAGTGCGGGTTGGTGGGAGCCAGAACCTCGTTTGTTGATTAGCAGGATGCAGCATTAGTAGGTGAGGATCCCGTGAGTTGTTGCGCGGGACCTTTCAGACCTCTACAAGATTAATAAATTATAAGAGCAATACATATGAATATTTTCTAGTTATTGCAATATCGCAACCCTAGTGTGTGTCATCGCTTAACTGCCGCAAGTGGGGGCCGCACTTGACCCATAAACTAAATGGACCACACTCCCCCGCTGTTCTCACATTATATATCTATATCATACGAATGATAACGAACAAAGGAATATTTGCCATGTTCCTGCTGTCAATATGTGAGGGTAAAGGTCCACAGTTCGAGCACGCTCCACCATCTATCTTCAGACTTATCACATGATGAATTGGGGTCCAATGATCAATAAAGAAAACCTGCCGGGTTTCTCCATAGGAATAAACGAACGTAAAATCGTAAATTTTTTTAACCGTTTAACAGTCATTAGAAAAATAAGAGATGGTGAAGACCTCAAATTATAGACACGGCCATATTAGATCATAGTAGGTAGGTGTTTATTCTAATTGATGATATTATCTCAAGATATAGAACATAAAAACAATAATTTTTTTTTCATAGCTATTGCAAGGTCATAGAATCTGAAGTATAAGACCTTAATATACATAATTTCGCATTGACCACTAGCCTAACCTGTGGTGGTTATTTCAGACCAGTGGTGTAGAATATATAAATATATATATATGGATGGGCACGGCAATGGAAAAGTCTATTCTCGGGGTTTTCCTGTGTGATCGAATGAGAAATGGTAATTCACGGGAGAACTAAGGTCACCGAGATAGTCCAAAAAATTGCTAATCTGAATTGGCAATGGGCAGGACACATTGCTCGAAAGACCGAGGGCCGATGGAGTAGCAAGATCCTCGAATGACGACCGCACGGTGAAGACGCAGTATTAGTAGGCGTCCCACTAAGTGGTTCTACGATCTGGTGAAGGTCGCCGGAAGTAGCTGGTTGCGGGTAACGCAGGACCGATCTATGTGTAGATCTTTGAACGAGGCTTATGTCTAGCAGTGGACGTCTGTCAGCTGATGACAAATATATCGAAAGTTACACCTAAGTACGGATTTGAATTAAGAAATATAATCAATGAAATTTTTTCTAATCTGATTGAGATATTTACAGTATTACTTACATTCGATTACGAGCAAATGTGTAAGGCACTTTAACAAAGTAGATTAGCTTACCTGAAAGTAACAAAAATATATATTAGAAAAACTACAACTTATTCAAATAATTGCGTATCACTTAGAGATAAAAATTTCAATGACTTGATGTTATATAACAGATTAGTGTTTAACTACGGTTAGTGTAATTACTAAGTTGTGTTGTGTGTATCATCCTAACTGCCATTATTTTGTTATGGGCAGACTAGCATTGAAATAATGTAATAGAAATAGAATGCATCCTGATGATGATAAAGCTTTTCATGGTATGGACAATTACTTCGCTAAGATGAGTTTAATAGTAAGAGATGTAGCCTAGGTGGTAAAACGTGTAGGATAAAGTCTAGAAGTCTATTGTTTTTTTTATACGATTAAGCGATGAGATGAGCGTCACGTTCATCTGATGGTAAGTGATACGTCCGTCCATAACAACGAGGCGCTTGTTAGGGTAACATGTCTCGTTACTCCAGTAATTTCATTAGCTGCAGCGTCTTCCTAACCGGAATACAGTAAGTCTATAAAAATAATATAAATAAATAATAAACAATTTTAATTAGCTTCAAGGGAAATCTAAAATGTAGAACAATATCTAAGTTCCCATCACTTAACATACAGGGGTCTAAGAACAGGTAATTCTAAATCATTTACTTCAATTAAGTCAATTATATTTTTTTTAAAGGTTTTCCACTGGAATTCCGGGTATGCCCGGCTGCAATTATACTAGGACCGAATGACCGCTTATTAAAGTAATGGGTGGCCGGCACCAGTGGGAAGTGGTACCGAGATTTCACGCGGCCGCGTCTGTAGTAAACATAAACATACACAAACGGAAACTACAGCTTTATGGTCCTTTTTATAGCTTAACTAGGGCATATATATAAATAGTAACCAGTTATAATTACTAACTCGGATGTTGGTTTGGATTGGACAGGTTATCGTAACTAATATTTTAACTGTTGGATATACTATTTGACTTAAAGACATTCATCTGTTGGCAGCCCGCCTTTAACAACGAAACGCTAATTGGGATGATATACACACAGAAACATAGGCGTAAATTCTCATTACCTCGGTAATTTCACCAGCTACAGCATCCTTTAAACCGGAACACGGTATCGTTTACAAACTACTGTTAGACGGTAAAATTCTAGTGTGTCTAGTGAAGGTATATTTTAAGTACAGGTTTCTCTAATGGGAGCTGTACTGCCGTCTAGTGGACAGGAAGGTTTAGATAAAGGAGAAAGAGAAGGAGAAGTAATTTATAACCTGTGATTTTTAATAGATAATTGATATATATAGTATGTGATACAGTGGGATGCGAAAAGCTGAGGACTGGATCTGGTTGAAAGTTATTGGCGAGGGCCTGTGCCCAGCAGTGGATTGAACAATTGATGATGATAAATAGACAATATGGTATAATTGACTGTTATGTAAAACATTGACGTTGAAACTTTTTGCTTGTAAAGGGAGCGGCTGTACTTAAGAGAAAACGCTAGATCTTTCAGGCAATAGATACCTACTATCGGTAAAGCTAATTATCCCTGGTGTGACAGTGGGATATTTTAGCTGACTAAATCTAGTTCTAAACTAGGTTTTGAGATTCTTTATGCATTATTTAGTTAATCTACTATCCGTACCCGTTTATGTAAACGTTAAACGGCCGTGCGATTGGCGTGGGTCGTATCAAGGCTGTTTACAGTTACAAGCGCAAAGGCCGTACACTTTCTCCGCACTGAAATAACATAATTACTGCCGGTTCCACCTTTGAAGGACGTATTATAACTACCTCAATTCATGTATCGGTTTATTATACTGTAGTTATATTGGTAACGGTTAAAAATAAACCGTTTATGTTAAAAAAGCAAACACTAGATATGTGCGATATAAAAATTATAGACAAAATAACTGTCTAGGTGGCCCTATAGTCGGGTTAGTAAGAATAGGACTAAGGTAAGCCCTGCCTGTCGTAGAAGGCGATTAAAAGGGTGTAGGAGTTTCGTGGGCCTTGAGGGTTGAAGCCTTTATCACTTAACAAGCGAACCTGCTTGGAACAGCGTATGGGTCAGCGATGGTACCTAGAAGAGTTTGGTACTTTCTCTGAGACACGCTAACACAATATGTAGTGAGGTACGGGTGTGTTTTGTAAGCGATCCCGGGGCTTCTTCGAATGCACTGATGCAATCCACCGAAGGGATTTTAGTGGGTAAAAATCTCACAAAATCTTGACTTCTTCCTAGAAGCAGGGTGTCTTTCGACGATTTCCCCATCGCAACACAAAAAAAATAGGTCTATATCTAGGTAGTTATCACCGTAGCTCCTATTTCTGTTGACAAACAGTACTGTGCCATACAATACCGTGTTCCGGTTTAAAGTTGTCTGTAACTAGTGAATCTCTAATTATATTCTATTTTTAATAACAACCACGAATCATACAATAAGTCAAAATGCTGACTCGTTTGGATTCGACGTTGTATGTATTAGACGTAAAGACTTCAAAATTTGGTTGAGATAGTGATTCTGCTATTTAGAGGTGAGCTAAGAATGGATTTTATAAAATTCTTTCCCCGAGTTGGGGCGAGGGAGAGAGAGAGGGTTTAAATAGCCAGTAACAGATAAGTGCTGTGTATACCATATCAAGTCGTTATAATGGTGGTAGACGGTTGCAAATACAATACGGCACCAAAAGGTGCATGAACTCCACTAAATATGTGATTCCAGTGAAGGAAAACATCGTGTAGAATCATCCATGTTCCAAGGACAACAGCTGACTATCTCCTTATGAGAACCTCAAGTCCCAGCAATGGGAACATTAAGAGCTTATTGTATGTATATAACAATATATATTATGTATGCATAGGTTTTGAAATCACTACATAAATGAGGCGTGCTTCGTTTCAAGCTGTATGTTGTTGTGTATATATACTAACAAAAATTGTGTTATCAGCGTATTTATCACTTGCAAGCTAGTAATCGCATTGTTCGACTGTTGCTTGTTAATTTTAAAATTATTAATTTTTTTTTACTTTACAACTAACACAAGGTTGTTGACGTGGTGATACCTTTATCGTTTCATACTACACCGTCTATCAACACAACATTTAACATTGAATGGCGTGAGGTTATGTTATTAATAATACAAACATAATTTTTAGCGTAATCGAAATATAAATGCGCAGTAAACAAGTTAATTAGTCATTAAAACTGGCGATACGCCCGCGTTATCTGCGGCGGCCGGTTAGCTGCAGTATGGTTGGTAACAACTAATCAAATGATGATTACCAGTGTCGTAACTGTTGGCAAATGAAAACAGCGGACAAATGCATCGGCGGTAACAACGGCGATAACGTTTACGCAGATAAAGAAAATATTCAATTGGAGCGTAGTCATTGGTGCAGCATAACAATTAAAGTTAACGCTTTGTTTCTAATTGTTATAAACAAATCGAATACGTATATTTAAGTGAATTGTGGGAACAGAACAAATATCTTTTTCTGAGCTCATATCAGTTATCTTCAGTTTTTTTTGCAATTTATAAAATAACTAGCTGTTCCTTTGCTGGCCGTGATATAAAATTAAGACTTAATGTTTGTCCGAAATATTCCTTGAGAGCAGCCGCAAGCGTAAATGATTTTCTATAATAATCGTTACTATAGCAACCGCTGAAATAACAGGAAATGAAAACGCTTATAAAATTTTATTAAAAATTAAAAGATGAATATTTATGAAATTCAAAAAATTTATCTGTAACTATCTACATATTATTCCGCGCTGAATGCTCAAGTTCTTATGTCAAGTTTACTAAGTTTCAAGTGATTGAAGAACAAAAAAATCCATTTTTATTGTGTCTCTTAGTATATATTAATCACATCTCCATGTACTATATTTATCATGATTTTATACGTGATACTGCACCAGCATTCTTGTTCTCTGCTCAACTCTATGGTACATGGGGAGATAATGCCCTATCGCAGATTTCTAAACAAATAAATGTTTCCAAAAGTATATGTTCTTTTTTTATCTCAACTTCCGCTTACTCTGTAATTTTTTTAATAGCGTAGGCAAAAAAAAATACACTAGAAAATTGTACCGATTACGGCAAATTTGTGCAAAGCCCGCGAAAGTTGAATAACCCCGAAAGTCAAACGCTTACAGTGCGTTAAGGCGTAGTCGTGCGTCTCGCTCGCGCATGCGCCGTGCGAGCGGGACCGACTGTGTTTGTTTGTAAACTAAGTGTAGTGATGTCCATTTTGGCACTTTGCGGTTAACGTCCGATTCCGCGGCGAAGACTACGGAAATACAATACATACATAAATGTTTATTTACATATATATGTATTAATACAAGTTCAGCTCCGACTGAATTATGTATAAGTGCTATTAATAAAAAACATCGCTCACTAAGTATTATGAATATAACTTTCACTGTTAGTAGTTAAGTTAATATTTACTTCTAATACGAGATGATTTGTAACTTATATATTAGTGAAGGTGTAAACATCGCACGTACTGGTGGTAGGCGTCTGTTGGGGGAGACCATTTGGATACCACCGCAGCACCTATTTCTATTGTGAGACAGTATTGTACAAATATTGTTGTGTTCCAGTTTGAAGGACGTTGTTATTAATAAAAATACTAAGGGGTTTCGAGATTTAATATGTTATATCTCAAGGGGTAGAACATAATGTTGTACCATCGTAACTCGCGCCACGTTATGTGCAGGCGTATCACTTACCATCAGGTGAACCTCTCGAACTTTTCATCACTTTGCCGAATAAACAAAAAATTACTCTTAGTACATAATAAAGTTAATACTTAAATATAGTCATTTTGTTTAGGCGGGAGAGGTAAAACAAGTTACTTGTTTTTATTACAACTATATTCAAATGTAATTAAACATAAACACAATCTATTTTAATTATTTTATTACTAATGTGTAACTCTACTAGAAAATTGTTATTTTTTTTTTCAGTATAAATACTGAATATAACAATAAAGTAGCGTTAAACTAACTGAGGTTCATCCACCTACAGAACATTGTTTCAGTGGATCTAGCGAACCGAATTGCTTGGACTAAGTTTCCGGCTTTTACACAGTTTATGAACATCGCATTTTTATATACAGATAAAAATTCGCAAAGTAAGAAATTTTAAAAAAAAAAAAACAATGTTAAAATTAATGTTTAAAAAAAAATTGGCATACTATCAAAAATCTTAGGCATTACGTTATTGTAGTGATAGAAGTCGATGAACTCATGTAAACGTATGAGCGTGTTTATGTTTTTTTTTTTCTATCAATAACTTTGTATCGTTACATTAAAAGATATGTAAAGATATAAAAAAAAATACTTTTTGTTTACGTTGTCAAAATGCGTACGGTTTTTGTTATTCAAATTCCGTATGGAGTCGCCGAGTAAGACGTCGTCACATGTACCGTTAACTCTACTACTGGGAACTTAAGGCGTGACAGCACAATATTTTTTTTAACTTATTACTGCCTTGGGAAACTTTTTTATTGAACAATTTTTTATTTAATCAACGAAGCGACGGGACGAGCGGGACGTCCACATGGTGGCAACACGCCAGCCCATGAGAATGTGTTAGGATGATATACACAGCACCACTGTTCGTCGCTTTGAGACAGATGTTAAGTCTCGTTAACTCAGTTATATCTCTAGCTGCAGCCTTTTGAACCGAAACAGTAATGTTTGCATACTACTGATTAGCAGCGTGAGTAGCAACTGGGGCGATAATTTTCTGGACAGTCTCCGACAATAGACAAGTATCACCAGTAAGACAAATGCAAGATGGTAAAGCAATTCTAGTATAACCAGCACAATCACATTATCATCTTCATATAGGGAATTAAGCACTATATCCTCTAGCCGTCTAAATCTATCTAAATTACCTGCTACCTGCTTCACTTTGCTGGATTTTTGTAAAATCGATTCTTAGCTGACCCATGGCCGGTAAAAGGAATATCCCTACAAAATTTCAAGTCCAAGCCTTTTGGTTTCAGAGATATCGTGATGAATCTCTACATAGATAGAAATCTCGGATATATTCTAAATAATAAACTCATAAGTATCATAAAAGATGCGCTGTTGAATTGTAATCGACAAGTGTTAAAGTGTAGAGATTATATATGAGCAGAGATTTCGGATATAATACTATTATACCCTATGCTATAGGTAACTAGGTTCGAAAAAAAAAAAACAATTAAACTCCACAACAACCCCGAAATCGAAAGAAGGAAACCCTTATTTTAATTTTGCTTTAACCCCAGCGCCACGAAGTTAGACAAAAATTAACGCAACGATTACAATAACTTCATTGAGCATATTTAAAGAAAGCTTGCTCTTACAAGACTCTCACTTAAGTTATACATTGCTATCTTTATATACTTAACAATGAACACTAATGAAAGTGTATTGTTAAACAATAGTTTAAATTCTCACAAAAAAAAAGTTACTGCAAAGATAAAAGAAAATCTTTTTATTTCACGTAGCATTCCTCTGATGATAGATGTCTGTTTATAATATTTTGGTGTTAGGATGATGTCCACTACACAACACAGTCACACACTACATAATACACAATATGTTTTTTTTAAACATTTTATTATCAGACGCCATCTTTACTGATTCGTGTATGTAGTTTAAATGAACACGTGTGCATATTCATTTAACAGTATTGTATGTGCAATAGCTATCGCTTAGCTTGTTTAGGGTTGTGTTAAGCAGGGTTGACTATTTTTTTATTTATGATAAAAAAAATTACGCCAAACAAATCAATAAAAAGCCAATTAAATTTATGTTAGTGCCTAAAAATATATATATATATATATATATCGCGGTTAGACGAGCGAGATATTCATCTGATGGTAAATGATATATCTGTTCATAGCAATGAGGCACTAGAATGATATCATCATGATCATCAGCCGATAGACGTAGGCCTACCTCACATCATCTACATATAAAAACTACTCTAAACATTTGATTAGCTACAACCACCCTTTTAAACAGAATACTGGTTAAAAGGGTGTTGGCGAATTACTGGTGGTAGGTCTGTTGCCGGAAACCAGTAGATTCCTGCCAACAAACAGTAGCGTGCAAACATTACTATGAAGGGCGCTGTAGCTAGTATAATTACTGAGGTAACGATACTCAACATCTTGAGTCTAACGAGCACAAAGTGGTGGTGTATATATTATGCTGATTAGCGCCACGTTGTTACGCGTGTCATTAACCATTAGCTGAACGCACTGCTCCTCTAGTCGTTTTAGTAAAAAAAAAATATAATAAGAAACACACTTTAGTTTACTTAGTTGGCAATTAAGACCACGTTCAGCTGGGAATGGATTAGTGATTCCTAGGACGGTCCGTCCTAGGCACGCTGTGACATTGGTAGCCCTATATGTTTGCCTAGTGCGTGTTGTGGTAGTGGCACGTTCAATAACATCAGTGTGTTGGTTCGACGACCCCGATGCGCAGGCGCCGTTTGCAGAGAGACACGCCGAGTCAACTGCGCGAATCACATATTACAATTTTTTTTTTATACAATAATTAATCTCCCTGTTACATTCCACAATTAACGAGCCATAAAACTTTATTAATTATTACATGAAGATATTAAAACATTTTTTTCTTTATTTGTGTATTGGTCTATTTTCGGAGTTATATTTTTTGTCCTATATAGCTGCTAGACAGAGATGAGATCTGAGCTAAGCTAAACTGATGGTAAATTATACGCGTGTGCATCACAACGTGGAGCTAGTTAAGATGATATACACAACACTACATTATTCCTATAGTTTTGAGGTATAAAATAGGTCTCGTTAGTAATTTCACTGCCAACAATAATGCTTGCATATTACTGTTTAGCAGTTATTGGACTACCAAGACGGTCTACGACAACAGAGGCCTACCAACAGTAGCATCACATAACAAGCACATTGGGGTTGTAACATTGTTAAATAAATTGTAACATGTCAGTAAAATAATTTTAAACTCGATCAAGAAAAATATAACAATGACTCTGCGGTTAATTATCGCGTTTAAATATTAATTAGCTGTTAAAAACGAGTGAGCATAAAAGTAGGCGATTTTTAACCGTTACAAGGAAGCCCATGCCAACCTTAGCAGGGCCTCTGCCTACAAGATAACGGAACCGCTAGTTAGTCACAGTTCATATATCGGGTTCTTAAGTTTTTTTTTTTTCTTAAACTAGTTATGGTCCTTCGCCAGGGTTGCCAATTGTAACAGACGTAGGTCACTGTTCTATAATAAATGTGAAACCTTGCGTGCATCCTGTTAATGCACGCATGAGCTCATCCAAAATGAATCATGAAGTAACTCCATTTAATATGCTTAACTGGGAGAAAAAAGCGAACTGATGTGGCGACCTTCTTTTTGGTAAGTTTTATTAAAAAACTGAGTTTCATGCTATCTTTAATACTGCGAATAGGAAAAGCTTTCGGCGACAGTATTACCATCCACGCATTCACGCTTTTAGAATACTTTACCACAGATCACACCTCTCCTCATCAGATATAGGCCAAATAATCCATAGTATATATTTATTAGAAAAAAGTATATATTTCTTTTGTATAAATGTCCTTGTTCAATTTATGTAAGTTATGGTAGAGACCCTATATATCTTCTAACGGTACAAAAATGTCAGACTCCTAACTACATACTTATGAGACCTGAATATACTATTAAATAATTCTACACCTTGTAAATGATAGTGACGAGATAATAATAGAGGCAACTTATGAAGTAAGGCTTCCTTCATTACTTGGAGAAAGGTGGAGTTATTATGTTAAAATGGAATCGGCGATATTCGAGCAGTTAATGAGAAATCTCGTTCGTTTAGCGATTGCTTGCATTTCTTGCATCGACTTGCAATGGCTCAATCAATGCATGGATACGAGTTGATGGTGTAACGGTGAATGTTGTGCGATTGTTGCTCTCGCTAGTCGGTAGCTAGGTGCCATAATAGCAGTCGTCGGGATTGGCGACGGTTACAGCTATAACGGTGCGAAAACTTCGGCAACTCGGCTATAAACCTAAATGTGCGCTGGTGCGTCAAGTGCGAATTGTTTTAACTGAATCTTTTTTGGGTATCACAAAACTAATAACACAAAGCTTTTGTAATTAATTTTTTTTATATTCGAACAAAGAAACGAGTGAGACGTTCACCTGATGGTAACTGATATTCCTATCTACAAAAACTTGTCATTAAGTTAAATTGTATACACAGCACCATATTGCACTCGTCGCTTAGAGCTAATGTTAGCTCCCGTTACCCCAGTAATTTTATTAGCAACAGCGCCCTTCAAATCGGACCACAGTTTGTCAACTACTGTTTGACGGACTCCGATAACAGAGACCTACCACCAGTTTATTAAATTGCTGTACATCACATGTTGGGATATTTATTCACCAGAAACTCAAAAAGATAGTAAACAATTGGTTAGTGTAATATAAAGTTATGAATCATATGATAAACAAGCCACTTAATTTTCCCACAATTGGGATTCGAGGTTTTTTATTACAAGGATATCAATGTTACAGATTCACCACGCTGATCAAGTAGAAGTTAGCAAAAAATTATAAAGATCTAGTTTTTTCTACAGATGCTTTAGACAATGTTAGAAAGGTTTTAAAGATAAAGAAAATTAAAGGAGGTTATATTTCAGAATCAAATATAAATCGACCTAAAATATATCATCATCATCAGCCGATAGACGTCCACTGCTGGACATAGGCATCTCCATAGAGATCTCCACATTTGTAGGGGTTCATATGGCGAGAAAATATATGCGTTGTTCTATTGATATGATAACTTGAGATGGTCAAGTAAGCAGCGTGAGCCCTTCACCAGATCCGCTATTAGCATAATCAATATTCATATCTCGAATCGCGTTCACACACAATTAGCTTTATTGTATGATACAGTTTTATGAAATACAAATCTCAAATTTAGATGGTAACCCCATACCTCTGATTGGCATCTATAATGCGATGGAATATGAGTTTCTCTGTACAACAATGGAATATTTTTATTGTTGCGGCCATTTTATTGTCGGTATTCCGCCTGAATACAGACTATAGAGTTAAGATGTTTGCTACAAGACGTATATTCCAGTTATTTAACAAAAATTTTTTAAGTGTAAGGATCACGAATTAATTGATTAATATAAAATCATAATTATTTACTTCATAAGTATAACTTAAACTTTAATATAAGGAGTGGATTATGACGGTGATCAATCATGTAAAATGTCAGGGCCGATAGGGTCAGAGGGTCTGTTGACTTAACCTTGTCGGGGCAGTACATTCGGTATGCAGTATTTCACGTTTATCTCTTTTAAGAAAACCATTTTGAATGAAACATTTAATTATCCTTGAAGGATGTTAATTTATTTGTATATAAAAAAAAATATTTAATCATATATCATGTATTACTGATATTTGTATGGGGTATTAAATTTGACCTACGGCTGAGATAAACAACGGTAACTATAAAGACATTTCATTATAGTAACAAAATGTATGTTCGAGATAAATAAAACTAGGTACCGGGTCCGATCTTGGATGGAAATAATATGTATGAAAATAAAACATTTATCGCGTGTTGGATAAGTAAATAAAAATCTGGATGAAGACGCTGTTCCTCAGTGATACGTTAATAACAAAAGGACCAGATTGAATGAATAACAGTTAAAAATAACAAATAAAACGTGTGAAACTGTAAATGAGCATTGCATTAACTATTTATTCAGTTGTACTGCACTCGACTCGATAATTATCAAGTATTAACATCACAATTTGATATTACCATAAATATCTATTCATCGAATGCAATCCGTCATATCGCGCACCGGAGACGGACACCGTGTCTCGGGTGACATTTGTGACAGATGAATTGGTGGGAAGAATGGAAGCCCACGGCACTGAGGAGAGCTGCTTTACGCAGTTATATTTCACACGTGTTCTACACAGTTACTGTCAACAAAGAACTTGTTACATTTAAGCAGATACTGTCAAACTAGAATTAATGTTGGCAAAATTTTAACTATTTAATAACTTCAAGAATCGTGTATACCTAGAAAGACACACACACATATATATATATATAATATTTGCTAATGAAAGTACCTGGAAGAGTAAATATTAGTTATGGAACAATAAGAGTATTCTTTCACCTGCCTATATATAACACGGCGCTAGTATAATGTTATAGGCAGCGTATTGCGCTCGTCACCTCAAGTTGTTAAGTCTCGTTACCACAGTAATTACACTACCTACAGCGTCCTTCAAACCGGATCATAGCAATGTCATCACACTACTGTTTGACGGCAGATTAGGTAGGTACTATTATTAAGGAGCTGAGGTGGTACCTACCTTTATAAAACCTGAGCTATCTTTATTTCTTTTTTTAAAACAAAGTATTGGAATATCTGTCGTATGTGGAAATCTGTTCGTTCTGGTGAAACGCAGTGTAAACACTTGAAGTTCTCGACGGCGGTTTAGTATTTTTCCGCGTCCTACGCAAGTGGACACTAAGCCTGGATCACGTACCGGTGGGTAGTTGTACAAATAGTACAACGGGTAAACATTTTGAAAGTGGACGTGTTGTCTCCGTTGAGTGCCTGTTTGCGTGTTTAACTATAAATTATTTTAGTTAGCAGCTCGTCGGCTAAACCGGCCGTTTTCTGTTGACACCTTGGCACGGTGTTTACCACCTGCCGTTTGTTCAGGATTACACTTTATACATGGCTACACAATGACGTCATAGTAATGTTTACATCACAAAGGTTTTATAGATTTAATTCATATAAATAAATTTCCTTAACTGTCCTTCGAAAAATTTTCCAGCAGTATTTAAATCATTCGTGGAAGATTTAAGTAACTTTATGCCAACTCACACTTGGCCGGTGTGGTTAATCAATGGCATCTACCCTTTCTTAGCGCAGCAGTGGGAACATTAAGTGGTCTATTTATTGTTTGATAAATAACTTTAAGTTTATTTTCGTCAATTTTCTACACTGTGTCTTATTTCTGCCGCTAAAAAAACTTGTGTATGTGTAAACATTATTGTGTTCCGGTTTGAAGTGCGCTTTAGCTAATGCACCTATGTAAGGTAATGAGACCAATATCTTATGTCTCAGGGGATGGGCGCACTGTGGTGCATTATATATTAAGCTAACTTCCGTTAGATTGCTATAGGCTGGAGTATCATTTACAATCAGCTGACCATCTCGCGCGTCTCATCGTTTTTTTAAGAGTATATTTGTACTGGTCAGTTCAGTGTTAATAATTACCCATCTCGATGTTACAGTTGATGCTTGCGAGGGTTGAAATTTTCTATTAAATTTACAATACAATACAATTTGACTGTGTGACTATATAGAAACGGTTTATAATGTTACAAAGTGACGAAACGTCTAATCCGACCGCCTCTGGAGTGGTGTCTCCTGTGTTCACATTGAATGGTATACCATACGGAATAATGCCGATTTATAAATATTATTTACGGCATACGATCGCGTAATTCATCATTCGTTTTCACGCCTCTCTTGAAAGTGACAACAGTTGGTATTTACATAATTATGGGATCCCATCCCTCCGCATTCGTTTGTGTATTCGAGCATCTTAATTATGTTTACATCGCATCTGGCTTATGTGGTCCGCAGCCATTTCTCCACAGTACAACAACTGTATGTTGCTTTACAATTTGTATCTTTTCATACAATTTCTGTACTCTCTTTTAATTTTAAAACCGGAGTCGGTTAATTAATCGTTGAGCAATTAAAAATGTTTACGGGCACTAAAGAGTAATTTGGTGCCGCAAAAGTTAGTGATAAATACTAAATGTGTTTACGAAACAGTATGCTAATAAGTCACAGTTCAGCGACCTCTAGTATCAAATTGCAAGACCTAAATACTATGAATAGTTAATGTTAATTTCAGTTGTCGTGTCGGAGCTAGGACATGATAAATTATCAACGCATATCCGTTGTATGTTTTGGGATCAATCGGTTTTATTCTAATACTCCAAACAGTAGACTTAATCACATATGTATTACACTTAATGATAATGATGTCCTAAAGGAAGCTGAGCCTGTACGACGTCACAGGCTATAATCAAACCGAGGTTCCCACGAATGAAATGATTCAATCGGGTACGGAATTATAATTATGTTATACGTATTTGCTTCGAACAGGTTTGGTATCAGCTTTTAAGGTAAAGTATGGTGAAGAAAATTTGATAATGAAATTACCTAGGTGAAGTGCAAACATTCTAACTAGCGCCACATCATTACTATCAGTACAACGTTCTTGTCTTTTACTTGAAAATAAGTTATCTCTCGATTAAGTACCCCACCACAGGTTAATATTACGAGTTCCGGTTTAAATATTTAAAAAAAATACACGCCGTTATATACAAACTAAATTGTCACAATTAACTTTCAGCAGTAAACTTATGATGATATATATGAGATGATAATGACAAATGAGTAAATTTATCATAATACAGTATTCACCAACATAGTACATTTATATTAACCCTTATCAATATCTTTAATCGTAAAAGTAGATATAAAAACCTTAAAGATCTATTTTAACTGGTCTGGTAATTTCTGTTAATGGTCTTCGTTATCACAGACCGTCTAAGTAAGTACCATCGCAGCTCCTATTTCCGCCGGCAAAGAGTAGTTTGCGAATATTATTTTGTTCCGATTTAAAGGACTTTGTAGTTAGTGAAATTACTGAGGCAGCGGTTTAAGATTTGAAGTCTCAAGGCGATGAGAGCATTTTTTTACCACCTTTAACCTTTAACCTTAGTGACTGTCTATTAAAACATTCATTTCTATTAATATGTCAAATGTTTTTTTTTCTTTTTTTCTTTGAGATGTCATTGTAGTTATATATATCATACTAGAGCTAAATTGTTATGAGTAAGCGTATTACTTAGTGAGGTGAATGTCTTGTTCGTATCGTAGCTTTAGGGGTTGAAAAAATAATATTGATTCCGGCAACCCTTCTCTATTTAACAAGGATATATAAATCGCTCAATATTTTGACAGAAGGTCGTAGTTCCCTTTGTGGTGGTGTCGGACGAAACAAAAATAAATCCGTCCGTTTCCGTGATTGAAATTGACGCGTTGCACTTAAAACAATAAAAGCAGGCAAGTTTAAATTGAACATAATGAAATGTGATTGATGGATGCTGAAACGGATCGTGTTATAGCTTTGACATTGTGTTGGTGGGGTCTCCTTGGCCACGCCGGTGAGTACTCCATATGTTATCAGATTACGTGGTTGCATTGATGATGACTGCACCGTATTGCGCTCGTCCCTTTTGCGAGACAAGATTTTTATACAAACAACGAAACGAGCTAGTCGTTTACTCGATGGTAAGTTATACGCTTGTCCACAGCAACGTGGCGCTAATTATGATGTTATATACACCATGCTATCCCCGTCTTCAGACAAGACGTTAAGTCGTTACTCCAGTAACTTCACTAGCTCAACATTCAAACCGAAACAGTAACGATTGCACAATGCTGATGTAGCAGGTCTACGGCAATAGAGACCTACCACCAGTGAGATTGAATGATGATCACTTCATCTCAATTTCATATTTTACTTAGTGACAATATGATTGTAGTTATTACCTAGATTTCTCTGCTTTGCTCTAATATGACTATGTCACTAAATTTAATATCAGGGTAGTCGTCAGTCAGATATGAAAAATCCTATCACCATCACAATTGTTCAACGGTTCCGGAGTCAATCGATACATTTCGATGTATAATAACGTCTTAAGGTATATATGTATAACATATAATAAATATGTCTCGAACAGATAATATATGGTATTACGATAAGTAGTATAAGTTCTTGTAGCTTTAACAATCTGTATTAGCTACGCTGTGCCATTACAAGTTTTCCTCCCATTTACCAGTTCCCGTAACAGTATAAAATTATATATTCCCTCACAGAGGACTGCATAGGTCATATTCACACGAGGTTCAGGCACCGGTAATTATTTATTGATCCGGTGCAAATAAGTGCGATTAAATAAAAAAAAAAATCGCTCCCTCCTCGCATTGTTCCCAACGGATTCGGTGCGTACGTACTGGGGGAGTTTGTTAACAGGGTTGTGAATCATCTAGTTATTTCCGCTAAAAGATATTTCGATACATTGTGTAAGTAGCTTAATGATCGATGTATCACATCAACCAATTACGTCGACGTTTCGAGTGCTTTTCAGCGGCAGGACTAAGGTTACAGATATCCTGACATCATAATTATTGTGGAGCGCTACAAGTCCCTGAGCACAGTATCCGATGAGTTTTATCAGTTGGGGGTGTAAGGGGTCCCGCGTAAACACGGGACCCAAGCCAACCTCATCTGTTCGTGGTGCACCCTGCTAATTAACAAACGAAGCTCTGGCTCCAACCAACGCGCAATGGGTCAGCATGGTGGGAAATAGCCAAATGCCTCCCATACAAAACCCTACAAACGACTGAAGATCGCGGAAAGCCGTTGGATGCGGTCAGCGCAGGACCGATCGATGTGAGGATCTTTTGAGGGAGGCCTATGTCCGATGGTGGACGTGTATGGGCTGATGATGAACATTATATAATATATATATAAATTGGTGGTAGGTCTCTATTGCCGGAAACAATATAGTTCCACCGCAGCTTTTATTTCTGCTACTAAAGAGTATCGTGAAAACATTATTGTGTTCTGGTTTAAATAAAGGACGTTATAGTTATTGAAATTACGAGGGTAATGAGACTTAACATTTTATATACCATCCTAAATAGAGTCTACTCTTGTTATGGACAAGCATAATATCTGGTACAGTTCTAGCTCATGTGGCTCAGTTGAAAAAAAATAAAATAAAGGAAAATTCTAGTGTTTTAGTTTTTGTATGATAAATTATTTAAATATCGATATGAGCTTTGGATAAATTTGGAACATCCTTAATAGTTTCAGTAGTGTTGGGATCATATCCATAAACATCCGTGTAGTCGATTAATAGTCTACATCTGTCAATACCATGAGCGCGGGCCGTTTCACCGCTCGATGGAGGCAATTCAGATAATCCTCCGGCTACTGTATAACGCATTCGTACCGGTCTGGACCAAAACATATCTTATCACCGAGTCATAGAACTGAAAACATGCTGAACGTCTGCTTGAGTAACTCGTTCTTAAGATCTTTCATTTGTGTAATGTTCATTTTCGATTACACGATATAGATTATACAAGATCATTAGATTTGAATAATGTTGAAATTTTTGTCTATATGTATATATATATAAAAAAAACTAGTATTTCTCTAGTAGTGTATTTCACAAAAGGAAGATATTAAATTTATTTAAATAGAGACGAAATATAAAAAAATAATAATTCCAGTTTAAAGTACACTAACGATACACAATTTAACGGTTGGTCAGTCGAAGGCAATTATGTAATAAAAGGATCATTGTTTAACTGTAACGAACTAAATGGTAGTACCACTCCCATATTGGATCCCACGTGTTTATCTCGCAGCGGCCGTCATGGGAAACCATTTAACAAGGGTGATACGTCGATAGTATCAATTATTTACCCCGAGGCGATCGAACTACGGCCTTTCGGGCCCCACCCCGGTCGTTATTGATAAATTATAGATTGTCCAGACGACGGCCGATAGGAACGGTGTTCTGTGAGAATCGGACACCTGACAGCAATCGTGTCAAGTACTCCATGTGCTACCGGTAGATACATGACCATAAATTAAATGCATTGCAATTAAGTAGCAGAAGTAGCATCATGACACCACGAGCTCCATCACTAACGTTTTAAATGGAAATACTATATATGCCTTTACTTCTCCAAAAGGCAGAGTAACTTCTGAAGATTTTTATTCGATAATAAAAATATCCGGATTGATGTACTCTCGATGTTACATCTACCTATAACATCAAACATTATTTACTGCTAAGGTTTTATAGTTTGTTTGATGTATATATTAAGATTGAAAGGCATATTACTGAAAATTAGGTCTATACATCATTTTTTTTATTCAACGAAGCGACCAGAGGGAGAAGTTCACTTGATGGTAAGTAATACCTGTTCGTAACAATGTGGCGATAGTTAGGATGATTACACTACATCACATTGCGCTCATCGTCTTGAGATATAAAATGATGAACGTCTCGTTAGTCATTTCACTAGCTCTAACACCCTCGAAACCGGAACACAATAATGTTTGTACAGTACTGTTTTGTGTCAGAAATAGGCTTTGCGCTGGTACCTATCTAGACAGACCCCGGCAACAGAGACCTACCAGTAAATTTTAAAATTTATATGTAAAGGCGGCTGTCTCGTTAAAAATCATGTTTATCTCGAGCGGTAACAGTAGCCCGCCTCTCCCGTACTGTTTCTGTAGAAAGTAAAAGTGTCTAAATTCCACTTTCGCCCGAGACCTTACCAGGAGCGGAATTCAAGAGTTTACGCTCTACGTCACCCGCCTTTCCCATAGAAAAACCCACGGGGCCCATCGCCCGTGACAGAACTCGATTTCATCAGCTGTTTTTATGGACTTGGCGTTTTGCTTACGCGCCGACCGTCTTATTGGGGGAGCAGATTTCTCTTAGTACAATATTATTCGCAAAATATAATAATAACAATAATAATATATTTGCAGTACTTATACATAATAATACATTGAAAACCGCGGCTCTTGAACTAAGCTAAGCTTGTATCTCAGGACCCTGAATCGCAAGTTCACAACTCTTTTTTTTATATATTATCTCGCCTTTTTTCCCAGGATTAGGCAGAGGCGACAAAACCCCCACTTTTCGCCAGATGTGGTCAAATTAGGTCCCATGTAACAGGAGGAGCCTGTTGTCTACTTTACTGGGTCCACCACACACACATAAAGACAACTTCAGTGTGCGGGTTTCCTCACGATGTTTTCTTTCACAACAAGTTCACAAATGTACATAACTTAAATATTAAGTCATCGGTATATGCCGAGATTCGAACCCGCGACCTTCGGAATGAAAGCCGCACGCTCTAACCATTAGGCCAGCGAGCTACACAACTATTTATGGGGGGACTTTTATAAAAATACAAATAAAAAATAAACAAAAATAGCTTTTTGCAAGGAAGAGTAAATAACACAGTGGTTATAATTGATTAGCAGTAAAAAAAACTATAATATATTAACACAACTTTTTTTTTTAATACTTCCGATGAGAAAAGTTTTAAAATCTCCACAAGTGGTAGTCTTTGTTATCGGAGACCATCTGGGTAGGTACCATCGCAGCGCCTATTTCTGTGCAAATATTACTGTGTTCCGGTTTGAAGGGCATATTGTGTAATTACTGCGGTAACGAGACTCAACGAGAGCAATGAGCTGCAGTGTAGACCATCCTAACTAGCGCCAAGTTGTTATGGGCGAGTGCATCACTTATCATGATGTGAACGTCCTCTTCGTTTGTTGTTGATTTTTTTTGAGCCTGAAATAAAAGTCTAGAATAATACCTTCGGATAAGAATAATAAAGACGAAAACCTGTTACCACGCGGGAACGGAACCCAGAACAGTTCGTACACTGGTATGCGCGAATAACCGATACGCTATTTTAGAGAAAGTAATCATTTCTTATAGCACTCGCATGAGAAACGGAAGTAATTTGCAATACAATTGTAAAGAACGAATGAAATATTCTACGGTACAGTTACGATTGTGATACATCCGAATTGTGTTCTCCTTCTTCTTAAAGTGCCTCTCCAACTGGTGAAGGTTAGCGACCAGCGTGGTACAGTCCTTTCTGTCTCCGGTTCGGCGGAACAATTCCGACGGCTCAGATACACCAGGCCATTCCCTGATATTCCCCAACCATGACTTCCATCTCCCCACCTTATTTAATCCGAATTGTGTATCGTGGCTGTATTTAATTCGCACGCTTACTGACTTAGTAATCATCATCATCAGATAGATGTCCACTGCTGGACATAGGCCTCTCCCCAAAGATCTCCACATCGATACGTAACTAGCTTGTCCTGCTGTCTGTAACAGTCCTCCAACTCCCTATTACTAAGTAATTTTGTAAAATCCATTCTTAACTGACCTCTAAATGGCAACAGCAACACCTTCACCAAATGTTTGAATGTTAACTAACAGTTTCGGAGATTTCGTGATGAGTCAACGAATCACTGGACATCAACTGTGATGATTATTTTCTCGCTACCCGAAACTTGGGTTTTACAATAAGCAAGTGACTAATGCACGATCGGTTTGAATTGCTTTTTTACGTGAAACTATGAAAAAATATCGTGTAACCGCAATTGTTGTGCGATTTTTTCATTAAGCACTTGTTAACAAGATAGATAGCAGCGCCGCAGCTTAGCCTACTTTGCGTTCATGTAATAATTAGAAAGTGTCTGCGCGGGTTCACTTGAACCGTATTTAGCGAATAAATGTAAATTGTAAATCCATCGCCAAGCAACTTAACTAACTTAACTAATATTATATTATTACTTAAACTCATTCAGGTTGCCCCTTCATCTCGTAATAAATATGACGGTATATTTCGTATCGAATCTTCTCAACTCATTTAGATAAATTTCAAAGTAAAGAGTTATATCGTTAGTTGAACTCATTTAAAGTTAAGTTAGATATTATTACAGTAAAAAGTTGTTAAAGCTGCGTATGTAAATTTCACTTAATGGGGTTCGAACAGATAGTCGATTACAATTCTTATTGGATAGATCTGACGATCATAACTGTTCCTATTAATAATATTGCTACTGTCGGTGACTTGCCTCCTCTGTTGCTGTAGACCGTCTAGGTAGGTACTACCGCAGCGTTGTAATGGTCAGGTGGGTCACACACTATCAGGTGAACGTCCCGTTTCTCTTGTCGGCATCGTTAAAAAAAAAAAATTAAAACCTATCATCGGCTTCTGAGCTCAAAGGACGTAATGGCTAAGGTAACGAATATTACTTTTAAATGCAGTCACTCAGTTTTTTGTGCTATATCCATTGATATATTTAAAGTTATAAAACTAGCAAAAAATCGATAACCTACTATTTTTAATTTTTTTATCATTTAAAAGAAAAAAAAATTTTTTTTTATCAAATAACGTCTTAAACAATGTTAAAAAAATTCCGTTCTCTATTATTTTTCATTATATTTATACAAACAAAAAGGATATGACAGGATATAGTTCTTTAGTTTCCTTTTTTTTTGCAGTACTGTTAAAGTTTATTTTCGTGGTTACTCCTTTTAAGTCTACAGGTATCAATATCTCTGGGCTTGAAAACATAAAAAAAATATACTAGGTTTCTAACTTAATTTGTAGCATTTTTTTTTATTTTGTATTTATATATTATTATATACACCATCCCCTTTCCCAATTTTTTTTGTTTTTTTTTTTTACTTTAATGCAAGATAATGTCAAAAGCATTAGGTTTAAGTATACATGAAGTATGTAAAGTTCAAAGAATAAAAAAAAATATACTCCAAACCCTCCAAGGCCATATTCACTGTTAACAACAATCAGGAAGTCTCATGAGAGACGTTTCTGATGCGCGTCGGTTACTTGGAACCGCGCAAGGTTCAGCGCTGGCCATTCAAGGCACTGCCGGAGAAAACTCATGTGAAACCTAAGTTTTTATCCCCGCAACCGCCAGCCGTTGGGCGCATTGAACCATATCTTACATTGCTTGTTTCCTTAGGGTTGATTCACACGTGAGCGCGGGCGGTTTCCGTGTGAACTGTAACGTACTTCGACGCATTAGTCCCGTACCGGTGGTCACCAATTGCACACCGCTGCCACGGACAAGTGCGAGTAACCTGAGCAATTACACTCAAGTGCCTCGCACTACTTAATATAAATAGCACACATGACAAAGGGGTTGATGTACTTAAGCAATTTCAATCCGTTTATCTCGATCGTGTGGTAAAATTGATTCATCTCGTTGTCTATATCAACTAAGCAACGACTTATAAGACTAAAGGTACTAAGGAATAAATATGTCCATGAAAGGCAAAAAAACGCGAAAAAAGAAAAACCTAAGGAACTAGACATGGAAGACATTCTGTCGAAGAAACCCATAATAAAGTTCCATGTACCAACTATTACATATAAGTACATTTAAGTATAGAGTGAAATGTTAATAATATGTACACTACTAGTGCTATAAAAACTTATGATGCTAAATCTCGTTACTCCAGTAATTTCACTACGTACAGCTGTTTTCAAAATCAGAACAATGTTACTGTGCAGCAGATATAGATGCTGAGGAGGTAACTGTCTAGACGGTTCCTTTTTTTATCGCAGAAGAAATCTTCTGAAAAGATACCTAGGTTCTGGGAAGAACACAAGATTATGTGGAGGCTTCTACCCACTAAAAGCCCTTGGATGGTCTCCGTCAGTGCATTAGGAGGGGCTCCGGGATCTTCTACTGAACGCACCGGCGCCCTCCTGCACCTTGGCTAAAGCATCCCACGGAAGTGTAAAGCCCCCCTACCACCCGCGCTGTTCTACGCCAAATACAAGACCACCATGCATTTGCCGTTCACCTAAGACTCGCTTATTGAGCTCTGAGGGTCCCCTTTCTCAAGGCTCACGAATCCGAGGACCCTTCTAGTCACCTTGTAGGACAGGCAGGGAATATTTTAGTCCTATTCTTAGTAGCCCGAGACTACAGAGCTCATCTAGACGGTTCCTAGTAATCTTAGCACCTGAGGATGGAGATGGTGTGTTGTGCAACTAACATTATATATTTTTCTGTCATAAAACAACTTTATGTTAGTTTAAAGTACGGTTTGCAAAATAAAGAATGCAGGTTAGAACTTTGGAAGGTTGTTAGGCCATAAGTAGTTTGACAATTTTTTTCGAATTTAATTGTAATTCCTTTTTTTATATTTTTCAGTTAATTTAACAGTATAATCATAAAACACAACCGTTTGAATTTAAAACTGATACGCGCCGCATGTTTAATCAAGTCGGAACAGACATCCCTCGAAATTGCAGCCCGCGTTGCATCAAGGGTAGGGTGGGATTGCTATTAATATTGTACGTCAGAGGTTGGCACGCGGGGGTAGCAGATGTAGTGAGCGACCGTTACCGTCCTAACACCCTCCACCCCCCTGTCTGTCGAAATATTACAATTTACAACACGTGCGTTGACAACGCTTCGACTCCCTTATCACACTGCCTCAACTCTAACTTACTACTGAATCCCGGAGAAACAATAAGTTTATTTTTAAGTTAACTAGAGTTAATAAATAACTTGAATAAATATCATATATTTTACCTCGTTTTTACACTTTTACACACTTTTAGTACAAAGTATATAAAGTATAATTCAAATTTAATGAGGGTAAGTAATCGAAGATTCTATATCTGATAAGGATTTTTTATAGAAAAAAACATTAGTGGTATTGGGGGAAAGCTAATATATATATTTCAATTATCGTAGTGGATGGGTTAAAATATTTATAAACAATATAATTTTATTTTAGAATACATTAGTTTATAAACAGTTAAATTAATAATAAAAAAATAATTAGTCTAAGACAAATATTCTACAACAGTTTATACTATTTTAAACTATTCTATTTAAGGATATTGTAGCAGTTCTGTCGTGACCCTATCGTTGGTAATATAAACGTGGATAGAGGGAGAAATGACAGTTAAAAAATCAATATGACCGTTGGTGTTGTCGGTGAGGGTGAGCGAACAAAAGGGGTGCCTGTCGCGCACGAGCCAATATGGTTGCGCCCGCGCAACTCATTACGAATCACAATGCGGATTTATTGTGGACGAATGCACTCGGTTTCTATATAAATAAAGCTTTGCACACATATACTGCATTAAAACTTGAAAAGCTGTTTACTGGTGGTAGGTCTATGTTGATGGAGACCATCTATATAGGTATAGTGTTCCGATTCGAAGGGCGCTGTAGCTAGTGTAATTACTGAGGTATCGAAACTTGATATCTCATGTATCAAAACGACGAACAGTAGTGCTGTGTTTGTCATCCTAACAACGCCAAGGTTTTTGGCAGGAGTATCATTTACTATTAGACGAAAATCTCAGACATCTTATCGTTTCATTATATAAAATCAAAAGCTATTTGTATAGAATATAAAGAACTTAATGTAAGAAAAAAAAAAAACGGTCAATTTATCTACAAATGCAATCTGAGCATTGCATATAAATGTACGCGATTTCAAATTATTAGAAACCCCGCAGATGTCCACTAGCGTTCCCATACGCAAATGAATTCGTAAAGTTCGACGACCCCTTAAAAAAAAAAAGGTATAATTATGTTCCGTAACACTCAAAGGGACGTAAGAAATTGGGTGACCCGATTATTTCTTAGACCCCCTACGTAGTTTCTACGGTTGGTCAGTTTCAGACAATGAAAATGTGACCCCGGAGTGAGATTTAAGTGCTCTCACTGGTTCATAGAAAACACACACATCTGCCGAAAACTAACACTCGAATTTACGTGATCAACGAAATCCCTTTGAAATTACTGCGGTACTAATAATAAATTAAAATTATGCATATAGATTATATAAATCGATTTTTTTTATTGTATAAAGACAATAAAAAAAATCGCTATTTTGTTAAACGGCTGGAGTTGAATGCTGTAATAATACCCCGGTGGCGCAGCGCTTGGTAGCCACGAGGTCTCGCGATGTTTACTACGAATACTACTTTATTAGACTAACGGCATCAATGGAGAGGCTATATATATATTTATATAAAAAATTAAAGAAGTTATTATTAATTAATTAATAGAAAAAAGATATGATACTTTAATTAGCAAGGAGGTCCTTCGCATTATACATCTAGAAGAGACGCGGGTTCGTGCCTCGGTTTCCGGTGAAGGAATTGGACATATTCCTTTTGTTTTATTAAACGAAGCAACGAGCCTAGCAGGACGTTCACCTGATGGTGAATAATACGCCTGCCTATAACAACATGGCGCTAGTTAAGATGATATACGCTGCAACCAGATTGTGCTCGTCGCTGTGAGACAAAATGTTAAATCTCGTATTTTAATTATTACGCTAGCTAAGGCGCCCTTCAAACCGGAACACAGTAGTGTATCAGTAGAAAAAGGAGCTGTGGTACCTACCTAGACGGTCCCCAGCAAGAGACTTACCACCAGTAACACGTTTCAAGAACAGATTTTCTTTGACCCCCTTACTAGTGAAAGCAGGCGCCCCCATTACTGAGAATCTAATAATTAATATTGTAAATAATTAAATGAATTATGAAACATTTAAAATATAACCATGTTTAAATAAATGTATAGTATGAGTTATATTCTATATATGACAAAAGTAATAGTTAAGTTATAACTAGTTTGTCTATTAGTTAAATTACTCTTGTGTAATGAATACTGATAAGTACCGTGATCATTATGTATTTATATAGAGTATGGATAATAGATACAGTAACAGTGTATTCTGTTTTTTTTTTTTTGCAATTATAATTTAATTTGATTAATAGAATAAATTGAATTAACTAGCTACTCGACTTCTAATTTAAATAAAAAAAAACTGATTATTGCGGTTAATGCGAAGTTACTACTATAACTTTTACTGGTGGTAGATCTGTTGCTAGAGGCCGTCTTGGTAACACCGCATCTCCTGTTGCCGCCAAATAGTGGCGTGCAAATATGTTCCGGTTTGAAGGCCGCTATTGCTAGTGAAATCACTGGCATAATGAAACTTAACATCTTGTTCAAAACGACCAGTGCAATGTGTCCTATGAACACCATCTTAATTAAGGTCATGTTGTTATGGGTAGGCGTATAACTTACCATCAGGTGAACGTCCCGCTCGTCTAATAGCTTCGTTTGAATAAATAAATAAAATTGTGATTTAGTGTGTTTTTTAGTATATATAAAAAGTTATGTTTATCTTTGATTGATGGTAGAATAACATATCCGTTATTTAACGAATACTAAGTTAGGTCACTGTTGCTGGAGACTTAGGTACAACCGCAGCTCCTGCTGCCGTCAAACAATAGTATGCATATATTACTATATCACGGTTTGAAGGAAGCTGTAGCTAATGAAATTACTATGATAATGAGGCAATATTATATGTTTTAAGATGTATGTGGTGCTGTGTATATCACCCTAACTAGTACATGTTATACTTACGTATCAGTCTTAGAGTTCTTATAAGATTTAAAGTTATATGCTTGAAAGTTTGTTATAAATATATATTATATGTATGTGTGCATGGTAGGCATATTTAGTTAGTACACTTATTAAGCACTAATAATAATGTTTTGTATGATTGAATCGCTTCAAGTGCCTCCACATGTGTGCAATCTAAAATGGGCTAAGTGTGGGAGACTGCGCGAAGCAATATCGTAAACAAATTATTTAGGTCAAAGCTACCAACTAACATACAGGCAACATAATTAACTTAACAGACTTAACATTTTTTGTGACGTAAACTTAAACTACAAGAGAAATTCATCAATAGTTCAACTTTGCTGTTATTCTCTACATAAATTTTTTGTTCTAAATAATGAACTCTAAATGATTTAATAAGCGGCTAAACCGTTTTGTAAAACGATCCAATGCCGGAAGCCGAATTAAATAGCAACTAAGAATGGTTTAAGATGTAATTTTTAATTAAGCCCTTACAAATTACTTAACAAAGAGCTTCTCTAGTGCTGTTATGAAGTTAACACCTTGGTGGACAAAAAATTTGCAAGCCGGCCACACAATGAGGATTAGGAGGCGGCGATTGTTCAAGTTTCAAAGGGGTGATCAAATAGTTAAGAAAAAAAAAATTACTGTTTTATAAGGAGCTATTTTAACAAAAAAATACTGTTTTATAAGAAGCTATTTTAACATAAAATAATAAGTATCAAATTGAGTTTTGTTTAACCACAAACGAAGCCATCCAGGAAATGAACACAAAAAAAATATAATAAAAAAAAAATAAGTAAAAAAAGTTTAAGAATAATTACAGTTTTCGTAATTTTTTTAATAACAATTTTTTTTTTGTATCGTATATAATGTTAAAAATAATTAAAATATAATAGATCAAAGTCATACTCCTTTAGGTATAAACAAAATAAATATACTATTATAGACTACACACATAATAATAATTAATTAATAATTTGTAAATAGAAAAATATAATATATTTTGTTTTATATTCAATTGAGAGACGAGACGAGCGGGGTATTCACCTGATGGTAAGTGATACGCCTGCCCATAACGTGGTCTTAGTTAAGATGGTATACAAACCACCACAATGCGTTCGTCGCCTGAGACAAGATGTCGAGTCTCGTTACACTAGTAATTACACAAGCTACAGCACTTCAAACCAGAACGGTAACGTTTACACTGTTCTGTTTGTCGACTGCAACAGGCGTAGCGGTGGTACATATCTATACGGTCTCCAGCAACGGTGACCTACCACCAGCACAACAAACACTGTACTACATTATCAGTTTAAATTTCGAATTCAATACGTACGCAGTTACGGCGTCGACAACACTAATTACATTGTCCAATAATACATTCAGCGGGCAACGTGACCTTGAGTCTGTTCTGCTACATTCTACAAACCCGTGCATTTGCATTAAGGTGTCGCAAACGCCAACAACCTCATTCATAAGCACACAGATGATAATGATGATGATGCAGGAGGCGCCTTAGATTCGTGAAGAAGTGTCGTCAAACAGAATGTTTATATTTGTTATTACGTAGTACTAATGTCGTTGTCCATTCACTAAGACGTATATAAAAAAGTGTTTACAAATATGACAGTACGTGATAAATACTGACCTGTTATTCTTTTTTGTGTTTTCCCGTTCTCTGGACTCGACACTTGAGTTTCTTTAGACGGAGTGTTTGGCTTCGGTGTGGTGATCGTGATGGGTGATCTTCGAAGTGCCGCTGGCACAGACGACGCGGGCACCAATTGCCATGCGAACCTTTGCGCACCGGGCAAAGGTTTCTCGTTAGTGAAATCGAAACCCCACCTTTGACTGTCCAACTCCAATTGTCTCGCCAACTCTCTCTCGACAAATCTCCGGTTCTCTTCTCTGTCTGTGCAGCCGAATAGGTTTCTACGTACTCCGTCGAGGGCGGTGACGCCGCGCACTCTGAGGGACCTCGTGTCGAGCACAGTCGTGGCTTGCAGGCCAGGGGCCCTCACACTCAACGTGGACATCTTCGAAACGGAGTCCAACTGCACAGCCGAACACAGGCCGCAAGCACTTCCCGATCGCATCCGCGACGCTCTTCGCCTATCACAAACAAGATTTAACCTTTAGTTCTATCGGCGGTAATAACGCGTTAGATTTAACACTGTTATAAATGTAAAGTTCATTACGTGTTAATGTGAAAAAATGTTTGTTTTGTGAACAAGTAAACAAATCGAATATAACGCGACGTTACGCGCTCGTGACGCGACACGTCCACGCGGACGAGGTTAGAGTATCGACTGAGCGGCGCTCGCGTCGCGCCGCGCGGTGTGCGCAGGGCGGCGAGCCGACGCGACGCGACGCGACGCGCCGACGCGCCCGCTGTTGTCACTCTTTACCGCCGTGTGGCGCTACTCACAAACATTTACCCCATAGCCAACAAAAACCGCCATTATAATTACATTTTAATTATCAATATCACTTGCTATCATTTACAAACAATTAGCTAAACTTTATATTTTGTAATAATAAATTCTTACCGGATTCTATTAACGTTGTGCCACGTTAATATTAATGTACATATTACGTAATATTTTTATTAATGAAAATTAATTTTTCAAAAACATAATATTATAAAAAAATTATGTTTTGAATAAAATATCTACAAGCTTCTACATAAAATCTTCTGCGCTATTCAACTTTAAAACATTTTTTAATTATAAAAGTCACTGAACTACATACGTAAATTTATCATGAAAAGTATAAAGAGAATCCTTTAAATAAATGAAAATGCATATCATGCATAAATAAATCTTAATTATTAATTTTAAAGAACCCTGTAATTTTAATTATATCAACAATAAAATAAGTTTACTATGTACAGTCTAAGAATTCTGTAAAAAAATATATACATATGTATTTACTGTACTATAATTCCCAAAATTATGGCATTTGGATTATGCAAAGTTAATGGCAACACTGCAGTTGGACTTGTTTACGAAGAACGAAGACGTGTCTAGTTACGTGTGCAGCATACTTTAAATCTACTTATCGGAAATACCACTGTCTCTTTTGCTCTTGTTTACAATACAGATGTTAGAAAGGGACAAAAGATGTATTAATAGTACTTAATATCGCCGCCATTTTGCCGATGCAAGGTTGACTAGATTTGTATGGTATTTATACCGATTATTCAAACTCTCTTATGTTAGTTTTTCTGGTATGCAAAAATTCATAACAAATGTATTATTTTTTAGACTTTCTTATTTTATATTAAGATGTAACCAACACATTCTTGAATTCCTTCAAATAATGAAGACTCTAAAAGAAATTATGAAATTTATCCATAGTATTTTATGTTAGGCCTGAATAAATCGGAATATAATGTTGGATATGGATAATTTATGATATAACATGCAAAATAATACTCACCTATTGGTATATACAGTAAAATTTCACGGAAAAATCGTCAATTAACCGTCGGGGTTCACTGCACTGCTGTACTAATTTTCGAGATATGACAATGACGCGGTGGCGAGAACGCGGGATCGACGCTCATTGGTGGAAAATGGCGGCCATTTGTCGTATTGGCTGAACGATTTTAGGCGGCAAATTTCGGTTGGTCGAGGCGGCGGATGGCGCGAAATAAGTGTAAGACTTTCCGGTGTGCATGAGCTTGGTACGGAAAATTTTATTTGGCGCGTTCTGTTCCCGCTCATTTTCTTTTCAAACAACATTTCATTCGGAAACCGAATAACTATACGCTTTTTTAATTTATTTACGAGTGGAAAATGTTTATTGATATTGAACAATGTCATTTTAGTAACAATTAGAATAATAACATTTTGTAACATATCTGATATGTCAAACAATAAAGTGCAACAAAAATAAATTATATTTTACATATTATCACAAAGTTTGAAATGCTATGAAACAGCATTGATTTCAGGTGGAATGTAATGGTAGATTTACTGTTGTTATAGTTATCACAAAGTACCTTCAGGTTTTTAATTAATGTATAAAGTTCACACAGGAGTCCAGAAGATCTAGTCTTCGTAGTATAACCTCATTCTTGAAGTCTCTTAATAGTTTAAAATGAAGGTCTCAAGATACAGAGAATTTAACTGTAGTGCGAGGATCTAAAGTACTCGAAAAGTCAGAGTAGTAGATAAACTATTAAACGAAAAGGTTTTAACATAACAGACGTGTATATAATTTTCTATTGACTTATTCTAACACTGGCTTTACCGTTATAAATAACATTTAATTATAGAACATCTATCGTATCGCAAAATCCGTGTTATCGTTTTTTTTTAAAAAGAAACACACCATCGTTTCCTTTACGGTATACGAACAAAAACTGTTTCCGTCCAGATGTTTTCAGTCACGTTCAAATTTGAAACAAAAAATTTACTTTCTTCGCAGGTGCATTGGATCATGTATAAATGTTACTGCTATAGACGGCTTCTAATTGACAAAGCATAAAAAACTTTACGCAAGCTCTTTTCCTGCTAGATTTTGTAGAAGACGCTCCACTAAGATAGCTCTTAACTGTTTACTTTGATAATTATTAGTGTTCAAGTCAAGTTACTGAATTCAGGTTTTAAATACGCTTCAAAATTCTGATAGCTCATGAAGTTACTAGGTAATCATGCTTCATTTTATATCTTAGGAATATGTTGCTTGTGGCGATAGTTACTTATTCTATATGTATATGAGAGACTTCCTATGTAGTGACTCAGCTCGATGTCTATAGAACCATAAAGCCTAGAGACATGAATTTTGGTAGGAATATTCTTTTTGCCGAGTATAAGTCACCTAAGACCCGATTTTATCAAAATATCCTTTCCCAAAAGGAGTTATGAGGTTGTTACAGCTTGCAAAGCAGACATGGAACTGTTAATTTATTATGAATTTTATGAGTAAAATTAATGTCAGTCTCATTGTATTTATGAAATAGAATATTTTGTAAAGGATAGTTCACTTGGTTATATAAACAGTCGCAAGTATTTATATAGTGCGTTCAATGCCGTTGATCTAATATAAGAAATATGTTAGTATTGCTATCTTAAGTATCAATCCAAAAGTATCAATAGTCACCACACCTGTCAATAACCATAGATAATTTTTCATGTGCAAATTAATGAAGTTATTAGTTTGTAATATATATTACTTGGTTTAGGGCTGGAAAATTTATCCTAATATCAGAAGAGCAAATGATTATTTTGTAGACATTCCTAATGTGCTCTGAGTTGTTCATACGCTTAGTTGTTGCTGAAAAATGGAGTAAACCATACTGCGGATCCACTACATTTTTTTTGCCTCCATAGAAAGCTATAATTATTTAATGAGTTTATTATAGCTTTTAGAGCGTTACATTAATTACTTGAGATTTTTTTTTTATTTTAAATCAACAACTGTATATGTGGTATAAATTACAAACGTACAGTGATCTGGTCGCGAGTCAATAGTCAATAATTTTTTTAAAACATAACTACATTCCAGCTGCGGTGGATGATTGATCTAAAACACATTTGAGCCAAACATCGGTGTTCACAGCAAAAAAGTTTCACCCTCATCCGCCCAGCTGGTAACCACAGATTTCATGCATTTCCGATTTTAAAAGGCTATCTTTCTCTGTCAAAGTTACCCCAGTTTTTCCCTTCGTCTCATCCGAAATTTGCATGTTTGAAATAACTGTTTAAATTAAAAGGCATAAGGATTATATAAAATGGCTATACACGCAGAATTATTTATTGTTCAATAAATAGATTTTTTAAGTTCGTCTGTTCAATTATTGGGAGAAAGGTAGAGGGGTGCGGGTTTGCCATTTCATTGCTTTAACAAGAACCGTGAAGTAGTGCATAACTATATGTTGTGGAATTTATTATAAAAGAAATACGTTCAGCAGTTGTCATGGGTTGAGAATCCTATGAATAGATTATTTTGAGATGTAATAAGATTATTTTTCTCTATATATAACAAGTGAATAGAATCTAGGGTAACAACACGCTGTTAATATATAATCGATCTTTAGCCGGAGAGTCGATGTGACGTCTCGTAAGAAATGTACCTTTCGTAGGTCGAGCATTAGAAACAAAACAGGTCCTTTGTAAGGATCCGTGGATACGCTGCTCCGTGTAATTGTTGAAATTTCCACCAACTGTACAGTCGCAAACAACGCTTTTTAGAATTTCTTATTATAAGCAAGTGTAAAATACAACCTTATGAATTTTGTATGTATTTGATGTAGATCAATGTGATACTTTCAGTGACGAAAATTAACAATTTATGTCATCACAAATTTCAAATACCATCAATATTAATAACCGATAAATTGGTCTAGAACTGTGCGTATATCTGCTTCACAAAACCTTCATCAGAATGATCCACCATGGACCCTGACTGCCACTCGCGATCTTACTTCATTAGACAGTTAAACAATTGGATGCCTTTATCGATAACAAGTTACTGTCCTAAGGTCACAAACAATAAAACTTTATAATTTGGGAGCATTGTAATACAATCAAATAATTAAGAGTCGTTGAACTGATTGACCCATATACTGCGGAAGTGATATCCTGACATATTTTATTGTCCGCTGCTACATTGATAACAGCTTTGTATCCAAAAGAACAATAACATCCTGTAGCGTCATGTTTTTTCTAATTGGTGACAAATCTCTCTTGGTTCTTTGTTACAGCCATCAAATAGTAATGAGTCTTTACTGTGTCTCAGTTTGGATATTGCTGTCGTCGGCGAAATTTTTTTCTGCCAAGAATCCAATACACAGGTGTGTTAAGGTTTTACCACCATGTAAACATTTTGCTGGTCTCCTTGCCTAATTGTTGAAAACATAATGGTGCATCGCCGGACTCGAGTTTTTTCTTTGACTAAAAATGCATGGTCTTAGAACTGTTTTTTTTGTCACTTTAACTTTTGGTCTTCTACTTTGTTTCCTCAGATTTTTGTTCCAGATATTTCTATTCCTCTTTTGAATATGAAGATCATATAAATAAGCCGTTTCATATTCATAACCTTATAAATTATGCATTAACTATTTATTTTACTAATAAATAAAAATCATATATTGTTAAATTCATACAATTCTTCATTAAGAGGTGCTCCTCTCCTTCTGCTCTCTTATATCTTGTAGTAGGTGTATCCGTTTGAATTGTTCCGGGTCTATCTATACTTATAGTTATTTTATTTTTCATCCAGTTATTACTTTTTGTATGGTTATAGTATTTCTATTTAGTTAACTCTAGTTCATCACTTATCAGTATACCGTGATGAGTAAACGACTCGTCTTTCATCAAGAATTAGTTTCCTGTTTTGAATTTACATATTATTTTATGTGTGGGTATGTGTATATTTTTTTACTTCATTTCATCACCTTACATGTTTTGGATGTATACGTAATATATGGATGAGTTTACTAGCCGCTTGTACGTCAGGACTAAAGGTATGTTCATGCGTTGATCGATTTAACCCGAAAAGTTAAGGGCCAGGAGATGACACAGGAGTGCTAATAAAAAGGTTAGACACGCACAAGTGTGAGTCGGCCGTGAATTCAGCCGAGTCATCCTTGTAGCGTGGCGTGGGTCAGGAAATCATGTGAAAGGGTTTGAATCCTTGATTAAGACTTTGACCGTGACGTTGATAAAACAAAAAATCTTTTAACTTTTTTCTAACGTTGTTTGTTTGTGACATAGGTCAAAAAACTGCTGAACCGATTTTAATTAAGTTTCCTTTTGTTCATTTAGATAGCGAGTCTTTCCTGTCCCAGTTCGCTCTTAGTCCTAGTTTTTAGTCGATTGCCTTGCGACGTTTTTCCTTGACCTCAAGCTCTAACACAATTGAAGTTGAAGTCGTACGTAAGACCTTACAAATTAACTTCTAACAGCTTCATCAGTTTAGTCTTCGATGGTGTTTTTTCCAACTTCGTTTTTAAATGTATATTTCTATCCATTTAATGAAACTTAGAATGCTTGATTCAAAGACGTTATCTTAGTAATACTTTGTAGTGCTTCGATTGGAATCTTTTAAATACTGCTCTAGGGTATACGGACATGATGAGGCATTGCAATATACTTTGAGCTTTGACTACAACATTACGCAATTAAGCGTACAATAAACCCTCATTACTACCCCTGAGTATACACATACGTATGACTTCCTAGTTTCATACATTGCAATAATACGTTACAATGTATTTTCATAATATGAAATAAGATCATATATACAATGAATGTTTTTAGATCTTCAATCATCTTCCAAATTTCTTTATTGTTGTTATTGCTCGGAACGAGATGGTAAATTTATTTGTCCTTCAAAATGTTCATCACTCCATTACCATCATAATTGCAGTTTTACAATCATCATTGTTATCATTTCGACCTGTCGAGGTCTCTGAACATAGGTCTACTTGAAGAGAACTTACTTTACTTAACATTAGGTCAGCATTTTACTCGTCTAATGGATTAATTTCTTTTCGACCTTTCTAAAGTGTAGTCAATGTTCCTTTGATTTAAAGGTACAGTTGATGGTAGTTGCGGGTAGTTGCAAATGTGAGACAATAATGGGGAGCGTGACCGCTCAGCGTAGCGCTGGTTGACAGGTGCCAATCTGGTACGTGCGCCGCGAACCCGGTACGGTGCACACAGGGTGAAAATTTTCTTTTTTTCTTTAAGAGTGAAACGATTACTTCCATTATAATAAATATAACCATAAAATCTCCGTAATCTTAATATATGAGATCATGACATCATCATCATGAAGTGCTCGGTTCGAATTGAGATTTGGCTGTCGGATCGGGAAAACTTTTCGATCTTCTATGAGTATTTCAACCCCTTCCACTCTTGTTGTTTAGTGAAACCATTCCTTCCTATTAATATCATTATGTCTATGTTGTGTTTATATATTAACTGCAAAAGAGATAATGTACATTCATAAAACAAATTCGTATAACATCTTATCTCCAAACTCTGGTTCATCATTATAACATTTTTTAACTTCTACTGTATCACCTTATCTTAAGTTTACAATGGATGAATTTAACGCTTATGAGTACTCTCTGCATCCTCTGCTATGGGCGTGGTAAAACTATTTTGAAGTGTAGTTGCAAGTGTTTAGAAGTTTGAACATTATTTGTACATACTTCTAAATACCAATTCGTAATAAAAGTGTTTATAAGAGAAAGAAATTAAAGGTGAGATAAACTAAGTGAAGCCTGTACTATTTCATTTCCGTCTAATCATTGACTTTGCTTCATTTGTATGTACAAAGTGTTCAAATATCAAACAAAATGTAAAAAAAAAAAAACTTATTTTAGTTGCTTTTATGATCGGAGTACTTAAAACAATTTCATTACAGTACAGAGGTGTTATTGAATTTTTTTTTATTTAAATTGTTTCGGTTTTATATGAGTATATTGTTTGTTAAAAAAAAAACACCGCGTGTGTTAACACTGTGCTAATAAGTTCATGCGTCACAAACTCCTGCGCAGTGATTGCGGGAGGATGCCGCCTATTACAGGACCCTTCCTCCTCCCCCACCCCACTTAACGGCCGATATACAAAAAAAAACTATCAAGGATGATACCAAGGTGTGGGGTTGCGTCGTGATTCGATACAAGGGTCGGAACGAAAGTGAAATTGTGACCGCAAGACTGTATTGAAGATGAAACTTCCACAAAAAGCGTCTTGAGCGGCCGCCGTGAAATTTGTTAGTAATCGTCTTCGAATCACTCCTCACCACCTCGTTACCAATGGGTATGCTTTTCGTTTCTTATACACTAATAAAAGAAAAGTTGGTTCATACAGCGCGAACCCAGGTCTACAATATCCATGTGAGGTTAAACTGCTGCTTGATTATTCGATACAACTAGTTAACATATCACATTGCAAAGAATATTACTACTGTTCAATCAATCATTTTGCCTCTTCTCCCTGGGCTGCCGCCACACGGTCGGTGTAGACGTAATCTTTGTGCGCCATTTAAAAATTTTTTAAAATTCCACTATATAAAATGTCGAAGTGAAATACCAGGAGTGCATATACCGCAAGTAGTTCCGCCGCGCATCGCTGTGTTTAACCGATAGGTACGTTGCGTGCTTGTCTCGATGTATTATTACTAATCAATGAAAACATCTCAAAATACTGTTTGCTCTTAACTCCGCCCATCGATTATCCGTCGCAGCTCCTTCATTGATGCTTTCCTGGTCTAATTGCCTATAACCGTGCACGGACCTATCTTTTTCGCTCTAGTAAAGTTTACACGGCAGTACTAGGATCGCAGCGGCATTCGTCTACATAGGACCGCCGCTGTTGATCGGTGTCGCAGCTCTCCGACAAGTCCGACTAGGGTTGCAGCGCGACGCATTGGTTTGCTAAAATGGACGATCTACTAGCTAAGTCACACTGTGACAGGGAAATGCATCGGACGAGCGAGTTTAATTCAACTTTGTAACGAGACGTGATAAGAGAAGGAAATACAACGATTTTAGTAACGAACTCTCAAAGCTTCGTGTACAAATACACGTTTCAGAATTACATGAAATCGCAGGAGAAGGAATTCAAAAAGAATGCATGTACTTTAAAAGAAATACCATAGTCGAGTATAAATATTGAAAATACTGTTGCATTTTTATTTGCATAAAACGAAAAATTTCTAAACAAGAAAGTAGAAAGTCAAATTTTGTAATGATAAATGTACCAAAATTTCGAAATGAGACGAAGGAAGAACTTGTTGGTATGATCCTGTGTTTATCCGAGACCGTTGGTTGTCAATTAAATAAAAATGACATCAAGGATGCTTACAGTGTACGTGAACAAAGGGTTCATATAAAAAATACACATGTTGTCGTAGAAACAAACTTCACCTTAAAAAAAAATTAAATAGTGAAGAAGAAACTGTTTAATTTAATACATAAAGTAAACCTCTCTACTTAGCACTTGTGTTTAAAACATCCTAAAGATAGCCCTGTGTATATTACGGAAGATCTCACTGCTAAGGCAGCCAGGATGCATTTTCTAGCTCGCTGATCTGGTGAAGTGCAAGAAATACAGATATTGTTGGACCTCCAATGGAAAAATCTATATAAGGAAAGAGGCTAATTACCCGGTTATATGAATAAAAAGTGAAATGCAAATACAAAAACTTATGAATGAGCAATGACTACAGTACGACTCAATCTGCTGCTACCGTGAGTCGCGTTATGTAACATTAAACATCTTATTTATTAACTCAATACCTTATACAAGTAATATTCCAAAGCAATGTTTCATATTTCGTTTGATACTTTTGAGAACACGTTTTAGATTGAGACCGGATAAAAAGATAAATATACCTCTAACAACACAGATTATATTCCCACTCCCACACTTTTTATTACACCTACAGAACTAGATATTCCTTTTTAAAATTAAAATATTGTCATATTAGCAATCAATTTCGTAGAAACATAAATAGTAAAAAAAAATCGCTTATAGCGTCTATTCTATAAACAAATATAAACTAAGAATATATACAAAATACTTAATAAATCGATCGTGTTCATTGGTTGTGTATGTATGAATGAACGGTTATAACAAATTATATCCGGTAATGATACCACCCTGGAGTGACGGTGCCTTAATATCAATAATTCTAAAACTATTAATTACACATACAGTGAAGTGAATTAATTACACTATATCGCGTGTAATTACAAACGGCGTGTTGAAAAACATGGGTGAGGAGACGGAAAGAGTCATGGTTGAGGAATATCAGGGAATGGACTGGCATATCTGAGGCGTCGGAATTGTTCCGCCGAACCGGAGACAGGGAGGACTGTACCGCGCTGTTCGTCAACCTTCACTAGTTGGAGAGGCACTTGAAGAAGAAGAAGATTGAAAAACAAGTATCGTGGATGACAGAGGCGGCGCGGTGCGTCGAGTGCAACGCCTCGCAACTGCACAAGCACTACCACCCGAGCAAAATCGACCTTACGATTATTTCACAAAACATCAAAAGCATATATTGTAAAATCAATGCTTTTATATTAAATTTATGTAGTTTAACTATGGAAATAGATATTATAGTTCTAACTGAATATCACATAAACATAAACAAACCTTTGCTTACATTAAGCAACTATTGTTCTTATGCCATTTCGTGTCAGAGTAATCAGAATGATGGAGTAGTAATTAAAAATTATTTAAAACTTCGGGTAAAAGAAATAAGATTGGTACAGGCGTCCTGCTTATAATTAGATCTATAACAACATCTTAATATGTGTCTATCGTTCTCCATAGTTTAAATGCAGAAAGTTTTATTAACTCATGTGACACTCTAATTTAGAATATTATAGCAGATGATATTAATATAAATATACCTAAATTAGAAGAACAGTTCCCTGAATACAATAAAACAACTCTCTATCTTAACATGGTATCTACGCGAGAAACACTTCCAGGTCATAATTTACCTGTTAAGAATAAATCTATTAAGACCACTTCATAAGTAACAAAGAAATAAAACATTAGCTTTTATTGACATTTTCATGACTATAACATTTAAAAAAAAAAAATTGCGTCTAAAACTATTACTAACATATCTTTTGAAAATGCATTAAAACATCTAAAGGAAGGAAATCTTAGCAATCCTACAGGTAACAGTGGCGACATCGGAATATTCTGTGGGGTACCACAGGGTAGTGTCCTTGGTCCCACACTATTTTTAATATACATAAATGACTTGTGCAACACGAGGAATATCGTGCTAAAATTTATTCGTACGCCGACGATACCTCTGTTGTCTTCACAGGATTAAACTGGGACCATAAATTAAGAGCTGAGGAAGGTTTAGTCCTGATTGATACTTGGATAAAAAATAATTTATTGACCTTACATACGACCAAAGCAAATTACATATGTTTTAGTATATATAACAATTTCCAACCAGTGAATTATAATATAAAAATTCATAGATGTTCCGATGTCGCAAACGATTCCTGTAACTGTCCAATCATAAATGAAGTTAGTCAAACAAAATACTTAGTTATTCAACTTGATCAAAGATTGTCGTGGTATCCCCAAATAGAACAGATTGCAGCAAGGGTTCGAAAATTTATTTGGAGGTTTAGAAATTTGGGAAATATGGCTCCGAGAAGTACCACAAATATTTATTTAACAAATAATTTTTTAAATTACATATATATTTCTCTGGTACAGTCTCATCTTCTTCCTCCTGCCCTTTTCCCATTCTATGTGGGGTCGGCACAGTATGTATTTCGCTTCCACATCCCTCTATCAGCCGCAATATCTAAATTCACACTCTTCTTACACATGTCATCTAATCTCTGGCACAGTCTATCATTGTAAACTGTACCTATGACTTTAATATTTAAGTTACATACATACATACAACTTTAGTATCAACAGCGAAATACAAACGGTGAAGGAGAAAATCGCGAGGAAACCTGCACATGAATTAGAATCTTATTCTAAGGTGTGTGTGAAGTCACCAATCTCCCATCACCCTCATATTGAGGGTAGGTCTGTGCCCGACAGTGAGGCGTAAATTGGATGTTGAAAAAAAAACATCTGAAAATTATTCCGCGTCGAATGATCTTGCTCCCATGTCGATACGTTCACTAGTTATCACGTGACCGTCATAAACAAAACTCATTTTCATTATACATAGATAGTAGTGTCTAGTATTTGGACAGTTAAACTCGTCATTAACGAGTTAAACTTGTAACTAAAGATGAAAGTTAAATAAAACCTTTTAACTGATAACACAAATTTATCTAAGCCATTCAATTTGTTAGTAGTTTACACAGAGCACTTAATTAGTTACTACATTCGAAATCACACTTCGGTTACCCTATGAATAATTCAAATTGGGCTATAAAAGTTAAAATGTTTGAATTTAATGTAACGTGAAAAAAAAAAATCTTACCATTGTGGCGATAGATAATATCTAATAAAGGCTCCTGGAGTGGAGTTTCGGTAACAAAGAGTTTAATCCCGCAGTTGAGGTAAAGGCGTCTATCCTGTTATTTACGGAAGCGATGTCCATTGGGGTGTCTACTTTTTAGGTTATGTTAGAAGGAAATTATTCGATATAATCAGGATGATATACACTGCACTATATTGAGGTCGTCGGGTTGATACTTTTTTTTTATTTAACGAAGCGACGATTGATAGTAAGGGCGCCAGAATGATATACGACATGTCAATTCTCGTTATCCCAGTTATTACACTAGCAATATCCTTTCAAACCGGAACACAGTAATGTTTGCACACTAATGTTTGGAGGAAGAAATAGGAGCTGCGGCGGCATCTACCTAGACTGAGATTTACCTGATAGTAAGCAATGGTAAGTGATGGTAAGTCTCTGTTGCCGGGAAATGTAAATGAAGAACATTTCGAAACACAACTAGGGCTGCTGCTTCAAATTTAAGGAGTCTCAATATATAAGAAGAATATCTGTTTTTACAAAACTTGGTATGTTACAGCGTTCATACTGTTGCCACAGTCAGGACTTGAAGACGTGAATCACAAAACACAGTTGAAGCCATTAATATATGCTGGCCAAGTGCGAGTAGGCGGAAGTCAAACGTCTGTGAGAGATGACGTTCTTAGTCAATGAAGATTTTCTTAAAATTTGATTTTCATTTTTCGTGCACGTTTAGATAAATAAATGTATTACAAACATTTGTCATATCTCTTGTACAATATTATCTTAACATTTCCACTATTTTAGCATGGCGTAAAAGGCGACTAAATAGAACAACTCTTGGAGAAGAGCAGTAAATTTTCGTTTAAGTATATTGACCTCGCCAACCCGTATGCCAAGCGTGAGTACGTAATGACCGACAACAGGTTTTAAGAAGTTCAGCAGCAAGAGGCTGAAATTAAACGATGAATATATTATTCCCTGTAACATTTCTTCAAAATATATTGGCATTTTTATCATACTTAAGTTACAATAAAGTTACAATGTTATATCTTTTGCAATGGTCTCAATAAGCTTTTAAAATTGAAACACCTTTACATGCAATTTACTTAATCGGGCGATATTGAGACTTATTGGAGAACTTAACTTCTCACCGAAAAGTTTAAGACAAATTAGAAACCAGAATGTAATATTACTATTCAAGTTATGCTGTTGTCAATATGCGGTGTGGTGGAGGATGCCCATCAGGACATCCTCCACCTCCATCGCGAAATGTGCTCAGACCGAAGCATTGGGACTACACATTATCATCAATACAAACCTATCTGTAGGTATAGTGAATACCATTTTAGCCATTTCTAAAAGAGCTGCTTTATTATTCGCATTATTTAAAAGCTATTCAATATTCATAAGCTATATGAATATTATTAAGTTAATGTAATTACAGTTTGCAATGGTCTTATGAAGGTAACTTATTAGTAAACTATATGTTATAAATAAAGTTAAAAGTTTTTGCTATTTTTATAGCATTGAATATTATAGCTTAAGTGATGTTTAGGGTCTTATTAAGTTAAGGCGATGTGTTGTCACACTTCAATGAGGAGTAGACCGGAGGGTTACCTTATTGTGCTCAACTTAACAAGTGCACGCTCGCTGAGGAAAGGGGTCAGGCGGATTGGGTTAGTATTGCGGAATGTGTGGAGTCGATTTCAACTTGATTTTTTGGGTTAAAGAAATAAGTTATCACTTTACACTTCGCTAGCTTTAGCATTTATGATAAGCACATTTCCCGGAGACAGTATAATTATTAATAAACTTAAAGTTCATTATTGTTATGGGTAGAGTTAATACTAATGATGTGAAACTTCATAAATAATGTGAGACGGTTTTTGATACTTGTATATATTAAATATCTTAAGAGATATTTAATATATACAGGTAGCTTTAACTAATATTACTTAAGAGTAATATGAGTAAAAGACAAAAAAATTAATACACCTAAAGAAACTATTTAAAGTTTTTGCCAAGTAATTATCACTGATCAACGTAAAGTAGAAACAACTGATTTTAGTTCCTTGTAAAGGAATTTGGTACCTACGTCTATGAGAAAAGATTCATGATTATACTTTATTAAGTAATGTTTGGCGGAAGTGGAATGGAACGGTTCGTGTAATAAAAAGAGACAGAGATTTATATGTTTCCGTTAGCGACTCTTTCTGTACCTGTGTTCTATGTTCTTGGTAGCCCTCCTCACGAAATTTAGAGCTTAGAAGGGTTTCTAAAAAGACGGCCCAAAGATCGTTTGACAAAGGAGTCATTGCACGTGTTGCCCACACGTGGGCTTGCACGGGGTCGACGCACTCCCATCTAAAAATTATATGCACTCATTACGTCTTCGGCGTGATTGTACAAAGGGAAATAAAACAAAATCGTTGCTGAGCGCATGCGTACCGATGAGCGTGAATGGATCTATAAATTTGGAGCTCATCTTTTGTTTTTATGCAGCTGCGACTGCGGAAGTAGTCATGGGTTCTAGTCCGGCAATTAACGAGGAGTAACACACACACACACACACACACATTCATTCCATTCCTTCGCACAACTCTAGTGATACTTATCTTTAAATACGGCTTAGTTTTATGATAAGATATTTAAGCGAGTGCCTTTAATAAAATTTAACTTTAGGGATTTCATTGCGTCTAATTTATTGAAAGATTTAAAGGTGAGCGGATTTAAAGGTCAATGAATTGCGTAAGAGACCCTATAGATAAGATGATCTGAAATATCTCTATTCTGGAAAGTCCGAAATTTGTCAACAAATTTTAAGACCAACTATTACATCAAATTTGCTAGACTACAAATTCTTACAAAAAGAACACCCATTTCCGCCAAAAATGATTTGTGTGATTATAGGAAATGAAAAAATAAAATCCTTCTTTCTATAGGGAAGATAGTTTAAGTAATACCAGTTGCCTGGGATCCCATCTTTAATAAAGTTAAATCAAACACACCACTAGAACAATCTGGGACATATTCTGGGTAGATGGGAATGTAAACAATAGCTGAAGTGCAGTAGATACTCCGTGATGACTGTTAGGTCAGGAAATCTATCAGCTCAGTACTTGTTACCATGAGTGCCGCAAAGCAATAGAACCCTCGGGTTGATATACTTCGGCATTTATAGTCATAAATCACTTAGACAATCTTTAACTAGCTTATCATGAAGATGATTGTCATACCTTCCTTAATGAGATGAGAATTACCTACACAGCAAAATTACGCATGTTTACGTAAATAAAAACAGAAATGAACTTAAATACACTAATCACGTAGACAAATAGTCAACTTCGCCAACTATTGCTTGGCGGCAGAGGATAGTCCCTCTTCCTCCGCTGCAACCATCGCTTCATCTACACAATAACAACACTGCTTAATCATTCTTCTCTTTCTTTATATGACACCAGTGTTATAAAATGCCAGTATATCTTCATCGGAGAACAACTGGGAATGGTTGAACTGGATAGGGATATCTTACATCATCCGCCGGATAAAGCCCACTGCGGAATCAATTCCGCAGTGGGCTTTATCCGGTAAGACTCAAGTCTTAATCCACCACGCTGGCCTGTTGTCAGAGCCTCGTCTGTTGATAAGCAGGATGCACCGCGTGCAGGTGAAGTTGAATTGTGTTCCGTAAGATGTTGGACGGTACTTCATCCACCCCTATTCATAGGGATACGTGGATAACATAAATACTTGTCATACATGTCTTCATTGGTAGGATCGGCAGGAACAGCCTTGACTCGATAACCGAATTTTTGGCTAAACTCCACATATCCACATTGGTAGGATCGGTAGGAACAGCCTTCCTTCGATAACCGAATTTATGGCTGAACTCCTCGTAGAGGGTACGATGTATTAATCCATAACAAAGCTCTACACTAATCCTGTGAATTAAACCATAAAAAGCTTCGAAGCAAACGTTTAATAGAAACAATGGACCTCCTGTACTCTAAACAAAAACGGTCTGTCCGTCTGTTTCAAGCAATTATAGTAAAAAAGGAAGATTTCTCCACTGCAACAAATGACTAATGCACTCGGAATGCTCTCACGAACTCTATCCTACTTATTATATACGTATACATACGTATATGTGCGCAGTGTATATAGTACTCCCGGTTTTATACTATTCACTATATCGCTCCCGCTCCGGTCGATGACCTCTCCTTTTCAAAAACGTTTTTAGGGTTCACTACTCGAAATTGTATACAACGACTATTTCTGGTCCACTCCTGTGACAGTCTTTGTTGTTCAGGATAAGGAGTGGTCGGTTCGACTTTAATAAGCTCTTTATAGTTTCCGGTCTCAGGAAATTTGTTTCGAGCAAGCTTTTGAACTACGCTTACGCTTAGTGTAGACGAACGTTTATCTGATGGTAGTTGTATCACATTACGCTAATCGTCTAGAGATATAGAATTTTAAGCCTCGTTATCCCAGTAACCACTAGCTATAACGACCTTTAAACTAGATCATAGTAACGTTTGCATTCTACTGTTGGGCGGTAAAAATGGGAGCTGCGGTGATATCTAGACCAGAGTTCCCCAAACTTTTTTGTATCGTAGACCCCTTGCCATGCTTTTCCTTGTTGGGTAGACCCCCTACTTACCTGATATTGATTTCCTGTAAATTTCTAACTGTAGTGAAGTTTAGTGTAAAAAAACTTAAAGTAAAAACACATGTTAATTTATACATTTATTAATTGAATTTAAATTAAAACTACTCAAACGTACATAATATTTTTTTTACTTCATATGTACTTATATAAATAATGTATATGTTTTGATATTATAAGATAGTATGATGTAAGTAAATAGGTACTATCAGTGTATGTGTTGAGATCCACTATCGTGGACCCCCATTGTCATTTCATGGACCCCCAAATTTTTTTTCGCTGACGTAGACCCCTTGCAGGTTGTCATAGACCCCTAGGGGTCGATATAGACCACTTTGGGAATCACTGATCTAGACGGTCTCTGGCAACACTGGCCTATTATTAGTACATTACTTCAGTTATTTTACTAATTACAAAGGCTTGAATTTATTTAGCGGCAGAAAAACTAATAACCTTGATGGTATCCGCCAGTAAAGTCCTAGTTACCTAGTGACATTAATAAATATATATATATTAATGTCACTAGGTAACTAGGACTTTACTGGCGGATACCATCAAGGTTATTAGTTTTACCTAGTGACATTTTACCTAGTGACATTAATAAATATATCATTTATTAATGTCACTAGGTAACCTAAATAGACTTTAAATACCTAAATATGCTAAATAATGTTGACTGCGCGAAATATTTCACTTTAATACAATTTAATTATTAACTTTAGCAGGAGGAGGAAGTTCACCTGATGGTAAGTGATATGCCTGCTTGTAAGAACGTTGCGTTTGTTAGGATGTCGTACACTGCGCCATTTTGCGCTCTTCTCACGGCGATGGAAATAAGATGTTGAGTCACGTTAGCTCAGTAATTGCACTACCTACAGCGCTGTTCAAACTGACTATGCACACACACATGTGTGACTATGAACACAGTAGTGTTTCCACACTACTGTTTCTCGGTAGAAATAGGCGTTGCGGTCGTAACTAGCTACACGGTATCCAGCAACAGAGTCCTACCATCGGTGAAATGTATAATCTCTGATGATGTGCATCGCTTGTCTGTCTCGTTTGACTTGGGCACCTTATTTGATATTGGGATCGCAGACCTATGGTCCACAGCCTACTCTATTTCTACTGTATACTATACTCGGAGTGCCGTTATTCGGCGACGAATTTTCATTTTGACTTTTGGGTGTATCTGGAAATCTACTCAGTCATCGGAGACGGACTCGGGTCGCCTGTGTCGGAAACAGCATGAGTCTGGAGGGTGGTAAGGAATTCTCCAACTACAACCTCCATACTAGAAACCATAACTGTTGCTGCGTCTCAGTACTCGGCTGTAAGACAGTCAGGGTATTGAGCGAGCATGCTGGGCGACCTCTTTCTAACACCATATGATGTTGAGGTCAAAAAATAATAGTTTTATTAGGGATCCTTGTTATAATTACGGGTCTAATGTGAAAGTGAAAACTTCGCGACCTCATTTCATGGTCACAGAAACCAGCTGAAACTGTCAGCGAATAAAATGGAACATTTTGAAGGTTAGAACGTCCATTAAAATCTATACATTTGCCAACATACACCTGTCCATTGAATTAAGTAGTAATTTGACGTTATCATTACTTATTATCAGTTACCATTAAGTTACGTAATATTTTCTTAATCATAATCCCGCGTATAACAATTTGGCGCTAAGTAAGATATATACATCACCACATCTTGCTCGTCAACTAGTAACATAGCTCTTAACTCCACTTCAGTAATTTCTATAAATACTTTTTCTTTATATCGGAACACAGTAATGCTAATACACTACTGCTTAGGGGCGGAATCTCTCTCTAGGGTCGTTCCTTCTTGTCTGAGGATCGTGGTTAGTGCTAGGGTTACTGTCTGGAGTGGACGATCTGCTTATTATTATTTGGGGTGGAATGACAATAATTTTTATTTTATATGTAGATTAGTTGATATAGAGATCTTTGGAGGATCATGATCTCGTAAATCAAAAGGAACTTTCTCGATAAATGTGAATTAGTACGTATGTGTGTCAAGTACTTTAAAAGTAAAGAGCTTAAAACTTTTAGAGATCAAGATACTTTGAAACAACTGATTTTTGAACAATATTACATCTCTATAGTAAGGGGTCCTGCACTACAACTTGTGGAACTCACGCCAACCTCACCTGCTCCTAGTGCAGCCTGCTAATCAACAAACGATGCTCTGGCTCCCACCAACCCGCATTGAGCTAGCGTGGAGGGAAATGTCCCAAATCCTTCCATATAAACCCCTAAAAATATGGAGATCTTTGGCGATCTATTCGACCTATTTTGGATCTATTGGGTATTCGGAGATCTATATCCAGCAGTAGGCTGATGTGGATGATAGTAATAAGTGATGTCACCATACCTTTACGAGGCCTTAAGAATTGTAGGTAATTAGCGAAGAGGTCCTTATGACATTCATATCGATTGTAGTGAGGACAGTAACTGGACGTGATCTCTAGTCACCGTGGTCAACTTTAAGAATGCTGCTCAGTTTAAAGTAGTTATACCGACGGACCAGAAGTACAGAGTTAGAGAGGCAGCGACCTCACCACCACAAAGACCAGCACACAGTGGATTTTAGTGGCTAAAAATCTCATAACTATGAACGTAGGGTATCTTTAAGAAAACTCCGCCCTCTCTGTACGAAGAAAAGGTTGTAAGGTTAAGTTTAATCCTATTTACTACATTCTTCTTCGTCGGGGTCATCACTTCAGGTGTTGGTTGCAAGCTTAACAACACATTTCTTTCTGATGGTGACCTTCTTAGTGCATTCATACAGTGGTAACGATGATGAGCCATCTACTACTGTCTTTATAAGCCGCGGTGACGTACATCTTACACTTCGCCTCACAACGGCGGTGGTCTCCGGTCGGTCCTGATTGACGTGCTGTGTATAAGTAACGGCTCAAAGGGATCTCCACTTGAATGCTTTATGGTTTTTTTGTTTAACTCTAGCGATGTAGATAAACCAATGCCCCCCGTTTCGGTATAAAGCTTTTTTTTTTAAATCAATATGACAAACACGCACAGCCCGTAGAGTGGATAAGGTATTCCCTACTGTGACTTCTGGAACAAGTATATTATTATGACTGGAATACTTAGTATATCCGAATCTCTTTACAATCCAGTGCCGTCGAGATCCAACCTTTACCATATACATCGCAGATATCATCATTCTACCATTTGGGTGGTCTTTTCCCTCGGGTGTTTGCGGGTACTTTTATAATATAAATTATAATATATAATCTGTATTTATTTTTGTAGTATGTTGTGTATTATTATAACGTTATTAAAATGTTTCTTATACTAGAAATAATTTCAATAAACTGGTTGCAGAAGTAAAAATTACATAGATGTTATACGTGTATAACCTATATGTTATATAGTTGTGATACAAATAGGTTTTTTTTAAACTTTTTTTTTTGGGTGGTGGCTTTTATCCCTTGGGGATATGTCAGCCCCATTGGTTCAAAAAAAAAAACAACACAACAAAAAAAAAGCCTAGGGAACTGATACTGTGGTTACAGAATATCAAACAAATCTTTAGCAGCCACAGACTATGGTTCACACAAAACAGGTATGAAATAACATTGAACTTATTCTTGTATTGCTGTTCATCATCATCATCATGTTGACAAGATTAGATAGATTGATCTGTAGCCGTTCACGCAAATTATCAGTCTTTTTTACGGACACAATTCAAGTCTTCCTAAACCCTTTCAAAACTGAGCACAGCTTCTCTCATGAACCAGCTATCATTCGCCCGATTTTTGGCTGCTAAATAATTTTCTTAACAGTTATTACTATAGTATAATTAATAACATGAATATTTATAACTTCATATGTGTGGTGAATTACAAGGGCTCGTTAATCTCGTTAAGTGGGATCGCAACGCCCTTGCACCGTGTTTACTATTGAGCCATTATCGCGATAACGGATCGTTGTAATTGTTTAAACGCTAACCGCAAGCTGATTGTATAAATCATTTATCATGAACGCATCGCTCTGTTATGTTATTTATTAGTTTTTTTAATAAAACTACTGCACAGCGTTATAAAGAGCTTGTATAACGCCTAAAGGCATTCCTTAGCGGTAAACCTCAGTAGAATGTTGCGACTGCGAGTTGCGTTATAGTTTACAAGTATTATAGATTTTTAATTAATTCTTGTGTTTCTTTAATATGAGAACATAGTAGTAATGACAGTGATTTCATCAATTAGTGTTGACTTATGGAACCGAGACGTGGCCCCTTACTATGGGCCTTATAAAACGGCTGGAGTCTCACAAAGGGCATTGGAGAGAGCTATGCTCGGAGTGTCTCTGCGCGTTCGAATCGGGAACTAGGAGATCCGTAAAAGAACTGGGATCACCGGTATAGCCCAAAAGATTGCCACACTTAAATGGCAGTGGACAGGGCACATTGGTCGAAGGACCGACGTCCGATGGGGGATAGTAAGGTACACTCCGGAGCCATACACCTCGGGCCGGTCGGGCGGGTTCCTCTTCGTTTCACCGTGGGCGACCCAGCCACGGCTACTAAGCCCCACTGCCACGACAAGACGCGAAACTGCGGCCTCCTCCCCCCCCCGCAGGTCATTAAATTAGGTCAGATTAGGCCGACTTATGTCTATAGGCATTTTTATCTATTGAACCTAGGAAATGTGGAGGTACTACGACGAGGAATATACGATTCCATATAAACAAACGTCGCGAGAAGCCGCTGCATGTGGGTAATGTAGGACACAGGAAGTACAGATCTTTCGGGAGGCCTATGTTTAGCAGTGGACGTCTATCGGCTGATGATGATGATGATGACTGTACCATGTCATAACATTGTGATATTGGACATATTTTAATTGTCAAATATCAGAGAGAGAATTTCTTGACTTGTTTGTCTCAGAAGAAGCGAGGTTAGCAAACGCTCCAAAACAATGTAACGTTAATTTAATTACGTAGGTTTCCTTCATAAAACTCCCTCAATCACCGATATATATATTTATTGTTATGTATGGGATATGTCGACATACATAAATATTGTATGAGTGGGTATTTGTTAAATTTGCGGTGGCTGTGTCCACCGACGTGTGTCACAATAAAGTCGGTGCGTTACCGGCTACACGCGTTTTGACTGCTCCCTACCTGCGTACTTAACATTGGCGACGAGTACTTACTTTTACTTTAAGATAAAATATTTTCGACTGGTTCTTTAGTTTAAGATAAAATGTCACGCAATGATTTATTGCTAACAACATCACAGCAGTGACCGATGCAATGGGATGTCAACGTAGAGCATTATTATTGAGCGCACTTAGTGAAGATTCGTACAAGCTCGCTGCGGATTTAGTTCTTTCAAAGGAGCTGCAGGAGGCGCAGTACGAGGAAATTTTGATGCTTTTGGATGCTCACTTTACTCCAAAAAGAATTGGATTCGGCGAGCGTCACTACTTCTACGTCGTGAAGCAGCTACCGACGGAAACTCCTCCGCAGTATGCAGCGCGTCTATGAGGCTTAACAGCTAGCTGTGCCTTCAGCAATGTAGAACCCCTGCGTGATCGCTTTATCATGGGGTTATTACCGGATGTTGAGAAGGAAAAACTGTATATGCAAGACCTTTCTAGACTGACTCTCGCAAGGCAGTGAAAATGGTGGAGAACCTACGCAGTGTCCGAGCCAGCGCGGTGGCCAGCGCGAGCGGCGAGGGTGCGTGCAGTGCGCTCTCCGCCGCGCCACAGCAGCTGTTCCAGATCAAGAAATCAAGTATCGTGAGTGTGGACCTCTGTCCACACCGTACACTTGACTCTTCAAGTGTACGGTGTGCGGTTACTCTAATCACAAATTGTCAGTGTCGATCCGTAAATTACACCTGCAAAAGGTGTAGTACCATCTACGCAGAGTGTGTACGAAGGTAAACAGTATTGCAGAAGGCAGAGTTTAAAAAAGTGCACACGAACCAACTTATTGCCGCCAGACATATGGAAAACGCAACCCACAACCATGAGTACTTGAGTTCCATTGGACTATCGGATTTCTCCACTGAGCCTCAAACATTATCCGAATTGAATCCGGAAGTACACAGATACGATGATCGGCCTAACGTCTCGGAAGAAGGGAGTGAAGGAGATGTCAGCGTTCCGCAAAAGTCTACTTCGCCCATTAATGTTCAAGTGGAGACGTCAAGCACAACTTTTAGAGTGATAATGACCAGAGGCGTCAGTTAGGTCGTGAGCTAGGTTGATTGGCAGAGATCACCCTTTACTACATCTTAGTTGGTTCAATTAAGATGTAGCAAATAAAATAAAAAACAGCAGTAGACGACGTGGACGAGTCGGACCACAGTGGACGCCCATCGGCTGATATGATGAAGATGATGATTAAATAAAATAAAAAACAATCGCTGCCCATAACAGCTGTGGTTAAGATGATATATACTACACCCATGCCTGATGAATCATAGGACATTTAGTCTAATTACCCCTGCTATTTCACTAGCAATAACGGCCTTCAAACCAGAACACAATAATGTTCGTACAGTACTGTCTGACGATAGGAATAGGACCTACAGTAGTACCTACTCAGACGCTCATAAGAACAGCATAGTAGTGGAGCAACTTCCCGGAGTGGGTGTTTCCATCGACGCAGGTGTCTTCTAGAAAAGAGTGAATAGGCTGTTACTGCTGTTACTAGGTCAGTACTCCGTACCACCACAGATAACTTTAATATTTAACATCAGATTGAGACAGTTGACACAGTTGAGAACTCAGCACTCGAGTACCTGGGGCATACGGTCCAATCTGATCCAAATTCGAGAAAGAGATAAACCGCCGAATTCAACTGGGATGGGTAGCGTTCGGGAAACTTCACAAAGTCTTTTCATCCAAAATTCCTCAGTGCTTGAAGACCAGACATCGAACAGTGCTTGCTGCAATGACGACATACGGCACCGAAACTTGGTCGCTATTTATGGGTTATATAAGAAAGCTCAGAGCCACACAGCGGGCGATGGATAAACGATGGTTGGAGTATCTCTACGTGATCAAATCGAAAATGAGGAGAACCGTAGAAGAACCAGGGTCTACGACATGGCCTTACGAGTTGCGAGGTTGAAGTTGAATTCGGTGGGGCATTTTGCTTCTACAACCAATAGACTATGGGATCTTAAAGTGCTGGAGTGTATCCCAGAAAGCGCAGCGTTGGCAGACACTCCACTAGGTGGACATTAAAAAATCACTTGGAAGCATTGGATTCAAACAGCGCAAGATCGTTCTTTATGGAGCACATCACAAGAGATGATGAAGATAACATCAGGTAGGATAGTGGTCATACGCTAACGTTGTTTATTCTTAAAAAAAGAGACAGACTTTTATAACAGAGACCTACCACCAAGCTATGAGTAGTAAGACTTCTTACTGCTTGTGTACTCTAATTATTACTACTTCTATAATCTATTGCTGTAGAACAAATTAAATATATTTTATGTGATTGGGAATGTCTATGAATTTTGTACTCTTCGTGCTCTAAGCTTGCCGCCTTCAATTTTTCTTATGTAGACATAATGCGATGCAGCGATTGAGATCTTTTGATTGTTTGTGCTTACTCTTCTCCGGGGCAAATTGCGTAATGTCCAACAGTGCGGAAACCTACCATAACCGACTCGAATGATGGTGGAGATGCGCAATCGCGAGGTGTACTCGTGCTTTTTTGTATAACTTGATGAGAAGTATTCACTTTCAACAAATAACTTAGCCAGAAACTGAGTGAGAAATAGACGCAAATAAAAACAATTTACTTGTATATAAAAATCTATGTAATTTCATATGTATAATAATCTAAAAAACTTAGATAAAGTGGGTACTTAGCTGGGGAGAAGAAAAGTCATGTTTGAGGAATATCAGGGAATAGACTGGCGTATCTGAGGCGTTCCAATTGTTCCGCTCAACCAGATACAGAAAGGACTGTACCACGCTGATCGCCAACCTTCACTAGTTGGAGAGGCACTTTAAGAAGAAGTATTATTTATGAAGTCAAGAGTTTTGTTACAAGCTTTCAGTAATGTTCTTTACGCTACTAAAGATAAATAACGTAAGTATTAGGTCCTTACATATGAAATTAGCGTTTTATCGTACTGACCACTTTGATCTGATATATCTCCTCTTTGGTTAAGAATTCCAAATTCAAATTTATAAATTCATTTAGCTGCTATATTTGAGTTTTGAAAACAGTCATTTATTTGTTTTTTCTTTGGCGTTGCTTATCACCGCACAATGGAAAACATGGAGTATCGGGATATATACGAGTACGAATTCTACCGTGGCACCAGTGCTGCAGAAACAGCTCGAAGGATTAATAATGTGTACGGCGCTGGTGTCGCAAAAGAAAGCACGGTACGATTTTGGTTTCAACGTTTTGGTTCTGGAAATTTCGACGTACAGAACCAACCCTATGGACGGCCTGAGACCAAAGTGGAAAATGAAGAATTAAAGTCTATTGTGGAAGCGGATCCATTACAAAGCACTTTAGAGATAGCTGCAGGCTTCGGGGTAAGTGACAAAACTGTATTAATCCACTTGAAGCAAATCGGTAAGTAAACAAACTTGAACGATGGGTACCTCATGAGTTGAGTGAATCGAACTTGCAAACGCGCGTCGACTGCTGCTGCTGTGTTACTTTACTCAACCGACACAATAATGAAGGGATTTTAAATCCAATCATTACTTGTAATGAAAAGTGGAGACTGTACGATAATCGGAAGCGCTCGTCGCAATGGCTGAACCCTGGAGACCCAGTGAAATCCTGCCCTAAACGAAAATTGACTCAGAAAAAAGTTACTTGTGAGTGTTTTAGTGGACCGGCGCCGGTGGTCTGGCCAAAGCATGAAAGAAGAACTAGCTGTTAAACACCCGAGTTTGGTCAATTGCTCTGGGCCACTGCTGCTTCAGGACAACACAAGACCACCACCACATACTGCACAACAAACAACCACTAAGTTAGATGAGCTACAATTGGAATGTCTGCGACATCCACCGTACTCCCCGGACCTTGCCCCAACAGATTACCATTTTTTCCGGAATTTGGACAACTTCTTACAAGGAAAAAATGAACTCCGATGCGGCAGTCCAAACTACCTTCAAAGAGTTTATTCATTCTTACTCCCATGGTTTTTTCAATAAAGGGATCAATGAACTACCTATGAGATGGCAAAAATGCATAGATAACAACGGTGCATACTTTAATTAATTAAATAGATTTTACAAAAAAAAATACTTTATATTCCTCCTTCCGTACAAAACGCCAATCTCATATGTAAGAACTTAACATAAGTTATACTAAGCCATCCGCATAAGAAGATCATTAATAACTTCCGCTTTGAATTTAGAATTTACAAGTCGGTAAAAAAACATTCGTGTATATAAATCTTACAAGGAAGATTTGCAGTTTTAAAAGAACTTATTCTCTCCGTTTTATGGTTTACTACCTATAGAGGATAGAGACAGCTACACTTTTTTTTTTATAAAATACCTTACATAAAGATATATGAGAGAATATTATTATTATTTTTCTATTGCAGTTTATTACACACTATCACCTGCTATGCTGGTTGTAATATAGAATTAGACTTAAAAGCTGTCTACAATACGTCTTAAGTGCAACCGTAAATGACTTTCCATAGTAACCGTTACTATAGCAACCGCATAAATACAACGAAATAATTAAAAAAAATTATGAAGGATCTATGAAAATCAAAAAGTTGACCTATAACAATCTACAAATGTTCATGTTCCCATGTCGATACGTTCACTAGTTTTCACGTGATAGGCCAATAAAAAAAATCATTTTCCTTACATGTATATATATAAGTATGTAAAGATCTAATATGATATACCGAAGTTTAAAACTAGGTTATCTTGTGCTATGGATCTGATGCCCTGGCCCCTCGCAAGGTGGACATGATCTGGTGAGAATCGCGATAATCTACTAGATGCCACGAACGCGATACCGATCGATATGAAGATCTTTGGGGAAGGCCTATGTCCAGCAGTGGACGTCCACCGGCTGATGATGATGGATCCGACGGCTCCTTTAATATTACTTTATTTATAGTTTCACTACAGTATTAGGTCGGAATATTACGAAGTGTGTGGTCAATAGTTTATTTAAGATAAAGGTACTAAGTTATCATAGTGATCATAGGTCACATAGTTAATGTATTTATCTAATTAATTAATTGAAGCAAATAATAATATACGTGCTTTACAATTTTATTTACACTAGCCACAGCGCCCTTCGAATCGGAACACAGTAATGCTTACACACACTACCGTTTGACATCAGAGATACGCGCTACTGTGATACTTACTTCCGGCAACAGAAAGACCATCTAGATGGTTACCACCGCAGCGCCTATTTCTGCTGTTAAACAGTAGTGTGCAAACATTACTGTGTTCCGGTTTAAAGGGCGCTGTGGCTAGTGTAATTACTAAGGTAACGAGACATCTGTTGTCTCAAGGCGACGAGCACAATGTGATGCAGTTAATAACATCTTTAGCAGCGCCACGTTGTTGTGAGTAAGCGTATCACTTAACATCAGGTGAACGTACCGCTTGTTGAGTCGCTTCTTTAAATAAAAAATCTTTCATTCAATAGGGTTCCTTGTTACTAGTCTAGAAACCCTTTGGTCTGTGTTCATGAACGTAGTTCTATCGATCTCTTTTATTAATGTCTGATAAGGTAATTAATATTAACTTGTACATAGTAATAATCTTCTGTGTACAGCACCGTGTGTAGATGGTACGCGACACTGCGGTATAGGGGTAGGGGTGTAAGGGGTCCCGCACAACAACTCATGAAAACCAATTCAGCCTGACCTGCTCGTGGTGCACCCTGCCAATCAAATAACGAGATGCTGGCTCTCACCAATCCACATTGAGCTAGTGTGTTGGGAAATGGTCCCATTCGCTCCATAGGAACTAAAAATGTGAACATGTTTGCGGCAGACCTATGTCCAGCAGTGGACGTCTATCGGCTGATGATGATGGTGAAGATGATGATGACTGCGCTATAACCTGTGTCACGACGGTAGTGTATAAACATTGGCCTGTTCGAGTTCAGGCAGCGTTCAGTTGTTTCGTTATCGAAAACGGTTTAATTGCACATGTTCAATTATAATTACACTCGTGCAAATTATAATTGCACCGGGCACTGCGATCTATCATCAAATATATACATTACTACGCGCATTACATGCAATGGGCTTTTTTTTTTCGTTAGTCCCCGGTTGAGCATCGCTCGCATACCGGCGCGGGCATTGTTGTCGCTCATACACCGTGACGTACGGATTCTCCTAAACGATGTGTATATTAATAACCGATTTGCTGCAATATGAGCGCTTTTCATTCCAGGTCCAAACTTGACGCACAAACTAATCACTACTTCATCTGATGGTAAGTGATACACCTGTCCATAATAACGCGGTGCTAGTAAGGATCATATACACAGCGCTACATTATGTTCGTCGCTATCAGATATGATTGATTGGTAGGTACGACTGGAGCGTCTCTTTCACTCTAGGTCCAAACTGGACATTCAAATTGACCTCTACTTTCTCAATTTCACCTGATGGTATATTATACACCTGCTCATAATAACGCAACGCTAGTTACAATGATATATACTGCGCTTCATTATGATCGTCGCTATCAGATATGATCGATAGGTACGACCGCAGCGTCTGTTTCATTCTCAGGCCCAAACAGGACACTCAAACTGACCTCTACTTCCTCAGTTATACCTGATGGTAAGTGATACTCCTGCCCATAACAAAGTTGTGCTAGTTGGGATGATATACATAGCGCTAAATTGTGTTCGTCGCTTTAGGCTAAGATCGGTAGATAAGATCACAGTGCTTATTTCGACCGCCAAACAGTAGTGTGCAAACATTCCCGTGTTCCGGTTTCGAGGGCGCTGTAGCTAGTAAAATTGCTGGGGTACCGATACAACATTTTATGTCTCAAGACGACGAGTGCAAAGTGGTTTTGTGTATACCTTTCTAACGGGCGCCACGTTGTTATAGGCAAGCGTATCACTTACCATCAGATGAACGTCTTGACTATCACAGCTATAACGCCATTCAAACCGGATTTTGTTTGTATTGCAGTCTATTACTCATCAGTGGGAATAGGAGCTGCGGTGATACCTAGACTGTCTCCATCAGCGGAGATCTACCACCACATTTCAATTAATCCCTTCAAACGTAACTATACACTGCATTACAATAAAAAAAAATATACAGCAATCAAACTAATCTATAACACAATAAAATGGCGCCTTTAAAAATTGCACATTAGCGAATGCCCACTCCGGTCCAAGAACAGGGGTAGATGGCAATGATAAGCAGCAATTATGGACGGTGGACGGTCACCTTAATCGGTGCGTGGCCGCCGCTATCGGGAGCCTCTACGCACTGTGACCACTCCTCTGCAGCGACGTGACCGTTGCATTCGCACTCGGTCAACTCACTGCACTCGCGGACAACTTATCTTTGCACTAAGGTCATAAATTTAAAGTACAAGCAACACTACTACTACAATTAGGGATTGGGCATTTGTAAGCCTAGTTGCGAGTGAGTTAGCGACGCTTGTAACTTTAACTTAAACTTTATGTTAATGACGCAGTGGGTAATGTGTCATAAATGCCGAAACAGTAATTTATATGTTCTACTAACATTAGTTTTTAAGAGTTTTTGTACTACAACTATTGGATCTATGTTATTTGAATAAAGAATTATATTATATATATATATAATACTCTTACTGTGACTAACCACCCTCAGTGTTACTCTAGTAATTTAATTAGCTACTTCTTCTTCCTCCTGCCCTTTTCCCATTCTATGTGGGGTCGGCACAGTATGTACTTCTCCTCCACATCTCTCTATCAGCCGCCATATCTAAATTCATACTCTTCATACACATGTCATATATCACACAATCCATCCACACTTTCTTCGGTCTTTCTCTACCCTTATAACCATCCACATTCAAACTAACTATTTAACCCATTAAATTACGAGTAGTAGTATATTCACACTACTACCTCAAAAAGTCTTCATAGTTGCGATACATATAGATGTTGTCTATGACTTCCTTTTTTTTTGTTATTTCATGAAGCGACAAGACTAGCGAGACTTTCACCTGATAGTAAGTGATAGGCTTGATAATAAAAATATGGCGCTGGTTAGGATGGTATACAGCACCATAATGTGCTCATTACTTGAAACATAAAATATTGACGCTCATTACCCCAGTAGTAGTTACACTCGCTACAGCGCCTTTCAAACCGGAACACAATAATGTGTTTCGGCTGCTATATTAACTTAATTAGCTACTAAACTTTTCAAATTCTGGTAATATTTTCACATCCTCAGATGCAGTATTCAAAGTTGTGATACAAATTGGCGCTGTCAAGGACCCTCTCATTAGGTATGACCTAGACGAGTTAGGGATCTATTACCGGTGATGTCTCAGTAATATTAAACTTTAGCAGACCACTTACTTGAGAGTCCCCAGCAAGTTTTACGGATTTAAAGAGATGGTAGGGGTGTCATGGGTTCCGCCCGACATCTTACGGACCCGAAGTCAAGCTCACCTGCATGCGGTCCACCCTGATAAATAACAGACGAGTCCCCGGCCACCCATCAACCCGCACTGGGTCAGCGTGAGGTACTTGAGGGAGACCTATGTCCAGCTATGGGCGCTATTCGAGTGATAAGAATGGTGGACCCACGCATCTTTTTCTTTGTTTTAATTGTAGACTTAGATTAGGTTACATCTGAGGGTGTAATTACTTTACTAGCCGTAACATAGAATTAAAATTAGGCTAGCCGTAACTAAATGCAATTTCGACTTGAAATTTGTCAGAAATATTCTTGCCTGGTGACAACGCTCTCGAGCCCTTCCTCGTTATTAACACCCCCAGAAACTCCCTAAAGGGAAGGAATTTTGTATAATCTATTCTTAGCTGACCTCTAAATGGCGGAACGAAATGTTTGAGTGTTTACGTCTAATAATTTCGGAGATCTCGTGATAAGTCAGAGATTCTCTGGATATCCTCTTTATAATTCTAGTTAAAGGATTAAGGATTAATTTCTATATATACTTTGTTTAATAAAGTTATTTGTGTTATCCGAAACACTACTTTTAGGAAAACTAAATAGGCTCTGCGTTGGTATCGATATACTTAGTCTTCGGCAACGGAAACCTAACATTCGTAAAATTATTGTTCAATATTATTATAATTCGCTCATTTGCAGGAGGTCAGTAAGGTCCTCGAATCGCGGCCGCGTACCGGAAGAGGCAGTGTTACCAGGCCTCCCACTAAGTAGTCTGACGATTTGGCGAAGGTAGCGGAAAGCAGTTGAACGCTGGCAGTGCCGGACCGATCAATGTGAAGACCTTTGAGAGAGGCTATACCAGTTGACGTCTATCAGCTAATGATGATTATTAATTAAATTGACATGTATTTTAATATGATTTTAATATAATATCATTAGATAGCAACACTTTAATGCATATTATACCGATAAGACTACGATTAACTGGTGGTAGGTCTCTACTGTTGGAGACAGTCTAAGTAGGTACCGCTACAGCGCCTACTGTAGCCGACAAACAGTACTGTGCAATTTTTACTGTGTTCCGGTTTAAAGGAAGCTGTAGCTAGTGTAATCACTGGGGTAACGAGATTCAATACACGAGTATTATGCTTGACGTGACGTGTATATATAATCCTGACTAGGAAGCACCACGCTGTTATGGTCAGGCGTATCACTTACCAACAGGTGAACGTCACGCACGTCTCTTCACTTAATTGTAAAAAAAAAGTTATAGACATACCTACATATACATGTCTATGTATTGTATCTATAGATTACCAGCTATTCCTCGTCCGTTTTCCTGGCCGTAAGACCCCTGTAACTCCGTTTGGGGATGGAATTTTGTAAGGTTCATTCTGAGCTGACCTCTGAATGGCAGATGCAATATCTATACCAATCTTTGACTGTTTACGCCTAATAGTTGCAGAGATCTCGTTATGAGTCAATGAATCTCTGGATATATATCTAATAATATATATATATATATATATATATATATATATATATATATATATATATATATATATACAAATATATATATATATATATATATATACAAATATATATATATATATATATATATATATATATATAATGAAAATGGGATTTCTTTGTTCGCCCATTACGTGAAAACTAGTGAAGTATCGACACGAGAACATGAGCATTCGACGCTCAATGATTTGTAGATGGTTAAAGGCTATTCATCATCATTAGACGACAGATGTTCACTGCCGGGCATAGGCCTCGCCCACAGACTTCCACGACGTTTGTTGGAGTTCAATGTGGGGAATTGGGCCGTAACCCACCACGCTGGCCCAGTGTGAGTTGGTTGGTGGTCAGAGCCTCGTCTGTTATTCAGCAGAGTGCACCGCGTGCAGGTGAGGTTGACTTGGGCTCTGTAAGAAGATGTTGGGCGGAACCCCTTACACCCCTATAGGCTATTTCTTCTTCTTCTTCCTGCCCTTTTCCCATTCTATGTGTGGTCGGCACCATTCTCTTCCACATTTCTCTATCAACCGCCATATCTAAATTCACACTCTTCTAACACATGTCATCTTTCACACATTCTATCCACACTTTCTTCGTTCTTCCTCTACCCTTATAACCATCCACATTCATTCTCATTACTTTCTTCGTTATATGCCCTACATAGAGGCTACTTATTTATTGAATTTCATAGATCCTTCATCTTTTTAGTTCTAATTATATTTATAAACATTTTTATTTCGTATTATATATGCGGTTGTTATAGTAACGGTTGTTATAGAAAGTCATTTGCGACTGCGGTTGCTCTCAACGAATGTTTCAGAAACATTTCAAGTCTAATTCTATATTACGGCCAGTAAAGCGGCTAGGGATCAACTAGTATGTACATATAGATGTTATATTTGTAAAGGACATTAAGGAGATTATAAGAAACTAAGGAGTTACAACAAAAAATAGATCCTTCTGGATTGGTACGAGACTTGGCGCGCGTTTTGGTTTTCCTTTTTACCCTTGAAGAAATAAAATATCAGTGCAATGATTTTCTTATTTCGTACAATCTAAATTAGACTTTATGGTGTATGTGATAAGGGTGTGATTTAGCTTGGCCGCAGCTAAGTACATCGGTATCAGCTGCTGCGGCGCGCGCGCATGCGTCAGTGTTTGCGCGAACGTAGCGCGCGCTCCATGCGCACGTCAGACTTCCTGCCGCATTTCGTTCAGATTCCCGTGAATTATTACGATAATATAATACCGTTTAAGGAAAAGGATAATACAATACCTGAAAAGTCACATAATCAATGGTGAGTTACTTTAACTAATATATATTATTGATCTCGAATATGACAGCGATGTTACAATTAATTCAGTTCAATCTCAAGTAATATATATACTAAAATTTACCTAATTATTGCTTCTACAAGATATATATAGTAAGTTGACATTACTGGTGGTAGGTTTGGATTTTTGGCAACAGACCCACCACCGTCTCGTCAGGTACTACCACAGCTCCACTTTCTAACAGTACTGTGCAAGTATTATTGCGTTCCCGTTTGAAAGGGATTGTAGCTAGTGAAATAACTTGAGTAACCAATCTCAACATGTCTCAAGCGACGAGCGCAAATTGTTGCAGTGTATAACATCCCAACTAGAGCGAAAAATAAACGAAAGTACAAAATGCGGCTTCGGAATCAAAGAAGATACCTTTGCTTGTGTATGTGCTATAAAAAAAGCGTTCAATCTAATGTATGTATTTGTTGTAGGTTTGTATTGTTAAATATAAAGTATCCTCTTTTTTCTTCTCCTCATGCTGTCAGTTCGACTACTGAACTGTTGGCAGTCAGTTCATCACATTACACCTACGCCGCTAAACGTGAAGTAAATATGTACGTGTCAGTGCTGATAAGGCAAGTCATTTCACCTGTTACATGCAATTTTAAATGCCACTTTCCCACGTCAACTTGCGAATAACTTGATCAAGCGTAAAAATGTAACTTCATTGTTATTTTTTTTTATCGCAAGTACACATACTTATTACGCATTTCAACTGATAAAGTATTCAAGTTACACAGTTTTTTAAAAATGACGAAGTTGATACAATGATTACTTTTAAAAATAACATCCTTATCATATTTGTAGCTGTGATAACTATGTAAGGCGGATATTCGCTACACTACAAAAACACGTGGGTTCGATCCTCAATGATCCGTAGCTACCGGTGAAAGGAGATATCGTTAGGAAATCGACTGACTAAGACAGACATTAATTAGTATTAATTCAGAAGGCATAGAGTCCTAGTAGTGGGAACACTCAAATATCTATTGGGAGGTCTCTTTTGCCGGAAACCGTCTATGTAAGTAATACCGCAGCGTTATTGCAGCCACCAAATAGTAGTTCCGGTTTGAAAGACGCTGTAGCTATTATAATTGTCGAATGTGTCCACGAGAACAATGTGGACTTTGTATACCATTACCACTAGTCACATTGTTATGGACTGTCGTATTACTTACCATCAGATGTACGTTCTGTAGCTTTAAAGAATAATAAAAAAACTATTCTTTATCTGTTCGAAAAATATCACCACGTTAAGTATACTATTTTTTTCGCTATGTTAATCTTAATAGTTAAGTATTAAACTTAACTAAAAAATACCTATTCGTGTTTATTTACCACCGCCGTGTATTTGAAGTACCAAACTGTTATCAGGCGCTTATCAAACATAACAAAACTTACGTAAGAGGCTCAATCTCATTGCGCTACGAAACTGGAACCGGAACCCGGCTGACATGGTACTCCCGAACTCTGAGGTCGTTGAACCGTGGGGTACACCAGAATGTGTTCACGTGGGCCTGCATTCTTGGAAGTTCATAGTTATGATACCAGCTTCGTTTTGTTTTACATAATCTTTGTGAGCTGCCGATGGTTCAACTTAGAGATTTATTAATGCTTGTGCCCATCATACTGGTAATGGTGGTAGGTCTTTGTAGCCGGAGACAGTCTAGGTAGATATCGCAGCTCGTATTTCAGCCGCCAAATGGTAATGTGTAAGCTTTACTCACTTCAGGTTTGAAGAGCGTTTTAGCTAGTGAAATGACTGAGATAATGAGATGCAACATCTTAAGTCTGAAGGCGACGAGAATAATATAGTGCTAATCTTACTAGCCCGACATCGTAATGAGCAGGCGTATCATTCACCATCAGATGAAGCATATCTTTCGTCGCGTCTATTATATTCAATCGAAGTTTTATCGTAGCTTACTTGGAGGAAGCTGGACGAATCTCAGAACCAGAGTAGTGTGGATGAATGTAGATATTTTTCATATCAATCTCCCAAGCTATTATCCAAATATTGTTAACAAATAAACAAGAGCTAAATGTTTCATCTGTCAAGGAGACCTACAGTTTTCTGGAGTACTCACCATTATCTACTTTATTCTCATTTAACTAATTAAGCTCAAGTGTCAAATCGTACCCCTGCTTGGTAACAGATTTTTTCTTTATCTCTTTTTATAATTTCTCATGATTCCTTCTCTAAGGATAATATACTTTCTATTTCATCTTTTCATCCCTCGTCTTTTGAGTGGAGATTCACAATTCTTTAGTATTGCAATATTTTCCTTATTATTCTTCACGTTACTTCTATATCACAGTTTCTTGTTTACTTATCCTATTCTTTTCGTAATATATTTTGTGTATGATTTAATAAACATGATACCATACACGAAATATCTTCAAATTGCGCTTTCTTTGTGTAACTTTCGTGTTCGTTTCCGGTTCCAACTGTTGTGAAATTTTGTTGAGAAAAATTTCTTCAAGCTCGCCTTGCTAACATCAACTTCATAAAGCAAATTTGTTGTCGTAAGTTTACTATTTAATTAATTTGTAATTTTTAGCGATAGTTAATGACTTACTTCTCTTCTCAATATTAGCTTCACGCTTCTATGGTGATATCTAGTTTCGTTCGAGCAAAATAAGATTTATTACATGAATTATTCACATAGAAAACATTTTCACTTAAAGCGAAGGCGGCCGGCAAAAAGGGAATGCAATATTCGCGGGAAGTATCAGAGCGCGGGTTAGATTAAGTTTCACGCAAAAACTAGTGCTCCCGGCTGCAATTCCAGTCCTAGGGCAGGTAATTATTTTCTAGTAAAGGTCTAAGTACCAGTCCTTCGTCCTTCAGCAGCCTGGACAGAACTTCATTAAAGTTTTTCATTAGTCAATTTTAAGATTACACAAAATTGTTATTGTTGTTCAGAAACCTGTAAAGAGTAACAGAAAGCAAATTTTCATATCAATGTTTACAAGATGTCATCATCATCATCATCATCAGCCGATAGACATCCACTGCCACGTATAATGTTAAGGTACCGTTCATTTTAAAGAGCAATAAAATAGGCGTAAGTTTTAAATCTACTCTTAGTTACGTCAAAATTCATCCATTACTTATACCAACAGGACTTCATTAATATAAGTTATAACTGTTAATAAGTACTAAAACATTGAGTAAAACTTAAGTAATAACGTAACGTTTTTGAATACTAGTGGTCGTTTATTGATTGATTGGTGAAACGATTCAAGTTCGCGTCAACCCGTGTCACAGTTAAAGTAAGTTTGAAGGTCCGCGATAACACGAGGGGAACAACTTAGAGCCGTCTCGTCGATTCTATGGGTACGTAACTATAAACGTCGCGATGATTGAATATTACATAGTAGTTCACAAAGACGGCTTCACAGAACGCGTCTCACTTTAGCACCCATTGTTCAATAGCGATCATTCCGACCAGACGATCGTTTGTTTTGACTATCAACTCATAATATCCGCTCAATGGGCCTTGTTCAATTGAAATGCTTCGCGTATCTAATGGCCTAATTATGTTTGTATATAGATACCGTGTCACATAACTATTGCAATAACGAACGTATTTTATATTCAATACATGTGTCGTCATTATAACTTAATCATTATTACTTCATTTACATGCCAGGGAATTTTATGTGTACCTATATTTGTTGTACGATTTTTATTAGTGGTGGATCTCTGATGACGGACAGTCTAGTTAAGTACAATCGCAACGCATTTTCGCCGCTAAACATCAGCGTGTTCCGGCTTGAAGGGCGCTGTAGCTACTCATAGTGTAATTACTGGAGTAACGAGACTTTTTTTTTTTTAAAACGTTCCCCCTGCGTTTTTGGGTCAGGGCCTTGTACTATCAATCAGTTAGCATCTCTTTTGTTCCTTCTAATTTCCTTAATTCTCGTCTATCATTCTTCCATCTTTCATTCCATACTTATCTTACACAAACTTCATATCTCTATCATTCTCCATTTCATTTCCTTCTTTTATCCATCCTCTTGGAGTGAAGACGCCTTCTGAAGAGGGGGGGGGGGCGTGAAACAAAATCATTCACTCATTCATTCCTTCTTCGTGTCGTTCTTCTTCGTCGTGTCTGGCTCGTCTCGTCGCTTCGTACAATAAAAAAAATTGTTTGAACAATCGACAATTTGATTACATAAACAATATTCTTTTACTATCGAAAGAATATTTTAAAACATAAAGGAATAGTATGAGGAGCATTGAATGGTGCTGGTTAAGATGATATATTCTATACCCCATTGTGTTCGGTGCCTTGAGACGTTAGATATTAAGGCTCTATATCACAGTATTACTACTAGCTACTGTGCCCTTCGGAATTGAGATTTATTATATTAACGGTGCTCATAGTAATGGTGGTAAGTACATTCACCATCACTATAAGTATTTACACGACTCTGGCAACAGTACCAGATAATATTTTTTAAATGAGATCATCGACCAAGAAATATAGAGCTTACGTAAATTATCTTTGTCATAAGATGCTAATATACACCTCGCTAATTAGTGCATTGATATATCTTCAATATAAGATGTATATTGATCCACGTATAAGATCAATAGCCACAAGGCCATCGTGACTAGTAGATAGTTCAAACGAAATCGAAACTTCACTTACCGCTACTGCAGTACCGCATGGTCAGTACCTTACAAAAACTCAACATAAAATAGTCGGCTTTTTGCGTCAACGAGAGTGAATCGGATAAGGAATAAAAACTACGGAATGCGGGTTAACACTTAACAAGTTATTTAACTATTAAGTTAATGTTTTTACAAGCGCTCCGTGATGAGTTTGAGGTGTTAAAAGGACGTTGTGGTTTGTATGGCGAGTTTAATGCTATCGGTCTTTTGATAAATGGTGTATACACGGCCTGGTGATTGGGGTCAATGGTTTCTTAAATTGACGTGTTAAGTGATGTTACTTACTAATTTGTTTAGGATTAAGTTGTTTAGGATTAAGTTGTTTAGCGACGTATCGGCATGTCTGCTATGACTGTGTGCTCGTAAAGGAGTCACATGATCGTTTGCATTGTAAATAATCATTTTAATATAGTTATCTTTGAGTAAAACGGAAGTCACGCAAAGAGCAACGGAGAGGACTATGCTCGGAGTTTCTCTACGCGATTTAATCAGAAATGTGGAGATCCGCAGAACAACTATCCAACCACCAACTCGCATTGGTCCAGCGTGGTGTAAAATGGCCCAAATCAGCCATACGACCCATAGGATCTTGCTGATCTATTGACCGTCAGTCCTTCGAGCGATTTGTCCTGCCCATTGCCACTTGAGATTAACAATCTTTTGGACTATGTCGGTGACCTTGATTCTCCTGCGGATCTTTATCCTTCCAGGTTGATATGCACTGTACAACATTTCACACGTCGCCTAGAGACATATGTTATGTCTCTTTACCCCAGTAATTTGAATAGCTACGGCGCCTTTCAAACAGGAACACTATAATGATTGCACACTACTGTTTAGCGACAGAACTAGACAATGAGATGGTACCTACTGGAGACCTACCACCAACATATATACTTTAAAGATTACTCTCAAGAGTAATTTGAGGTCTTGCTCTATAACCTTATCAGTTTTAGATTATAAAAGTGGTGCAGTCCGTAAATCACTTTCGTCTGCTCCTCCGTTCTACCTTGATTACGTACATAAAATATAATCAACCTGGGTTTGTCTCAACATTTATGAGACACTATTCATTATTGCTATGATATTTATGATCAATTATAACCCTTTAATAACGAGAATCTTATAACTTAATTTTACTTTATTCTGGATATGACTTTGTTTAAAATAGCAGGTTTTCATGTCTTCTGTAACCACACATGGCCTTCGCAACTAAGGTCTTCTCCGCCCTTTGTCAGGTTGTACTCGTATAATATGTTTATGCTATCTGTTTTATAGATGTTCACCTATTGACGATATTGAAGATATTGATTACATTGATTATTGAAGATATTCAGTGATTCAATTAGATATTCCTTCTACCATTTAGAGGTCAGATAAGAATGGATTTTACAAAATTCGATTGAGATGGAGTCAGCAATACGGGAGAGAAACAGCTAGTGTAATATAAACAGGGACCCAACTTCATTACGAAAAACGACTTATAACGAAAGAGTTATTTTAATTTCGGCAAGCATCCCTGTTATATTGGTTTACCAGGGCGGGTTTATATTTATACAGAACAATGTGTTGTACAAACAAATGCTAGCGTTCAAGTAAAACGTTATTCGCACGATAAACATGTCGAATCATTCAGCGGTCCACGTGTTTGTGCAGTTGCAGCGTGAGAGCGCGCCGCGCCCGCCAAGGTCGCAACCCACAGCGTCACTACCGTACAATATTGCAACGAACACTAACTAATAGATATGGAACAATGGCTGTGGAAAGAAAATAGTTCTCTCAGGTTAGGATTAATAATTATTATCGGAAAAGTCATTATTATCCCCAACGTGGGACGTTCTAGAATCTTATGTCGTCATAAGATGTTCACTCTCGTTACCCCAGAAATTACGCTAGATACAGCGCCGTTCAAACTAGAACACAGTAATGTCTGCACACTACTGTTTGATAGCAGAAATGGCGCCTGTGGTGATGCTTACTCAGACGGTCTCCCGCAAGAGAGGTCTATCACCAGTCAATCATCATCATCTCAACCGATGGACGTCCAAGAAAAACGAACAACTTAAGTCCACGCCTGTCCATAACAAAGTGAAACTAGTAGGGATGTGATCAACAGCACCATATTGTGCTCGACGCCTTGAAACATGCAGTATTAAGTCTCGTTACCCCAGTACACTGGTTACAAGCCCTTCAAACCGGAACATAATAATGTTTCCATGCTACTAGGTAGGTACAATTACAGCGTCTATTGCAGCCGACAAACAGTAGTGTGCAAACATTACTTTGATCCGGTTTGAAGGACTAATAGCTAGTTAAAGTAATATAGTAATATAATTAATAGTTAAAATAAAAAGTTTTTTTATTTAACGATTTTTATTATATGTAAGACGTAACTAATAATCCATTGTTTTAAAGTTACAAATCAACTTTGCTATGATTAGATAACTATGATTTCATTTGTTTACAACTTAGTAAGCGATGTTTGCTATATCTTTACCTAGTATTAGCAATGTCGGTTGTTGCTTAAGAATTTGTTCGTATTCATCGGTTAAGGTCTAACGTGCATTTATAAACGGCCTTGCATTAGTTTATATACACGATCACTGAACGTACAGTGTATCGATAGTCTCGCAGACGAGAGCTAGGCCAAGAATAGGTCATGCAAATGATTTACGTCGACAAACAAATATTATACTATGGAGATTATAGTCCATTACATAATAAGCCTAAAACTTACCTTGGTTCCCTAATGGTGATTAGGGAACCACGCATAGACGGGATATTTCAATATTTCTATATATTTTGTTGGTAGATAAACATTATTTTTATTTTATATTTTAAATTGACAACAATCCCACCTGATGTTAAGTTGCGATGTGGTCTATGGTAGTAAGCCGCACTAACCTGGTTACAGCCTATTCACTCTTTTCTTTAGGACGTCATATTTGGACGGGAACACCGACGCCGACTAATTATTCCACTCTTTTGCTGTTCTTATGAAGAATGAGGAGCTGAACCTCTTTGTTCGCAATCTGGGGATGATTGATATCATGAAATGTTTTTACTAATTTGTTATAATTTACTATTAAGATATTTGTATCACATCTTAATTTTATTTAAAATACTTATTTGTAAATTACTTATATCGTGCTTAAAATTCGGCAATATGTTTGTTTATTTGTTCTCATTTTATGTTTATAACAATTTTAATTCGGATATAAAGCTACAAGAAAGTATGTGCATAGCATGGATTGAGTAAAACACAACTAATTGAATAAGTCGTCATAATTTTTCAAAAATTTCTTCTGTACAAAAAGTCTAAGGACTATAATTTTTATTTATAATAAACACATTGATAAGTTAAGCAAGTGAATTTTTTTTTAATTAACCTTATTATTGGTTATTTATAACTATAACAGATATCACAAGGTTACATAAATCGAGGCCACCGGTGTAAAGTTAAAAGGAGAATTGTAGATCAATGAAAATTGTTTACTATTAAAATTTAAATAAACATTATATTTATCAGCTGCGAAATAGCACCTGTAGTTTTTATATGTACAATTATTTCAATTGGAAACACCTTTTGTTGTTCACCATTTCTATTAATGGACGGACTGACGAGATTCGTATTCACGGCGCAGGCGTAGTACTCGCGCATGCGTACGCGACTCGGTACTAACGCCACGCTTCAATATTATAAAGGATATTCCAAACATCTTAAGCATTATTGCATACATTGTTACTTCAACCAAAATTATATTATTATTAGCATCATCATCGCCCTGATCCAATAAAATTTACAATAAACAAAATTATATATTTATTTGTTATGAATAATTTAGACTTACGTTTACTGGTGGTAGGCCTCTGTTTTTTTATTTATAATTTAATATTAATAGCGTTCCTCTGCGTAAGACCTTTTTCAGTCTCGTTTGTTTACCACCCGTTTATATATTTTCTATTAACTCCTACTCTTCTTTCTTTCCTCTTACCTTTGATACTCTGCTCTGCTTACATACTTTTCTCGTAGGTCTCTGTTGTCGGAACCTAGGTAGAGCACCGTATCTCTTATTTTTACCGCCAAACAATAGAGTAGAAACATTACTGTCTTCCAGTTTGAAGGGGCTGTAGCAAGTGAAATTACTGGGGTAACGGGATTCAACGTCTTATGTCTCAACGCGATGAGAATAATGTGATACAGTATGTAACATCTTATGTTGCCTGCGTTATGTTGATTTCAGCAGGCGTATCACTTAAAATCAGGTGAACGACGAAGCTTTGTTTTATTCTTAAATTTATTGATTTATTAACTTAATTTAATGAAACAAATATTATAAATGTTTAGTAATTATACTTTTTGATCACCGTCATTTTATAAATGTTCTGTCATAACAGCATTACTGTGTCTCGGCTGCCACCATATGAGAGGAAGAATATTTTGGTACAACACCATTTCTCTATTCGTAGTCTCATTAATACTTAACATTAAGTGATTGAGGTCAAGTGTGAGCCATTTATAAATAAAAAAAGCTGGGAATGTCCGATAAAAGTCATATTCTTCGGTTACAGACGCGTTGTATTGATCTATTTTCCTCAAATGTGACGTTAGTATCAAGTATCAATATGTCGTACTTACAAATGTAACACAAAGTTGATAAGACCAAAGACAATTTTGAAATTACTTTAAAGTATTTTCATTTACTTAAAAATACATTCAATATAAAAAAGGAAATTAAAATTTGTACAATGAAGAGCAAAATCAAATGTAAAAAAGCTAAAATACCTATTAGGGTTTATCGTTTTATTTTCCCGGGAATTTATTAATACATATTATAATTATGAAAATTTGGTATTTATGGCGAATACTAATTACTTTTTATTTTTAAAGTATTAACTGTTTAAAGTTTTTATCTCTGGTGTGCTGTGTATATACTTGAAAGTAAATACTAGGTATTAAAACCTGTTAATCGTAAACATGTCTCAACCCTTAATATTGTTATACTATCGTACGGACTGTCAAGCTCGTGTCATTCGCGGTTGACAGTGCGTATAATGTGATAAATGTTGAAAAAAAAATTTCTGTTTATTTACACTAGTTTGTTACTTATTCTACAGTGTTTTAAAACAGACGATCACCATAATATTTATGGTAAGTTTTTACATTTATTTAATATAAGTTACAATAAATAATTTTTGATTAGTTGTACCTAGTAGTCCTGTTTCATAATTATAACATCGGTCGGGTTCAACAAGTATTATAATTAATTTGAGTTTATATCGAAATATTTATACTCCAACGTGAACTATTAAGTTATAAACTATCACGTGATTATAAGAACAAAATGCTATAATTTCTACTTTTAACCTACAAAGCTAAAAGATACTATAAGTTGCTAAACAATTACGTAAACTATTTTGATGTATTAAGCTACTGTTCCATTTGTATAGTGGCTCTATTTTAAGTGTTTAAACTAGAAATAAAAGTGTTTTCAATAGAATTCTTCTATAGAGATCTTATCCGTTATAAACGTTTTTTCACAATTCGTCGGATATGCTCAGAACTGAGAAGCTCGAAAAGAAAGTGTTTGCACTCATTGTTTTTTTTTATACATAAAATACTTTAAAAAGGGTCTTTCGCTCAACGTTAGTATCATTTATGTCCATCCACTCTATGTAATCTCTATTTGTACTATTTGCGTCTTACAAATCTTTATGAGTTTTCTTATTATCTCCGTTGCTGAAAACCGTTTAGAAAGGTAACAACTGGTGGTAGGTGGCAGCGCCAATTTATGCCGTCATACCGTAGTGGGAAAACGTTACTGTATTCTAGTTCGAAGGGTGCTGTAGCAAGTGAAATTACTTGGAACGAGACTGACGAGACGAGAAGACTCAGCATACTACGTCTCAGCATCATGTGAACGTTCCGCGTGTCTAGTCAGTTAATTGAATAAAAAAAATAACACGAGTTTATACATCCTTTGGTAGTAGTATATTGTGATAATGTAAATATACGATTATAGCTTGTCTCAGTTTAACTTATTTAATTTCCTCAATAAGGTCTTTGCTAAAATCACAATGTTAGAAGTCGTTTCTTTCACTCCTGGTTCCTCACTCCCGGTTCACGCGGCAACGTCACCGGGTACCGTGAATAATGTGGTAACCGATTTGGAGGATTTGAACCTGGCGGCGTTAAATTTGATACCGTTAAAGGCGACTTATTCTATGGGACTTTCATTCAACCAGAGCGCTTTACCGTTCCTTTGCTATGCCTCGTTGGGCTGTAGATATTTATCAGTATAATGTCAGCTGATCCCAAGCTTAGGCGGTGAGAGCGCTGGACTTATATCGTTGTATAAAAACATAAAAATATTTATTAATTTTTTTAATCTTATCTCTTTCGTGCGCTGTTTTACTGAAGGTTGAAGATATCCAGAAGCACTCTTACTGACGCGCGAATCAGCTGCCTCCATACCGCTCTGTCGTCCATTTCTTTAAACCATAAGGTTAAAAGAAAACAAATTGATTGTGTATATAGATAAAAGTTATCTTCTATCTATTTACACAATCAAATCTGCAGAATAAGTATCAACATCAGTCCATAGACGTCCGCTGCTAGACATAGGGCTTCTCCAGAGATTCCTACATCGATCGGGTAGAGATTTATATGGAGGGATTTGGACTATTTCCCGCCACGCTGGCCCAATGCGGGTTGGTGGACGCCAGAGCCTCGTTTGTTGATTAGCAGGGTGCACCACGAGCAAGTGAGATTGTCTTAAGTCCCGTGAGTACCCCTAACACCTACCGCAGAATAAGTATAAAAATGATAAAAGAAAAAAATTCTGCTTATATAGCTCTTGCTTTGGTTTCAATAGTTAATCTTTAGAATCGTTCTCTGCTTCTACTATTGTAATTTCTAATTTCGCATTAGTAAAATTTTTATAATCTTTTGTTATTGTATTTCAAAACTATATTGTTAAAAATGTGTGGACTCTGCGGAGGTTGGTGTAGTAGACCCTGCTGCCGCTGCACTACGTCTACGATATGTCGTGGCTGAGTTGACTTCAAACTTTGGCCAATTCACATGTAGACAATATTCGTTGCTGTTTTTTTTAATCAACGAAGCGACCAGACGAGCAAGACCTCGTAAGTTATACGTCGGCACATATTAACCTGGCGCTCGTTAGTGTGGTATACACTGCACCACATTGCGCTCGTCGCCTTGAGACATAAGGTGTTAAGTCTTATTACCAAAGTAATTTCACTAGCTACGGCGCCTTTCAGCACAGAAAAGTTTGCACACTGCTGTTTGGCGGAAGAAGTAAGACCTGTGGTGATATATAAGTTCTTCAGAACGGTAATAGTTCCTCAGTTCCAATTTTTAAATCATCATTTTTCAAATACTAATGTGTACCGATTTGATTAATATCTTATAGCTTGACAAGCGCAATGTGGTGCAGTGTACATCGTAACCAGCTCCACGTTGTTATGGGCTTATTACTTACCACCAGGTGAACGTGTTGCTGTCGAATAAAAAAAAAGGTAATAGGGAACAATAAATCTAAATTGGTTCGCCGATATTCAAGATTTCTTTAAGGCAGGTGCTTGCATTAATTATGGGATTGCGCAAGGTTTAGGCGCGTAGCCATTTAGAAAGCGGTGTCAGTGACCTGAACTTGAAAATCGGCTCTGCCAACGAGTTAGAATTAACACGGCCAATCTGAATCTATGGCATGCGGCAGGTGTAGTGTGGTACTTGCCATTACCACCTGCATGACCTTCGATTGTTAAACCCACCTTTGTCGGTACTATGGAGAATGCTTTGCTAACCTTGAGGCTATTTATGCATAAATGATGACATGAGTGATAATGTCTAAATATTAACAACCACGGTGACATGGACGTGGTTCGATTCCTGGACCAGATGTGATAAAGTTTGGATTAAATATACATTTGGATGTTTTTTTACAGGCGATAGGGTATCATACCGTGTAGGTACCGCCGCAGATCCTATTTATGGCGTCAAACAGTAGTGTGTATATATTACTGTGCTCCTGTTTGAAGGTGCTATCATTATCATCATCATTATCAGCCGATAGACATCTACTGCTGGATATAGACCTCCTCCAAAGATTTCCAATGCGGGTTGGTGGGAGTTAAAGTCTCGTTTGTTGATTAGCAGGGTGCACAATGAGCGATGAGGATCGTTCGAATTTCGTGAGTCGTTGTCTGGGAATACTTACACCTCAAAGGCGCTGTAGTTAATGAAATTACTGGGGTAACGACTAAACGTCTTATGTCTGAAAGTGACGAGTACAATTTGGTGTTGTGTGTATTATCTTAACTAGCGCAACGTTGTTATGAGCACGCGTATTTATCATCAGGTGAACGTCGCGAACCTTTCGCGTATAGTATGCAGAAATTGCTGTCTGATTTTAAAGGACGCTGCAACTATTAATATTTCTAGGGTTACGACAAAGAATACTTTTCCAAATTTGGCGTCACTGTCACTTAATATAATGTTAAGTTCAAGTGACATTTGCAAAACAAAAAAAAACAGTTCAGGGCCAATAAGGCACGATAAGAAGAATTGTGTTTTCTTATGGATCGTTAGACTTATTCCCTAATACTATCATCATTTAATGGACTCGTTCTTCATATTATGTATATTAGGACAAATACGTTCGGTATAGTGGGGTTAGGGGTCCCATACAAGAACTCACGGGACCCGAGCCAACCTCATCTGCTCGTGGTGTACCCTGCTAATCAACAAACGAGGCTCTGGCTCCCACCAACCGCCAGACCAACGTGTTGGCTAATGGCCCAAATATCCCCTATATAAACCCCTACAAAAAGAAGGCCGCGGGAAGCCGCTAGATGCGAGCAGCGCAAGATCGACCGATGTGGGGATCTTTGAGGGAGGCCTGTGTCCAGCAGTGGACGTCTATCGGCTGATAACGACGTTCGCTTTGATCTTCATAATGCGAACAACGAAGGATTGAAACATTCTAGTGGTGAGTGTTTCCTTCCAGGTATGATGAGGGAATCTATAAGAGAAGAGCGAATAAGCTATTTCTATACTATTCCTCTTTGATTACATCGCCACTTACAATTAGATGGGATCGTAGTCAATCGCTTGTCGATATTTATAAAATCAAGTCTTCCCCTCACTGAATAGTGTGCAGACGATGTCTTCATAGACAAATTCGCATTTTTCGGTGGTGGTGACGACTCAGTGGTTGATAAGTCAATGCTAATGCGCTTTGATTACATCGCCGCTTACAGACAAGTGGGATCGCAGTCAAACGCTAGTATACATGTATGAAAAAATAATAGTAATCTTTTTAAAAACATGTTTTTTTTAACTGCGTGCATAGGTTTGTGTATATTTACGAAGATAATGTACGTCAGAGTTGACAGGTTCCATCACTTGTATATCCCGCTGTAAATTATCCCAGGGCGGCTATTGTTCCACGCACGGGCCCCGGATGTTGACGGAGGCTGGTGGCTCGCGCGGCAGATGTGCCAGCATCCCGGACTGGGTGCATGCTGTTGTACCTAATCGGTCATCGAACCTAAGAGTAACACAGCTTACACGCGCCGAGATACACGGGGCGGAGAACCTTTGGTGCCTTTGTGTTTTAATAAAAAAAAATTTATTTCACGTAGCCAATAGACGAGTGTGACATTCATCTGATGGTAGGTTGTACGCATACTCATAAAAACGTGGCTCTAGGTAGGATGATGTACATTGCACCACTGTTCTCATAGCTTTGAGATATAAAATGGTAACGTTTGTTACTATTAGCTACAACGCTCTCCTAACTGGAACACAGTCATGTTTCCGCACTACTGTTCGGTGATAGAAACAAGAAGCTGTGTCGTTATCTAATCGGTCTGTGGCAACAGAGACCTACCACCAGTAAAATTTTTTAATAGTAAAAATAAAGCACGGTTCATTCATATGTAACCTAGATTTACGACGTCTACATTTTCTGCTACTATTAATACGTGGAATTGAGCCTAAAGGAGATCTGGATAACTAATGATATTAAAACTGCTACAGAAATCTAGACGTTCTCTAGTACAATAGACGAACTATCTTTGTGGAGTAATTAGAATAAATAGTATTAAGTATTTAAAATCACGGACTCCAGGTTTGTGGGCTCACAGTCCCATGATTTCTGTAAATCGGTCTAACTACTTGCAACATTCAACATCATCAGAGAATATGTTCCAAATATTAAAAATACTGATAAAAATAATTATGAAAAGTTAATTTGATATTCATTTCGTTTTAAAACAATTTTTCGTCGTGATTGGACCTTTACTATAAAAACGGTGAAGGAAAAAACAAACAATAGGTTATGAAGGAAATATCAATCGGTTTCATTATATCGCCGCTACATGTGTAAGGCTCGTGACTACAGTTAACCATAAAGTATAGTCGTGACTGAACACCACGAGCAGGTCTGCCTCCTTGTCCGTCACGCTGTTTCCTCGCACTGGTATCCACGTAATTATCTTATTATCGAAAAGTTAATGAACTGTCCTTTGCTCTATTTATTAAGGTTTATACAGGATGAATCGTAATAAGTGTAAAAGATCTAGTAGGGGCTAAAGTATAGCTCGTATCCTATCTATCTATGTATGGAATACCGCATACAAAAACAATGGTTCCGGATATTTTTAAAATATTCCCGGTTTTCTAGGAAAAAATCAATGTTTATTAATTATTTATTATAAATTATTGTTAAATCATTGTTTTTTTAAATTAAATTAATAATCATCACTTAGAGGCTAAAACTTTTAAACGAGGTTCTTTGAAAGTCGTGACAGTAAACAATAAGGCGTCATACTTACATTTTTATTTAATCATAAAATAAAATTTTATTTATGAAAAATACGTGTAAAGCACATAAATAAGTACCTGACTTCAATACCTATCCGACAAGGTATTAGAAAGTATATAAAGATTCTAAAATTTAGAAAAAAAACCACTTGTAATAAAACCAAGTACCATGGAATATTAAACTGTAGAGCTTCATAAAAGTAGACGTCGCGCCGGCCCTTTGATGTGACTGTTTTGTTTATTGTTGTAACACGTGCGAGATTGTTGTTGTCGTTTTAGATATTGAGTTCATTGCAAAACATTCATCAGTCATTTTTAGGTATTGAGTCAGTGCAACAGATAAAATTTAACTACTTTCGTGGGCGTCTTCTGACTGAAAAAGACTTCTGTCTTTTTATGATGTATGCAGACTTAGGAAATAATAATTTTCTCACCGAAATATTGTGGACTGATGAATCGAAGTTTCTCAGAGACGGCATGGCAAAATTTCATAACAGTCATTATTGGGCTCTGCGAGGTGAAAATCCGCATGTGATTAGAGAAGGAGCTCATCAGCGAAGTTACTCCGTAAACGTAATAATGGGCAAAATTCCTACTTACTTCATAGGTTCAGTCTTCTTGCCCAACAATTGAAATGTGGAGACGTTAGAAGATTTTGTTCGAAATCAATTTTTTTTTAATTATCTGGAGGATATACCATTGGAAACCAGAAGGGAAATGGTGTTCCAACATGACGGTTGTCCCGCCCATTTTCGTCTCGGCGTAAGACAGTGGTTAGATACTACTTTCCCTCAGCGATGGATTGGCCGAGCCGGACCAGCACCGTGGACCGCAAGGTGTACACTGATTTAACACCTTGCGATTATTACTTATGGCGTCACATGAAATCTTTAGTGCACACAACACCAATTAACTCATTAGTAGATTTAAAGTCACGCATCATCGTCGCTGCTGACATAATAAGAGAACAGCTCACAGGGCTCAAAAGTCTACTGCGAGGAAAAGTTTACTGCAAGGAAAAGTTTACTGCGAGAAAAGTTAACTGCGAAGAAAAGTTTACTGCGAGGAAAAGCTTACTGCAAGGAAAAGTTTACTGCGAGAAAAGTTAACTGCGAAGAAAAGTTTACTGCGAGGAAAAGGCTGCTGCGAGAAAAGTCTACTGCTAAAAAAGTTTATTGTGGGGAAAGTTTACTGCGAGGAAAAGTTTACTGCGAGGACAAGGTTTACTGTACAAAGTCTACTGTGAGCAAGGTCAGAAAACCTGACCTTGCTCACTGTAGACTTTTGAGCCCTATGAGCTGTTCTCTTATTATGTCAGCAGCGACGATGATGCGTGACTTGAAATCTTCTAACGAGTTAATTGGTGTTGCGTGCACTAAAGATTTCATGTGACCCTAAAAGACAAATATTTAAAAAAGGAATAACTCCAGAAGCATTGTTTTTGGATGCGGTATTCCATACATAGATAGATAGGATACGAGCTATACTTTAGCCCCTACAGATTTTTAACACCTATTACCTTTCCCCCTGTATAAAACTATCAAAGTAGCTGTTTCATGTACGCTTTGCTGGTGTTAAGACCCCCACAACTAGCTTTGGGGAAGTAACTTTGTAAAATCTATTCTTAGATACACAAAAAAAAGGTATATACTTTCAGAAATTCAAGTCTCTAGGTCTTATGGTTCAGAAGATATCGAGATGAGTCTCTACATAGGTGATATCTCTTGTATATATTAAATAATATCGTATATTATGATACGGAGCAGGAAATGGCTAAAAAATAGAAAATTCTAATAATTACAAATGTCGTCTATGGAAACTAGAATATTTTAGATGATTGTTTTGGACCCTCAATAGGCTAACACTAGTACTTATTTTAATTTAACCGGAAGTGACAATGAGATCGAAGATTATAGAGCAATAGACTAATATTACTTTTATAACAGATTTTGTTAAATATTTTTATGTACAACATAAACAATACCATTGTAAAAGTTATTGCGAAGCTTTCATTACATAAATATTCCGCTCTCATTCGTATAAGAGTAGGAAATATGTAATATTGCCACATGCGCGTCACGAACGGATGCAAACCGAGTTTCCCCTGCGTAAACCTACCCCTAAGTTATACTAAAATCAATACGGGGCACGCGCACCGTTAAAAGATCGATATTGTCTTTCGTTCACCCCCTCGGCGCACATCTGCTCCGTAATCCACACGCTGCCAGCCCGGTAATATTATTACTAGTAATATGTGTTCTTTTTTGGCACCGGGAGGTAATCTTCTAAATATACCCTGCCTCTAGAGGGAAAGTCAGGGTTATAAGTGATTTTTACCAACAAAAACCCTCATCGGTTTCCTTTAGATCATTCAGAGAGACATTGTAATCTATAGAACGTGGGAGTGCCCTTCTACACTTCGCATGTATCAAAGAATAGCCAAACCCTTCTTGGTACCTTCGCTGAGTTACGGCAAGTATGGAACCACGCCGCATTGGTGTACCACGCGGAGTCGCTTATTGAGCGATAGGGCTCGTCACCCTCAATGCCCGATAAATCAATAGACCCTTTAAGTCGTCTCTTACGATAGGCAGGGCTTTAAACCAGTTCTATTCCCAATAGCCCGAGACTACAGGGCTGAGTAATTTGTGTTCCTGCTGCAGAAACTGTATGACTTCTTTCCGCCGTCGTCCTTTAACCGTAGGACGTACAGACATACCGCAGGCATTTCCTACTTTATCAAAATCCCTCGCACTGGTACAAATCCTTTCGCTTCGTCCTTCATAATGCGACCAGCGAAGTATTAGATGGGAATCTTTAGGAGAACATGAACAAGCTACTTCTATTTTAATGCTTTACCATCACAGATTATATCGCCCGCTTGCTCTCAGCTGGGGTCGCAGTCAGGCGTTAGTCAATATAATTAAAAAAACAGCAACTACAATACTTAAATATTTTTTACGTTAATAAGTAAAAAAAATTATATACTTATTTCAAAGTTAAGTGTGTTATTACAATTAGGTACTAGGTATTTATAACGTTATATTTTAACTTAACAATATCATTTCTTCTTAAAGATTTGTAATTTTTTTTTTCTAAAAAAATTACAATTAGGAATAACACTACACACAGTAATAAAATAATTTAGATAATTTTTTTTTAACTGTTACTTTGACTGTACTCGCACGCTCATCAGTAGTCAAATAATAACTACACGAATAATTTATTTTGTCCTTCATTCTTCCTATGATAAGTTAAAAATAACTTAAATTCGAGAAAATGTAAGTGAATTGACTTGGATGAAAACGCATATATTGTATGTTTAACTATAAATGTTTATATTATGTATTTAAGTATAATACTATATTGAATATCTTTAAAATCTATAAAACATATTTACTGTTATATAGCTAAGTAATACTTTATAATACTTATAAAACAAAGTCCAAAGCACCGTTAATATCTGCATAAGAATTTAAAACTTCACAAAAACTTTAAGGGAAGTGTTTCCTACCCAGTTTATTTTAGTACAGAAGGGTGAGGGTGGTGAACGGAGGGATGTGGGGATGTTTGTTTATGTATGAAGCGACGTGAGAAAAGATTTTGTTTCACCAGTTTGTGTATGTTCGTTTGGATTGAAAATAAATTATATTTAGTATAATTTACAGATTCATAGGTGGTAAATTTCTGTTGCCGGGTACTTTTGTAACGATGGAAGATTGTAGCGTTCTATCCAGAAAAAATATAGCGACACTGCTAAATACATACCGATGGCAAGGTCTGAGTTGTGGGAGACCATCTAGGTAGGTATCAGCTCCTATTTCTGCCGACATACAGTAGTGTTCAAGCATTACCATGTTGGGGTTTGAAATATGTTATAGCTTGTGGAATTACTGGGGTAATAAGACTTCTCATCTTATTACCTGTTCCTTGTCCGCTTTGCCGGCTATAATATAGAATTAGATTTGAGATTTACAGTTGAAATTAGAAATATATCCGCCTGATGGCAACTCGTCGCTCCTCCGGTTCTTTACCGCTACTAGCACCCCTGCTACTTCCTTAGGCGAAGAGATTTTGTGCAATGCACTCTTATCTTACATCTGAATGGCAGAAGCAATATCTCTATCAAATTTTGAAAATATACATCCAATAGTTTCAGAGATCGAGGTTATGAATCTCTGAATATCTCCCATATATATAGATGTCTTAAAGCGGCGGGAACAATGTGATGTAGAGTATATAATCCTAACTAACTCCTGGTAGCATTAAAACGAAAGCTACTGGAAACAAGTGCAATCAATATAATTAAATAATAACAGATGTGGTCAAATAAGATCTAGAGATCTGCAAGGTTACCGAAGAGGACGCGTCCAACAGAGCGAAGTGGAAGAGAAAGACCAGAAAGGCAGACCCCACCATCAGATGGGAATAATAAATGCCACGGAGAGAGAGAGAGGTAATTTTAAAAGGAAATTACAAAATATCTAAACGGTTAAGTAAGTATTATGAGAACAAAATGTGGGATAAATTGTAGTATGCTGAGAACAACCCATGGGCTCTAAGTGATGTGTCATGACCATCCGCTCAGCGTGGACGCAATGGAGTTTATGGGGCAGTTTGTTGGAGCCGCAGATCGCTAGCCATGACTAAATTGGTTCTATGGGCCACTTTATTTTGAAGGGCCTCGTTGTGATGTGTCTTTAAATGAACAGTTCATATTCTCCATATTTACTAACGTTATCACGCATCGAGTATACAGCATTTTTAGTCGACATCACGCAAAAAACATGATAACACTTTTATGTGATACTAGTTGTTTTCCGTCCGCTTTGCTGACCGTAATATAAATTAGACCGCAAATCACTTTCTATAACAACCGTTACCATAGCAACTGCATAAATAATATGAACGGTGAATGTTTACAAAATTATTTTAGAAATAAAATGATGAAGGATGTATGAAAATCAAAAATAAATAACCTTTAACCGTCTTCATATCATTCCGCGTCGAATGGTCATTTGCCCATGATGATACGTTCACTAGTTTTCACGTGATTGGCGATCAAACGAAACCCATTTTTATAGATTAACTAACAATGATCCTAAAGATGATAAAGAGTGCTCGACTATATTAATCTTACTATTATATATTGACAGTAAACGATTATAGTATTATTATTATTATGCAGTAGTAGATTTACAATATAAAGCTTGTAAATCTACTACCCTAGGTAGTAGAAGTCTAAGCTAGGTAGGTTCCAAAAATATCTCACAATCATCTATCCTTTTAATGAAACTTTTTAGCTTCTAATCCGTTATTTAAACAATGCCACAAGATTTCCTACGAAATCCGTACTAATAAAAAAAAAGTTCTACACATCATCATCATCATCAGTAGTTAAGAGGCGTACTACTGTTAGACATAGGCTTCCTCTTGAGATCTTTATTAGATCGTAGGTCTACCTTGTCTATGGGTCTCCAGCACATTTTTTTATATTGTTGATTGTCGGATCGTGTATAGGCACAGATTCCGTGAGCTCAAGCTGTATTCAGTTTATATCTCCAATGAATGGAATCTGTAATATTCAAAACAAGTGATGAGAATACTTGCCTTCAGCACCATCTGTTGCTTGCGAATGTTTACCTTTGTAAGTAAAATATTGATACAATTGAAGATTGTTTTAATAACAATCGACTAATTGATATTGTAGAAATACAGAATGTTATTGAGGATACTCGTATTGTGAACACAGGTGATTATGTATAGTGAACAAGTATTAACATTACGAATCAGCGCGAAGCGATAACTCCGAGCTGGTAACACAGATTCCAAACAAACTGAAGGTTGCCCATCGACTGAAGTTATTTACTGACCGCTGCGGTGACATAAAATCAACATAAAACTTTACAGCATCTTGGTATGTCGCTCACAATGGGTCAATGCCGTTTTGCATTCAATGATGTATTTATCAGCTCAGGTATTCTAGTTTTGATTGATGTCGATTACTGTTAATCTTTCAGCTTTGTCAAAGTGTCTATGAACCTTTATTTCGCATGACGATAAGCGTCAAATGGGGCCGTAGCTGATTGAAGTGTACTTCAGAATATTTTTACTTTTGTGAAACTCTTGGCCTTCTATCACAAGAAGAAAGTCAAGGCCATCTATTCGCCACGCTGAGCAAAGGTGGGTTGGCGGGTAAAGTGTGTCTACAAAAATTGTTGTTCTTTAAATATGTTGTTTTCTTTGTGATGTGTCTTCATCGGAAGCCTATACTCAATGGGAATCAAACCTTCGCGTTTTGGATCCATATAGCGCCTAATATGACCGCATTTGCAAATTGGATAAACACTGCTAAGTTTTTCATACGTACCTGACTACGGAAATATAGAAATGTTTCCATAACAATAGGTTGTCAGAATGATGGTAATAAATAATCAAGCAAAAAAGCAAACACTATCTCATTCATCATTTCTTTCCATCACAATCACGTTTAACATCCAAAATCTACAACGGTAGTCTCGGGATCAGATCTCCGTGTTACTAGGCATGTGATTAGGCATGTTATTCTTCTTCTTCGTCGGTATCACTCTTTACAGAGTGGTCGTGGTCACCACTTTAGGTGTTGGTCGCAAGCTTAACAACACGTCTCCATTCCTCTCTGATGGCCGTCTTCTTAGTGCATTCATACAGTGGTAACGATGATGAGTCATTTACTGCCGCTTGTATCTGGTCAGTTCATCTCATAGGCGTTCTTCTCCGTGGCCTAGTATTCTCAAGCTCTTCCTTGACCACAAGTCCCTCAAGAATGTTATCACTTTAACAATAAATCCATTACTCAACCATTGTTTATATAAATTTTATTTATTTATATCTTTGCGTTTTCTCTGCTTCTTTATATTAAAAAGCATCTAATCAACACGGTTGCGTGTGAATATAAAACAATTCATCCAACCTTGTGCTGAAACAATTCCATTAAATAAAAACAATTGCGTGTCATGACCACGGGTTTACTACCCGTGGGATAAGCAGTGCTTAAGCATTCACATTACTACTTGAAGGTCTCAAGAGGCAATCAAGGAACGATATTTAACTAAGTAACGCGTTTGTTGAAGTCAGAATGGGATCTATATAATGCGCAGTCGCTAGTCACTATTCCACCCCTCATCATGTCGCCCACTTACGTTGGTTTGTTTTATTTCTTTTTAACAATGTATAAAGATTGTAATATGTATATAGATAAATATTAAAAGAAATCTAATGCTGTACACGTGTCCGTTTCAGAGATGTTGCTTCCGGAGAAAACTTAAATTGTAGAATGAGTCATCAGTGAAGTCTTTCTCTAGTAGCTTATAATATGAAGTTTTACAAAAAATGCTTGAAAGCGTTTCTGCAGGGTCGGCAACAAGTTGTGACATCTCTGGTGTTACTGGTGATTATAGGCTTCGGTTACCGATAAAAACATTAGGTGCGCCGGAAGCCTGTTTACCACATAAATAGCATAAAAAAAAACCTAATAGAAAGTTAGTTTAGTTTCAACTGTGAAGAATGTGCAGTCTTCAAGAGAGCACTCCAGATGAAATTATTTTGTATGGATGGGATCGCTTTGTTGAATGTTGGTAAAGTTGAACACGCAGCTTTGAATCTGATGTCCTGTCACAATATGCATGTGTTATCCACCGAGGGCATTGGCAGCTAGAGCACGGGAACTGCTTTTCGTTACACCCGCTGGCTCGGTAATGACACGGCAATAGGCATACGTTTGCAGAAATATATGCTCCTCTAATAACTTCCCTCTCCACTGTCATTTTCCACTTGGTGAAGTAATATTAAGTGTGCACAATGGAAAATTTGCTTTTTATTGTGCGTATTAATGACGCTAGCCGTTCTTAACTTAACTACACTGATTTACTGGGTCTGATTGCTAAGTCTTGTGAGAGCATTTATATACGATGTATGATTAAAGTGCTTCTGTTTCCGGTGAAGGAAAACATTCCATTACAAGAAACAGAAATGGAGGGAAACCGACATGTACTAAAGACAATAGTTTTCGTGGAAATGTCTCTAACCCGTACCTGGTCAATGTGGAAGAAGCCTCACTCTCGCCCTGTGAGATATAGTCTCGAATACTTGTTGTAAGATTAGAAAGCTTTAGTACGCAAATAACAAAGATGAAATGGCACTTCCAGGCTTGATGGATAAATGACCATTAATATCCTAGTATTTAAAAATTTTAAAGAGAACGTTTTGTATACAAAATTTAATGTATTTCCTTATTAATAATATATAACATATTGCGAGTTTGTATTATATGTGAAGAATATTTGAAAAGCGTTCTTCTAGTTAAACATTATTAGTACAATATGGTGGTGACTGTAGAGGAAATATAATTTAAAATATTTCAAATAAATTTATCCTACGAGTCATTTTCAATTATTGTTTACGCTATATAAACTATGCTGATGCAGTGTGTTCCATAGTTCAGTCGAATTTAGGACACGACCGCTGTATTGGTTACGAGGTCATTTCTAGGTCGAGTTCACGAACGTACGAACCCATTGGCGAAGGCTGCCGGGTGTACGCGGAGATTTTATTATAAACAAACCAAAAACGTATTAATTGTTAAATTATTTGAAATTTACAATCGTGCTTAATAGTCACTTATTGTTGTTAGTAGCAGCTTTTTTCTTTATATTACGAAGCGACGAGACGAGCGAGTCGTTCACCTGATGGTAAGTGATACAACCGCATATAACAATGTGGTGCTAGTTAAGATGTTACACAGCATCACATTGTGCTCGTCTCTTTGAGACAAGATGTTAGGTCTCGTTACCCCAGGAATTTCACTAGCTACAGCGCTCTTCATACCGGAACACAGTTATGTTTGCACACTGGTCTTTTTTAGCACAAATAGGTAACTACTTAGGTCTCTCGTAAAAGAGACCTACCACCAGTAGAGCTTACATTCGCCTCGTAATTATTAATTATAAGATATAATTTTTGGTCGAAGCCATGATGGCTGTTTGTAGAGTTATCGAACGTTCTTTACCCTCGAAGAGTTGCAGCTTCCGACACCCAACAAGCTTGAGCTTCCGGTGAAGGAAAATATCGCGAGGAAACCGACACGTTTCAAGAACAGCGTTCAGGGGTATATGATAATCAAACTATACTTACCCAGCCTGGTAAATAAAAGGCTTTGACTCGTTTATCATCAATCATTGAGTACTATTTAGTGCAGTGTATATCATTCTATTGACGTGGAGATCTTTAAGGGAGACTTAGTCCAGCAGTGAACGTTTTTCAGCTGATGATGATAATGAAAGTTGCATCTCAGCAACATAGATGATATTACAATATAAATAGAAGGTATTCGTATAAAAGTTTTTACAGCTTGCTACGATTTAAAAAGAAAGATGTCGTCGCCGCGAAATTGCCTATTACGTCCGCAACGCGTGCCTCAGGACTTCGTGTGGATGTCTTCTCATCCTTTTGGAATGCGTGCCCGATAAGATTATAACTAGAGAGGAGTTAAAGGAAAAGGGGATGGGAGAGGGGATTAAGTTAATTTTGGTTGTATTCACCCGCTGTGTACGCGCGGACTGTTAGCGATTAGCGGGTGTACTGTATCTATATTACCTCTGTTAGAAATTGGATATTTCTATTACATATTTATTCGAGGAGTGAGAGGTTCACCTGATGTTAAGTAATACGCCTATTCATAAGGTGGCGCTAGTTGGATGATAAACACAATACCACATTGTGCTTATCGCCTTGAGATATAAGATGTTAAGTTTAGCCACATCAGTAATTTCACTAGCTGTAACGTTATAGCACTGGTCTTCAAAATGGAACACACTACTGTTTGGCGGCAGGGTTAGGAGCTGCGGTGGTACCTAGACCTTCGACAACAGAGACTTACCATCACTGAACCGTTCTATATTCTCCTTCAGCGGTAACTTAAGCTTATTAAGGATGGAACTAACACCTCCTTGAGTCATATAGCGTATAATTCTAACTCATTCCACTGATCTTTTACCTGTTCGCTGATGATACTAGTAGTACACGGTCTAGTGTTACCATTTACCATACTAAAAACGCTCCCGCCATCAACATGGCCCGACCCCAAAGGACTCGCGATTATCCGCGCATCATTTACTCTGGCGGGCTACCGCTATTACGGATTCGTCTCCGAGTCGCGATGCTGATGATTTTCTATAAGCGTTGCCATTGTTTTTTTTTCACGCTGTAATTTTATCTAGTTTTTCATTTACACTGTCAAAACAATGATTTATAGCATAAGCATTAGTTTTTCTTTAGTTTATATAAATAATATCTTTTGCTACAGCTACAGTGAAATATAATAGAAGGTGTTTAGAGGATCTTCAATACTTAATTTATTTGTCTATTACATCAGTTAATTAGTCAAACTTTAAGTGAGTTGCTTAAAACTGGTGAGATTTTTTTCCCTGAAGCTCTTAACAGTACTGTGCAAACATCACTGTGTACCGGTTTCAAGGGCGTAGCTAGTGAAATTACGGAGGTATACATTACTATAACGAGCTGATTGGCTAGTCGCTTCGTTGATCAAACAATATTAAGTAATGAGATTTAGGTTTGAGACCAAGATCAGTATGTTGCATAGTAAATATGCTAAGTTATGATCTGAAGTATATTTCTCTCATGCTGCGCGTCTAGTCGTTGCGATGAATAAAGAAATATTAAGTAACGACACATATACGTATCAAGATGACGAAAGAGTGGCACTGTAAACATTCTAACTAGTTCTGTGTTATTGTGACCGGGCATTGTCCATGGGTGAATTAAAATCTTATTATATCCTACCCCGATTTAGATCTAAATATTACTGACTAGAACCGTAGCGCGATTATAGCTAAGTAGTTTCTATTTTAAATCATGATCTATAGAAGATATCATAAATTAATTGATTCATTGCAAGTTATGTTTGTTCGAAATTTTTTTTTAATTGAACTATTAAAAAAGGTATTTGTTTTTGGTATAAAAGCTCCTTTAAATTCTATGACTACCTCCAATCGCTACAGTTTTCAAATGCTAAGGGAGCGACAACACTTGCATCCGCGACGAATTGTACGGTCACCCCTCCGTGTGCGTTTCGCGTGAATTGATACATCCTCTGTGTCCGGTTAGATTCCATGTTAACGCTCGAATAGACGCGAACAATCGCCGGCAGGATACACGGAGGGCCATTACGCGCGAGACAATGGCCGCAGATCGATGCCGTTGGAGACATTGATTGTCGCTATCCAACTGGTTCTCGCTTGCAGTGTTTCGAGGAAGACGGTGGTTTACTGGTGTAATCTTCTATTACTGATGAGCCGGCTCGTAACAATGTCACGTGATGTTTCATTTGTGGATGTTTGTGGCTATTTTGGAATCCGATTGTCTGACTGCCATCTTCATACTGTAAGTCTGCCGCCAATAACAAGCCTTGCTCTGATGTACTGGTCTACATATGAAAGCCTGCATACATATTACATTAGAAATTCTTGCCTTTCATTTTAACACAATGTAAGGTTTTTTTTTCTGTTTAACGTGGGGGAAATGCTTTCGCATACCCGTCCTCGCGAGGGCAAGGACAGGTTATGTCGGACTTACATCGACTAAAACCCCTACGAAGTTCCACCTCGTCGCCTCATGGCGGGGTTACGAGAACACTCTCGCTCTGTCCGCGACAACACAATGTAAGGTTAAGATAAAGTTTTAACTAATTATAGATAAAAGAATATATTACGTAAGTAGTATAGGATGCAGGATGGGTGCGCCGTATTCCCATCCCGTTCAGCTGTGGCGGAAGCGTCGCGGACTCGTTCCCGCTGCGCATGCGCACTTGCTCCCGTTAACTTGTACGGATGTGATGTCAAACGTACAGATATACCATGAAGTTGAATGCATGTTTTTTTGTTAACCACTTTCCCTAATAGTCAACTGGTTGTTGGTTTTTGTTACCGGACGTCTAGGTACAACCTCGGCTTCTATTTCCTCAGACAAACAGTAGTGTGCAAATATTATCCTGATCCCGGATTGAAGAGCGTTATAGTTAGTGAAATTACTGTGGTTAATACTTGATATCTTCTTAAAGTCATAAGCACAATATCGGTGCTGTTATCCTAATTAACGTCACGTTGAGATAGGCAAGCGTATCACTTACCATCACGTCGCCTCGTAGATTAATCAAAAAAATTATCAACTATTAAAGAAAGCGGTTAGCTTAATCAAAGTTTGTAATTTAGACATTAATCAAAATTTACTAAGATACACAGACGGAAGTCAGCATTTGACATTCGCTTTTTTATGATAGAAATTTTCCAGTTAAACTTGCGTGTGACAGTTAAATGTTAACAAATTAACAATTATCGAGTTCGTTTACCCGTTTCCACCACAACACAATGGATGAAGCGCTGAAACGCAAGCCGCATCTAACACCGACACTAGACGACCCCGTCCAACAAAGCGGCTGACAATGCTCCATTGTGTGCGCATCCCGTGTATTGTTTTACACAAACCACCCGTGAACTGAACCGTGGACTCAGACACTCGTATGCTGCAGGCGCTGCGCTGTCGGTGCCATACGATACACTTTCAGTTTCTTTTGTTGAACACTTGTAACGAAACCTGTTGTCTGGGAGTTTAATGTTTAGTGTATAAGCTTTATCGATCTTTTTTTTTTGCGGCAGTGAGCAGACTATTCTCTTTCTCTCTTCACGCGATCAGTAACAAAAAGGCTGATAGAAGATCTTAGATCGCAGAGCGCGCTTGGCCAGTATATTGTAGTTCATATATCTTGTCAATCGGAAAGCTGTCATGTTCTTATAGCGGCAGGATTGTACTTATAAGGAAGTTAACCTTCATTTGGTCTTTGTTGGTGGGGGTCATCTAGGTAGTTCCCATCGGCTGATCCGGCTTGAAGAATGTTATAATTAGTGCCATTTCTGTGATAATGAGACGTATATAATTCTAACTATCGCCTCGTTATCAGGTGAACCGCTTCGTTCTCCTCGAAGTTTCATTGAATAAAAAAAAATATTTTATCTTGGAATATAACTAAAAATGATTATTACAAAGTAGGCGATCAGTCACTATTCGCGAAAGCATCCGTCTGTTGTTTTAAATTATTTGTTATAAGTGAAAAAAAAAACAATAAATTTTATATACTTATATATGTAGTTGTCCAGTGTTGGGAGGCTTCCCACAAAGTGGACCGACGTTCACGTGAAGGTCGTGGGAAGCCTCTGAATGCAAACAACACGGGACCGATCGATTTGGAGATCTTGGGGGGAGACCTATGTCCAGCAGTCGTCTATCGGTTGATGATGATGATACAACTAGTATTAAACAAAAAAAAATATTACGATCTTGTTATAACTCATTATTGTATACTTAAATGAAACCTAAGCATTGTTATTTAATATTTAATATTTGATTCATATTAAATACTTGAATCTTATTGCGGTGAACTTTTTTTATATGTAGAAAAACTAGTCTTATGTAGTAAACTAGGAAGACATAGCGTCTCACGAATAACACGATCCCGGCACGCGATGGACGGTAACAATTTACCGGTAACATGCGGTAATAGGCGGAAGTGGCGGCATGCGGTCGACGCCGCGGCGTCGTGCCCGAGACAGATCCGACGACGTGTCGCGAATCGAACATTTATCTCAAGATGCGAGTTGCTCTCGCTCCTCATTCCTTCGGTTTCCTGCATTAGTTGGATCGGGATAATTAACACTAGATTCTTATGGTAGTAAGAGATCCATAACAGCTAATTTACGTCCCTATTGTTGGGGCACAGGCCTACCCTCAATATGAGGGCGATGGGGCCAGTGACTACGCGGGCCTGATGCGGATTGGTGACTTCACACACACCTTACAATAAATTCCAATTCATGTGCAGGTTTCCTCGCGATGTTTTCCTTCACCGTTTGTATTTCGCTGTTGTTACTAAAGTTCACAAATGTACATGACTTAAATATTACAGTAATTGGTACATGCCGAGATTCGAACCCGTGACCATCGGAATGAAGGCCGCACGCTTTAACCATTAGACCAGCGAGCTACCGTAGTAGTAGTAACAGACGGTCTTATGTTATTTGTAAATAATTTGTACTTTGGTTCCGTCCCCTGGTGATATATATAATACTTGCTGTTCCACTTGCTTTTCCGCTTTGCTGATCCTAACACCCCCTAATTGCCTTGGGGGAGAGAATTTTGTAAAATACATTTTTAGCTGACCTTTAAATGGCAGAAGCAATATTTCTACCAAAATTTTCAGTGTTGATTTCTAATAGTTTCCGAGATTCCGTGATGAGTCCATTGATCTTTATTTTGTGATATTAGGTGGTAAGGGTATTAGGGGTGTAAGGCTTACCGCACAACAGTTCACGGAATCCGAGCTAACCTCATCTGGTAGTGGTGCACCCTGCTTATCAACAAACAAGGCTCTGGCTCTCACCAACCCGCATTGAGCCAGCGTGGTGCGAAATGCATGAATATGAATCCCTACCCGATCATATGGGGATCTTTGGGGGAGGCTTACGTTCTAGCAGCGGACGTCTACCGGCTGATGACGAGGTTATTAGGTAGCATTGTTATTGAAACATAGGTTTATGCATTAAATATATGTTTCAATAAAGATAGTGAAAGTATATGTTAGACGACTTTCGTAGTGAAGCGGCTAAACTGGTTCCATTCTAGGGCCACTTGGGGTGGAGTTTGGATATTTGGACCATCACCATTATATACTGAATCTTATACCAAAACAGCAATTACTGTGTTCTGCCTGTGAACATTTGAGTGTGAAAGTATTTTAGCTGTTATATGTTATTATTATCTACGGCTTCATTGTCACTTAAAATCGTGTGAAACCGAAGACAATTACGCTGTCATCGATATAATCAATAGTTAGAAATGATTACCTCAGTTTCGTTGAGTTGTGTGAAATGTTCAATTTTTGTTGTAATAAGTATTGTATATAAACAGCAAGTATAATCAAGTACAAAAAGCATTTTCTTGTGTAACTATCTGGTTAAGGAATAGACGGGTTCAGCGACTTCAACGTTTCCTTTTCCAGTATCGGAAGCTGCAGGATCGCCTGTCATAGGGATAACGTGCTCGTGGGAACTCGGGCAAAAAGCTTAAACTGCCAACTATAGGGTAACCAAACTTGTATGAGATACACACGACTTCCTGGTTTGATTATCTACAAAAATCCAAAACTTATCCTAGAATCCTATTAAGAGATCTCCATTGGACCTTCATTGGATGACATTATGATAAAACTTGTTATAGGTCACACTGGGCTAGGATAATTGTTAGCTCCTGGATTACGGAGGCATTAACTGTTGGTAGGTCTCTGTTGGCGGAGACTGTCTAGGCAGATACTACCGCAGCGCCTATTACTGCCGAGAAACACCACTGTGCGATCATTACTGTTCCGATTTGAAGGGCGCTGTAGGTAGTGAAGTTACTGGAATAACAAAACTTAATATCTTATGTCTCAACCTGACCAGCAGCGATATGGTGCAGCATATATCGTCTTAACTAGCGCCATTAGCAGGCGTATCAGTTACCATCAGCTGAATGGGTTGTTCGTCCAGTCGCTTCGTAGAATAACAAAGACAGTACTTTTGATCTGTTACAATATATCAGTATCGATCAATTATTCCTAGTACTATGATTTCATACAATGATCCCTCTTATATATGCCCTGCCTATATGTGATGCTAGTTAGGATGATATACACTGCACCATATAGCGCTCAAGGAGATATTTAAATTATCGTTACCTTATTAATTTGACTAGCTACAACGCCCTTGAAATCGGAACACTATAATTTTTAGACATTATTGTTTGATGTTATACAGTGGTATCTAGATGGGGTCTGAAAATGGAGACTTACCACCAGTATCATAAATGATTGTTGTTTTTTTTATGTTCGACGACTTGAAGAGACGAGCGAGACGTTTACTTGATGGTAAGCCTATCGATAAAAATGTAGCGGTAGTTAGGATGATATACACTACACTATATTGATTTCGTCATATTGAGACGTAGTATATTATCTCGTTACCGTACTATTTACATTAGTTACAGCGTCCTTTGAACCGGAACATAGTAATGTTTGTGCACTACTCTTTGGCGTTGAGGTAATAGCTACCTAGACGGTATTTGACAGCAGGTACCTATCACTACTATGTGTTAATGTACGTGTAACTTCCTAACCCGGCGACGATGAGGTCTGGATGTGGAATAGTTAGTAAGATGGTAAGTCTCATTACCTCAGTGATTTCACTAGCCGCAGTGTCCTTCAAACCGGAACACGGTCGTTTGCACAGTACTGTTTGTCGGTAGAAATAGGAGCTACGGCAGTACCTAGACGGTCTCCTGCAACAGAGACCCATCACTAATGTCATATTTATTCGATTAATCGATTTCATTGTTATTGAATCGCTTTGGATGTAATTCAGTGGAAAGGATGCAATTTTACCAATCTGCCAGCGACGGACACGACCGGGCGAGGGGCATTCAACCCTGAAATTTGATTGTAACCCACTAAATCAATTCGACCGCACCGTGCATTGTCATATGCGATATATAAAATCAACAATTATTATGTTATAAAACACAGAACAGGTCGTTTACCTAATGGTAAGTAATACTTGCCCTCTAAATCCGAACATGATCATATTTGCATAGATAATCATCATTATCATTATCAGCTGTTAGACGTCCACTGCTGGACATAGGCCTCCTCCAAAGATTCCCATATTGATCGGTAAGGAATTCATATTGGAGGATTTGGGCCATTTTTGACCACCCCGGTCCTATGCGTGTTGGTGGGAGCCAGAGGCTCGTTTGTTGATTAGCAGGGTTCACCACGAGCATATGAGGTTGGCTTCGATCCAGTGAGCTATTGTGCGGGAACCCTTACAACCCTGCGGAAACCCATAGATTACGGCATAGATAATTGACGTGATAAATAGATGTTTTGTAGTCCACTGGTGGTAGGTCTCTGTTGTCGGAAACTGTCTAGATAAGTACTACCGGACTAAGTATTTCTGCCGCCAAACAGTATGCAAACATTACTATGTTCCAGTTTGAAGGGCGTTGTAGCGATTGTACTTGCTGGGATAGCGATTATGTCTAATGTCGACGAGCGCATTGTGGTGCTGTACACATTATGATATACATATCATTCTAGCTCTCACTAGTCTCGTCTCTTCGTTTAAAAAAAAAGTCCGGTGAAGGGTAGTGTAAAAACTCGAAATATGGAGAGAACAAATTGTGTTTAAGTTCGCTTCACAGTTAAGTTTCAGCGATAAGTTAGCTGCGATTGTTATCTTGCGATATAGAAAAAAGAGACGGTGTTTATTTTAAATGTTATGGTTAAAAGTTCGGTTAACAGTTAGGTTAAAAATAAAACTGTTTAATATTTTTTCCATAGTAATCCTTTCATAATAGTTTATATAAATTTTGCTGAAATATATATATATATATATGTTAATTTTACAGTACTTATATATTATATATGTTTTTCTGATTTGTTTTAACATAAAGTAACAGTTTCTACTGCTATATAAGTCGATAAACGTCTACTGTTAGACAGAGGCCTCCCCCCAAAGATTGCTGTTTGTAGGGGTTCAATAGGGAAAAATTTGGGCTATTTCCCACCACGCTCGTCTAATGCTGGTTGGTGCGAGCCAGAGCCTCGTTTGTTGATTAGCAGAGTGCATCATCAGCAGGTGAGGTTGACTCGGGTCCCGTGAGTTATTGTTCGTGACCCATTACACCTCTGCGGAACCCCGTACACCCCAAAAGTTTGTCTTTATTTAACTCTTTGTTATAATTAGGTTAATATTTTCTTTGCCAATGAATACTTAATTTCTGCATCTTTTCTACTCTCTCGTTATAGAGCGGAAAGTAGAGTTTAAGTAAAACTTAATGTTACTGGCGGTGTATCTATTTAACGGAAGTTGAAATTTCTAGTTTATACCATACGATAAACTTAACCAAATATTGCCTATTTACCACCAGTTGACAGTAATCATTAATGTGGAGATTCGTAGAACTATGGTAACCGATATAACTCAAGCCATATCTAGACTCAAGTGGCAGTGGGCAGGGCACATTGCTCGAAGGATTGACAGCCGATTGGGCAGTAAGGTCCTCGAGTGGCGGCCGCGTAGACGTAATTTTGGAAGGCCTTCTATAAGGTGGACCGACGATCTGTTGAGAGTCGCGGGAAGCCACTGAATGCAAGCAACGCGGGACCGATTGAGGTGGAGGGACCTTTGGGAGAGGCCTTCACCCAGCAATGGACGTTTATGAACTGCTGACGATGATGATGAAACAGTAATCTGTTAGTTGTGAAAACGTTCATAACGGCGTTTTATCGTATACTCACGCTTTTTCATCATTCTATTAAAAACAATGCACGAGCACGATATTCAACTGATGATAAGTTAATCACAATGTTATGGTAATTAGGACAATATACACTACATCATCGTCATAAGATATTAAGTCTTATTATTATTACCCAAGATTTTAAATAGGCGTAATGCTCTTCAAGTTGAAACTCAGTTATGTTTGCACAGTCTGTTTGGAGACAGTAATCGGCGATGCGACGGCAGTCTCCAGCAACAGAGGCCTATTTCCATTGTTGTAACATGATTAAAGCCCAGTCACACAGAATATAGTGGACGATAGGGGCGTGCGAAAACAATGAGCCGTCAATTACAAGGAAATCGCGGCGCACCGAGTGTGTGTATGTAAATCCAACGTCCGCGAACTTCCGAGAGGGTATGCGACAAACGGACAGACATGCGGGCGGACGATTCACAATTCACGCTGTACACACGACGATTAAGTAATGGAAGCAAATTGTACGGCAATTTATCTGTTACAATTTGTTACGATTGTAGCAAATGACGCATCGGCCATGATAATTTCAATGAGAACCATCTTTAATAGAGAAAGGTTTAATGATCATCGCGGTGAAGCACTAGGAGTTTGATTGCTGGATTTCTACTCAATAAAAAAAATAGATAAAAGCATTTGGGCTGAGGCGATGACTGTTACTAAATACAGTATATGTAAATTAAATCACCATTTAACCCTTAGCGTTATCACCCTTTAATCTAATCTTCTTCTTCCATAGATCCAATCGCTTGTCTTATCATTAGACAATTTGACTCCTCCATATTTCTATTGCCTTCATATTTTTTTCAAAAATTTTAATCATTTTCTCCATATTCGTATGAAAAAGAAACTTATTTACTATTAAAAAAAAATCTCTAATCTATTGAACACATTTGCTGTGGTGAAGTTGAGCTGAGCTTAGATAATTTTTGTCTAACTTTTAAATATTATGTATGCAGTATATTTATTCCTTTATAGCAGTAGGCTAAGTGCTCACTTAAAAAATTGGAGATCCTTGGTTTGATTCCGGAGTTAATTTGGAGTTTAGTTGATAATAATATAATTTATAATTTTTTGAATCTGCCTGGCTAATCTGTATCTGTATTACAGACGAGCATGCTTCATCATCTACAGCCTCATTACCATATAGCAATTTGTGAAATTAAGTGTCAAGTGTTCGTGTATTGTACATAAAATGTATTGGGCTATTCTTATAAGGGATGTAAAACGTTTCTTTCTTCCTTTTTGTATTTTTCTATTTATTTTTAATACCAATGCTTTCGTCAGTAGAAGTATGTTAAAATATCCACGCATAAAAACTATTTTGAAGAAGCGGCGGGTGTCCAGTTGCTAAATCCAGAAGAGTACCGACGAGCGCTGCACCTCCCCGCAGGATTGTCTATTTTCATTTATGCCCCTGCAGAGTTTCTTTCAAGTATTGCGGTTTATTTTAATATTTTATGATTATATTTATTCATTACTGTTTCTCATAATTTGTGTTTTTTATTATATACTAAAGATCTTTCTTAACAATAATATTTTAGTAAATAACGTAAAGTTATTTATATATATATATAATATATTTCCTATTTAAAGACTCATTACGATATCTTCAGAGCCATTAGGCTTAGGGATTTGAAATTTAGTAGGAAAATTCTTGTTACGGAGTATAGATCAGCTAAGAACGGATTTTACAAAACATTACCCCCTAAACCGATTTACAGGGTTGTTACGGCCAACAAAGCGGGTGGAGAACAGCTAATACTATGAAATTATTATCAGTTTTTTTTGTCTTATCACAACATCGTTACTGCATTTTGGATTATTTTGTTACGTATCTTATTACTCTTGATATTATGTCTATTGTGTGGTCTGTGGTAAGTATATTTCGCGGCAACCTGATCCATTATATCTATGTCTAGTTAATAAACTTAGAATGGATCAAGTCTCCAAAGATAGATTACCATTGCCTTCATACCGCAGCGGCTAACCACTTGCCTTGTACCACGAAGGTTGTCTAATGGATTACATATGGTGGAGTTTAGACTATGGATCCTCAGTATTGAGGAACTAACTTACAGAGAGAGGATATTGGACAACTGGCGCCATAACAGAATTGCTGTGTTCCGGATGTCAATTTAGGCGAACCAGAGTATTCTTCCACTACTCAACTTCTATTATCTAAGATAGGATATAAACAATATTTAATCATGAGTCGAAACCTAAATATTTGTTCCATCGATTGTCGGTAAAAACGGGAAACGGTGGGAACTGGAGTTCATAAATTTTTCCGATGTAATGTAATCTAAGGTTTTTTAAAAAAAACACACACGTTTACAGTTACTCCGACGTTTAACAATCAGACTGAGACGTGTGTCGTGTATAACTGTAAAGCGACTGTTGTATAACCGTTGCGCCAACGACACCACTGCAACCGAGTAACGTGATACGCTACCGACGCGGTTTCGTAATAGTCCGAGTCAGAAAAGCGGTTCAGCCGTTGGAGAATGCTACTTGTTTCTATGTTAATACTACCACTGACTTTAGATATTTCAATTCTGCGAGGAGTACATGGGCAAGATGATCATCCTCTTCATCGCTACCATAATGCTATTGATGTCTTCTTTCTAACTGAGATGAAGATTCTTCTCCTTGAGCACGTTTGTCGTTGACTTTCTCTAAAATAATTTGTATTCTGTCCTTTAGAGTATTCATGTATTACTTAAAGTTTTCTCAATGGCAAACTATTGGCATAACATGTTTCATGGCTTTGTTTCTTTATTCAGAGGATGAAATTCCCATAAATATTTTTGATACTGATCTCTTATTAAAATCGCTGATGTTTTCTAACAGCGATGTTGCATTCATCAAGTCATTAATATCAGTTTATGTGAGGGATGTAAGGGGTCCCGGAAAACAACTCACGGGACTTAAGTCAACCTCACTTGCTCGTGGTGCAACCTGCTAATCAACAGACGAAGCTATGGCTCCCACCAACGCGCATTGGGCCAGCGTGGTGGGAAATGACCCAACTGTCCCCATGTGCACACCCCTATGAACAACGGCCCCTAGTGCCCGTCGGTACCGGAGACCGAGATGAATGTGGACCGATCGATGTTATCTTTGGGGGAGACCTATGTCCAGCAGTGGACGTCTATCGGCGGATAGTGAAGTGAAACGTTAAAAAAAAAGTTTTAATCCATTTTCAGTGTTATGAAACAAAAAAAGTTATGTTTATTATTTCTATAGTGATTCTTTAACAATTAGAGTAATGTAAACCAACAAAGTTAAATATGTCATTAATAGAATCGTTATTAGAAATTTTAAAAAAAAATTGCATAAATAAATAAAATTTACGTTTTTATTTATTTATGCAATTTTTTTTTCATTGTGCAATTTTACTCTCAAAGTGTTTTGTTTCTAGAAACACAGTTAACCTTTTACTGCTTGTTTGTAATGTAGCAGAGATCATTTCAAAAGAATATGCTTTTGGACTGAATTTCTTTGATTATACCTAAATTTTAACTACTTCTGAATTTTCCTCCCTGGATTATTTGTTCTAATCGTTACTATTAAATATTTAAACTTGTTTGATTACCGGGACTAACCGCAAAAGCACTAGTTTGAGATAAAAATAAAAGGTATGTTTACAAAGTTATTTAGGCGACTGTTTTTCAATACTTCTGGCTACACACTTCTTACAGCTTACGTTCGCTGCATGTTTACATTTTCTTCAAAGAAATAACATTACACCTCTCCGATCTCAACCATCGGAAGTAGAGGATGTTCTCGCTTTCCTGCTGAAATCTGTAGGTTTTGATAAAAAATCTTTAATCAGATTTCATACAAACGAGATATATTTCTCAAATATATACAAAGGTAACATTTGTTTCTTCATTTCAGCTTATTTTCATCTCCTACTGTATCCTCCGTCCGGCTACCGGTCCGATGCTACAGGATGTCATATTTTTTTTTTAAATTGAACGAAGCGTAGTTCTACGGTGACGTGAGAACATCCCCAACTTCCGACCGTTCTCCCTACCGTTCGGGACGTGACGTATCAATTTCGGATGCACTTGTCGCGTTCGGGACGGAAGTGGTTCGTTTAGCCGCCGTTTTGCATCCGCGGTGCGGCGCGTGCGCGTCACAATTGGGCCACACTCCTCCCTTCCACCCTCTCCCCCCTCTATATATAGATCAGTGCCGCTCCCGCGCAGTTTGTCGCCTTCGGTTCCGTGTGACACCGCCGCTCGCTTTGATTTGGACTGCGAACCAATTTAACTATTGTAGCGGACGTAAATCATGCTGGCTTAACCACGCTACGAAATGAAATACTCGTAAACTGTGTTTACCCCTTACGTAAAGCTTTGGCAGAAAGATGGTTTATTGTTTACCTGAAGCTAAATTTTATCCTTCGAGCGCTGCAAACTTACCCATGGTATCGGCAGTACTGAGGTGACTAATGTCCTGACATAGTCATCACGGACTACCTCAATCTATTTATTTATTGTTTGCAATTCCATCTATATAGACTGAGTTCAGTTTGTCTGGAGGTCTTCTATTGGTATACATGGTGTTAGAATCATTGTTAACTAAAAGTAGCCTAAGTTGGAGGATCCAACTACTGAAACTTCGGGGTAGTAAATAATTCAATAAGCGCATCAAGATTTGTTAAATGTAGTTAGGATAAATATGTTATATTCGCGTTTGTATAAGAAATCTTTAAATGGGATACTCGGTTTTATTTCCTTTTAGTTGCACTAGTACTTTCGGATTTTAATCATATCGATAAAATTTTAAGGTAAGGTTTCATATTGGTTCTTAGGAGAGAGTTAGATGAATTGGACTGTAGCTTACTTCGAAGTTTTCTTTTGAATATAGTCTTAGTGAAAAGTTATATCGCTCAAAACATGAGTTAACTGTAATCAATATCAATGCAACTCATCGGCAGTTAAATCTCGTTTGATTGCTGAAACCTTTGTAGAGAGTTTTCCGTATATCAGGTCACTATATGATAGATATAAGATCAGTTTGCTCTTTATGTCCTTATTTAGATTTTTTTGCTTATATCGAATGTAAACCATATCAATTTCAATTTAATGCTAATAGTAACACGTTGAAGAACTTCTCTACAAATCTATGTGAGTAAGGACAAAATTGCTTCCTTTGTTTTATGATAGATCTATCCGCGTGAGGGTTGAAAGAGTGGCGGAAGGAAGCAATAGTTATAAACCATGTTTTATTATCCCATTCTGTTCGGAGACCGCTCTTTGAAGAGGCACGAAATGTGTTTGAAATTTTTTTTAATGTTAACTACTTTATTCGTTTAAAATCCACGCGAAATAGCACAGAGGTACCGTGGTTAAAATTATTAAGGCAAAGTATAGATTTGTTAAATTATTGTTACTGTCAGTTTAATGCAGTTAAAATGTAATAAAAGCTTTATTAGTTTGAAGTATATATAATAAATTACTCCAAAACTATAACAGTAACATCAATATTACTAACTACTACTTACTCCTGAACTGAAAGGTATAGAGAAGGTCTGAAACTGGTAGGAAAAGAGTTCAATACTCCCGCCTCTGTAAACCTTACTAGTTATATTAATAACATAAACAAATAATATTGTGGTGACCGATTTCAACCTGTAAATAAAACTCGATGTGTTTTCAAGATACCTTACTCTTGATTACTGTCCTCATTACTCGCTCCTCTCTAGTTAAATAAAGCTAATTATTATCTAACTGAAACCAAAAAAAAAATGAGTTAAGTTAAAATAATTTATTGTACATATGAAACTATTAATTATTGGTTAAAAAAAATGCGTAAGTTTTAATAAAGATCTCTATTTCTCCATTAGTCGATAAATAACTCTTTCGTCGAAGATCGAAGGTAATTTATTGTTCTAAGTAATAAAATCATTGTCATACTAAATCCATTGTTAATCAGCTTTAGTAATTTTAAGGTTAATATTTAGGTCAAGTTCACAAAGAACTGTGATGTGGGTGGTCTGGTTTACCAATAAACAAGATGGATTGTTATTAAATAATTGACGACTTATTTAACCAACATCTATTAGATAGTACAATTTTAGATCTCCTAGGTTAAATGAGTGTAACCTATTAATAAATTTGTGTCAAAGTATAGCTCTCATTTACAACTAATCATCAATCTAAAAAAAAAAACAATGTGGATCAGTTTAAAAGCGTTCATGTTTTGCTTTAAGTGTTTACATATAATTTTAAAGTTATTCCTGTATCATACTGACAGATAAAGCATAAGATGAAGGAATGAAGGAATAGATGACCTTCGATTTAAAAGTCGCAGTATTAATGTAATTTTTTTTTCATAAACAAAACGAAGCTTAATAGAAACTCAACGATATATATGATCAATATGTTTTGCTTTGTTAGAAATTTTTTTTTAAGGTTTTATATTTATTTTTTATTTGGTCCATCATGTTTTGAAAAAATTTATGAAACTTGCCGAATGACGAATCTCTTCACTTTAGTTTTATAAGTCATTGGCGTTTCGATGACGAATTGAATCTAAAACACATTGACCCTCATTGCTATTGACGTTTAGGTCTACCTTGCTTCTTATAATATATCATAAAATAGGCTCTAAAAATGAGTTTTCACCCCCTAAAGTTACTTTGCTATTTACAATACATGTGATAGCGAATGTACAAACAATCCGATTACGCTTACACGTCGAACAATTCGATTGCACATTTCTCCAGTTAGTCAGATTGCAATGTATCGCACGCCCATTCGTCAACGAGAAGTCTAGATAAATATAGAACTGTATCTAGGTCACGCCCATTGTCGTTCCTGATGTTAAACTCCTTGATGTTTCTAATTGAAGCTGGTAACGACGTAATTTGCCCTACATAAATGCATATGTATATTGCGTCGTAAGGATATAATTAAAAACGCTGATAACTTAATGTATTAGGGTACAGTAAATAATTCTGCAGTAGTAAGGACAAAACGGAAATATAATCTCGAAAAAAAATCAAAAGGGTTAACAGGATTGTTTAATAAGAATTGTGCTGTAGCTTTTCTGCTGATGGTAGATCTCTGTGGCTGGACAGCGTCTGCCGAACTACAATAGTGTGCAAAAATCTGGACCAGTAAATTCAAAACTGTCAACACATCTATTCACCAAGAAAGCGAAAGGCTTAACGGGAGTGGTTAGTAAGAATTTGGATATGGATATTCCGGTGATGATAGATTTCAATTGATGGAGAGCATCTACGAAATCAATAAGCAACAGCATGCGAATTTGAAATAGTCCCGATTCCTCATTTCATCTTTTCGGCAAAAATCCGAAAAGTTTATATGTAGCGATTAATAACAATTTCTATGTAGATTATGTACTTATGGCAGAAGAATTGGAAAGCGTCTAAGTAACCAGTAAGCAACATTAGACAAATTTGAGATAGTAAGTTAAAATCTCCTTTATCTGTTACTGTGAAAGCGAAAGGTTTAAGTGAAGTGGTTAATTAAAAATTTGATAGAATAGATTTTCTATTTATGGTAAATCTCTATTACCGGAGAGTTTCTGAAGGTAATCCAGAGGTATGCAAACCTGATATAGTAAGTTAGAATGTCATTAATAATTCGTTAAACAGCGAAAAGGTTTAGCGAGTGCAGTTATGAGAGAACTGTGCTGTAGATTTTCGTTCGATCGTCTATATTCGTGATGAACTACTAAGGACAAGCAACGGTACTAAAATTATGATTCGGTTTGAAGGACGCTGTGGATAATGAAGTTACAGAAAGCGTATGATACCACAATTATGATAAGCAACGGCTTTTTGCAATAGTTTTATTATAATAGAATCTTCTTAGATAGTCGGCTATAGTTACTCTTTTCTATAGATCATTAAATCTATCTATATATATGTAATGAAAATAGATGTCCTTTGTTCACGAATCACGTGAAAACTAGTGAACATATCGACATGTGACCTTGACCATTTGACGTATAATGGTTTGTAGATGGTTTTAGGTTATTAGTATTTCATAGATTCTTCCTTTATTTTTAATTAACTATTATTGATGCGGATGCTATCTAGGAATATTGCGGACAAATTTCAAGTATAGTTTTATGTGATGGCCGCAAAGCGGACGTGGAACATCTAGTCTTTAATGGAAACATTTCATTGAATAAAAAAGACATTACTCCAATGTCTAATATCACTCCTCTCACGACTTATGGTTGTAGCTTAAATAAAAAACCGATCTAAGCATTAGCATTATGTAACAGTACCAGCGATATCGACACATTCCTCGTGACCACCGGCGATCGCACATTGTTGCATGCGGACAGCGGTCGCGTAACGGTCACCGTTTCGTTGCCACGCGCTAAATGCGCGCTAATCGATGCGCTTGCGCAGTCCGGGATGTGCATATAGACTCGGCTCAATTCACACTCCCATTAGGGGGTGCGACAGTTTAGCGAATCACATCGTAAATGGTCTCCGATCCGAACCGATCATCGTCCCGAGCGTTTTTTTATGACCTGATAGTAAATACGTCTGTTCACAACGACGTGGCGCTAATTAGGATTCTATACACCGCATCACATAGTGCTCGTTACCTCAGTAATTTCACTAGCTACAATACCTTTCAAAACGGAACACCCTAATGTTTAAATACTACCGTGTATATGTTTTATACCCTATCTTCTATCTCCTCTTATATTACTAACCACCCTTTCAACCCTTCCTCATCTAATATTCTTTCACCTGTCTTCTCCCATCTCTTCATGTAGATAACATTGTTTATATATATGTATGTATGTGTTGTGACTGCATATATTTTATTTTAGTTTTAATGAATTAATTTATTTTATTTATTTGTTTTATATTTAGCTCGCGGGTACCAAATCCGAAAGTTGTCAATGAAACTGAAAGTAACTAACTTTATCGAAAAAAAAGGTGGTTGGACACACCCTGTATGCAAAGCATTATTATCAATATGTTTGTACAATGCTGATATATAATAAGTTTAATGTAATTAATTGTTCCAATGACAATTGTTTAAATTTTCATATATTAAGCTTTAATTGAAGACGTTTTGTTTTTAATCGCGCCGTTGTATACACTTCCGGTAAACATTGAACCCTCGCCGTTACTTCAAAGCGATGACGGCTCGATAGTGTGCGATGGATCAGTTCTGTGTATATGTTACTTAAGTTTAAGTGTCGACACGTTGTCCGCCGCTAAAGTACAGAGCTGTTCGGCTGAGTTTACAGTATTCGATTCATACAAAGTAAGAAACGTTGGAGAGCTCAAAGAGGTGATGTCACTGATGGTAAATACCTAGACGGTAACCACCGCCACATCTGTTTCGCCTAAGTGTGGTATTCAAATATTAATTAGTTTTTATTTACCCCAATAATTTCACTAGCTACAGCGCCCTTCAAACCGAAACAGTAATATTTGCACACTACTGTTCGACGGGTTCTATAGGCGCTGCGGTGAAACCTATCTAGACGGTCTCCGGCAACAGAGACCTACCACCAGCTTTGTTACTGTTTAAAAAAATAAGACAAAGCCTAGACTTCCAATACTTAAATATTAATTATTATAGATATCCATAGATAAGGTATATTATTAAATAATCTAATAAAACGTATACACAAGCAGTTCCACAAAAAAATGCATTTCTACACAACAGTCAACACTGGGTCAGTGTGGCCAATGAATAGTTACTAAACAGTTGGAGGTTCAAAGGAAGTTACCCATTCATCCATCAGCACTTCATCCTCGCTATGCTTACACCGGGTTATGCCTGTCAACGGATCCGGTCGTTCCGCCTTCAAAGATCGCCTCTCGAACGTTTGCCAAACATCCGAAAAACATACATCGTATAAACATTACAGCTTGGCGTATTGGTTCAAATGTTTGATGAACTTGACATCTTATATAGTATATTATGTTTAATTTTTTTTATGATTTTATTATACAACAATAATATTTAAATATTATATTTATACAGTACTTATCATTTATTATCAATTTTTTATTATGTAACAACAGTATCTTTCCGGTCACAAATTTATACTACGAAGCGACGAAAAGAGCTTTATCTACATCTGATGATAAGTGATAAGCCCACCCATAACAATGTGGCGCTAGTTAGGATGGTACACACTACACCACATTGCGCTCGTCTTCAGAGACATAATATGTTTCGTTTCGTTAACTCAGTAATTTCAGTAGCTACAACGTCTTTCAAACCGGAGCACAGTAATGTTTACAACAGCAATATGAGCTGGGTGGTACCTACCTAGAGGGTTTCCAGGAACAGACCTACCACCAGTAAAATAATTATGTTTACATATTATTTGTTTGAGATCTTTGAGGAAGGCCTGTGTCCAGAAGTGGCTGATGCTGATGATGATGATGAGTAGTAGTTTATTATTATTACATATATCAATTATATTTGTTTAATAATAAAAGATACAGATAATCGAATTTCATATAATATCACCCTCTATAATATTCTTTATGTTGTTGAAAATAAAATTAGAATAGATCTATCTATTCTAATTTTCAAGAACTAAGTAAAAATGTAAGATGGTTTGAAGGGCGCTGTACTCAGTGAAGTTACTGAGGTAACGAGATTTTGCATCTTTTTCCCAAGGCGCTGTGTAATGACAGTGTGCTGTGTAAACATCCTAATTATTGATACTTTCTTAAACATCAAGTGAGTGTCTCGCTCGTCCCGTTGAAAAAAAAAATTAAACGATATTTTTGTGAATGGACCGGATGTGAAATGTAACAATATGGCCATATGAAAATCATTCTATGGTAGCAGATATTGGTCATTTCCTTCCGGTTACTTTAACAGAAATTAAAAAGCGACACATAATTAAAAAAATTGTAAATTTTTGTTCGCAGACTACCTCAATTAACCAAAGAGCGAGAATGCACAGAATCTCACCCAACAACCCCGTGAGGAGGCGCCTCTTCCCCGCCGAGGACTTATGCGACCAGGCCAGGATCGACAACTACACTAACATCCTGCAAGAGACAGCGGCCAGGGAGAAAATTGAGAAGATGCACAAATGGAACTTCGACTTCGAGAATGAGATACCTCTAGAAGGCACTTACGAATGGTACCCCTGCTCCGGAACCAGGGATTGGGTAGGAGTGGATGTGACCAAGCTCGGTGACGTCATCAAGTCGAACGACGAAGACAGCTTCCTGCGTATGAAATACGAAAATGAACTCACTCCCAAAATAGATAAAGGAGAAAACGCACCGCTGATCCGGAAACGGAGAAAGGAGAGGATAGATAAAGTGATTACAGATAGAAGGACTAAGAGGAAGATCAGCTTTGACTAGGATCAATAACGAAAGATAATTTTCATTTTAGACTCTAAACCCTTCAGCTATGAAAAATCCGAGTCTCATTTAATTTTTAATACTAATCTAAACCTAACTAAACTATAATAAAAAAAATTGTATATGTATGAAAGAGATACATGTATATTATTACTGGTGGTAGGTTACATTGTTGTGTTCCGGTTTGAAGGGCGTTGTAGCTGGTGAAGTTACTTGGGTAACTTACATCACATATCGATTCCAAGCGCAAATGAGGTATCTATATAACGTGACGCCGTATGGGTACTAAGATGAAAATTAATTACGTTTAAATATAAAAAAAAGTGCCATGATTTAATTAAAAGCATGTCAAATATATTCTCTGTGAGATAAAGTCTGCCCCAGCAGTGGGACCGTGGGCTGTTCATGTCAAATATGTATTATAAATTGTGACTAGATTAATATTCTATTGATTACACTGATGAATATGGATTCACCAATATAAGACTGCTGTTATGTTAAATAATGTAAATCTAGTATTTTTATTTATTTAGTTGTAAATATTGGCTATTATTTTAATGTGAAAATATTAAATTTTCCTCTTATATTGATACTTTACTTTCGGAAAGTATTTATGTTATTTTTTTTAACTATACTATCTAATCTCTCAATGTATATACGTATATTCTATATTGTATGCGTTACTTTTAACATTTTCTGGTGATCGCTGATCCGGTTCTGTGGCCACTTATCGTAACTTATCTGGCTACCTACTTTCTTCATATTATACTGCTGCTTAAAGCTACAGTATCCTAAACGAGTACTTTTCACCCGCCACTACTTACCTTCTAACATGAAAATCCCTGGTTAGGTTCCGTGGCTACCTATTGTAATTTCAATGATGGTATGGTTTTAGAAACTCACCTGACTAGCATGTCAGACTACCACCCTCATAATGTACTGATGGTAAAAGCAAGATTATTCTAGATGATTATGTTGACCATACAATCGAGTCTTCTGTAGATATTAAAAATTACTTTTCAAACAACAGATGGCGCCACCATGAACAATAGATCACGCTATCGTTTATCATAGCACAAATTTTTATAAAGATCGTACATCTTTGTGTAGATTCCCATCTGCCAACAAGTCATCACGGAATATACAATTGGATCCATTTACTGGATCTCAATGGATCTCGGTGATCCCAGGATTTTGGTCACTAAGTCATTACGGAGTATACAAGTGTATCCATTAACAGGATCCTTTTGTATCTTCATAATACCAAGAATCGAGACAGTAGTCTATCACGGAGTATACAACTATATCCATCTACTGGATCTCTCTGGATCTTTATAATACTGTTGTACTAAGTAACTCCTCTGTGCTTTTAATCTGCCATCATCAGAGACCGGACACCCCATCTCAATACCTCTACACTATTAATTTCTATATCATAATTATTAATGTTGTCATCATCATTAAAATTGTCATCATTTCCTAATTTCTCTTCAACATTTGAATACGGTTGACGTTCATCTGTTACGATATCCGAGTATCGAGTATCGAAAAATACTCAAGGAGGAACACGAAAATGATTCTCTGTGTAAGCTTTAGTACTACGACTATCGAATAAATAAAATTGACAATGAAATTGGTTTTGATCTCTATTTAACAATTATAGATGTAAATTTATTATAAAGGACGAATATGATCACCGAAGGATAAAAAGGATTTAGTTTTAATGGTATGTATAGTGAGATTAATTTTAATACGCCGCTGCAATGGTATATTTTGGTTGATTGAAAAGTCGACTGCCTCCATGGCTCTGTGGCTACGGATATAACTTAGAGGTCCTTGCTTCGATCCCGAGTCCTCCAGTTGCTGATGTTTGACAGTAGGTTTTATCATACTTTTGCATAACCACTATCCTCATGTATATCTGCTGCTATAATAACAGCCGAAGTATTCCGAATGAGCACAGCTCACCAGATGAAATGACGCCACCTGATGGTTAAGTTAGTCAAGCGCTCGTACACGCGATACGACTCCAAGAGGCGCTGGTCCATTCCCCACTGAGCTTGAGCTTCTGATGAGGGAAGACATCGTGAGTGAACCGACGTGGTCCAGGTTGAAGGGCGCTGTAGCTAGTGTAATTCTTATCTCGGACGACGAACTCAACATGGGGCAGTGTATATCATCCTAACTAGCGTCACATTGTTACGAGCAGGCGTATCATTTACCATCAGGTGAACATTCCCCTCGTCTCATCGTTTAATTGAAAAAAAAAGCAACTCCCAGCAGCCTATGGTCTTTTTGTCACTTAACATCTGAAATTCGTTTAAATGAATTGCCAAAGCATCTTTTTAGATAACGCCCACTGCTGGGCACAGATCTCCCTCGAGGATCGAAGCATATTAAATGATTACTTAATATTCGTATATTTTAACCTTTTCACGTTTGTACGTAAACATGTATCAGTTCATCCATTAAAATATTTAATTCGGATTGATACATTGGTTTTATTGTTAATTATTACAAAGATGATGATGATGATGATGATGATACAAATAACATTTCATCATTAACCTTTTAAAATTATATTGTTTTTAGTCAAGCCAAATCTAGTCTAGATCTAGCGATATCTAAACCAAAATATACTGTTTGCAGTAGATAGCTTTTAAACTTTTCTTTTAGTGTAAATGTATAAACAAAGAAGAAGAAAGAAAGAAGTTACGAGCGAACTTAATGTTTGCTTAATTTTTTTTTTTTTAATATGTTTCAAGTAATTATTATGTATACTTTTTGAAACAGCTACGTTCCAAAGTCCGCGTAGATCCTACAGTTTTAAATGTATCGCTCGTGTATAAACCTTACTTGTACTTATTCTTTTATGTTCTATAGTTAATTTATAACTTGTCGTTAACTAGGATTATTTATTTATTAACTATGGTCGTATTGTTTTATTGTAATTTCAACTCCTTTAATAAATCATGGTCATTTTAATGTTTGTGTTCTTTTTTATCAATAGTAATTTCTCTCATATCCTTTGTGGTGAATGACGCGTTCAATTTACAGATGCTATCAATATAAAATTCTGCTATCAACATCATCGTCATTATCTACTGCTAGATATAGACCTTCCCTGGTTCCTTCAACCAGAAGAATAAAAGTAATGCTGGGAGCTCTGACCTTCTAAGTAGGTACCGCCGCAGCTTCTATCACAGCCGTGAAACAGTAGCGTGCAAACTTTACTGTGTTCCAGTTTAAAGGGTGTGGTAGTTAGTGAAGTTACTGGATTATCAATACTTAATATATAACATAAGTTGTAATGGGCAGGCGTAACTTACTATGAGGTGAACGTCCCCTTTGTAAAATCAAATGTATACAAACTACGAATTAATAAAAATTATCTCCTCTAATGTATTCAAGGTTAAACAATGGTCTGTGGGGGGAGGGCTGACGAAATCGGGACACAATTTATTATTTTCCGTTTGGGGAGGCCAACCATAACACATCCGGCTACGCTCATACGGAATGCACCCCCTTTTAAACGATTGGAATGGGCGATGTCTCAGTAAAACACATTAACTGAGACATTTAACTATTACAAATTTACTATTGTTTGAAAGCAAAAATATAACCCACCGGTTCGTTGGTTGGCTTCGGCGGTAAGTTGTCTTCTATTATTTACATAGCAGTGGGATCGAATTCTGTAAATAAATAATATTTCAGTTTTGATATGTATAGATTTTTATTCTGTAGTAATGTAGTTTATAGTTATAGCAACTGGTAACTTGGCAACTTGACGAGTCATGATTTGAGACGTCAGTAACGTATAAAAATTGTATACTTTATATACTAACATATTTAGATTGATCATCATCAGCTGATAGATGCCCACTGAGGGATATAAGCTTTCCCGAAATATCTTTAGTTTAATCTGTCGAGGACGAGGTGGACTTACAATCCGGCGAAGGTCGCTGGAAACCGATATTAAGGATTCCTTAATATTATTAAAAAGATATATAATCAAGGTATTTTTTTATTCGTCATAAAGTATAACATTACTTACCATCAAGCTGTACGGTAACCGTGATGGTTAACATACCACTGTGGTATGGTAAATGTGAGAAGTAATGTGTATAGTTTTTTGTGACTTCCAATTACATTTGTAGAGAAAAAGTCCTCTGATTTCAATTTAATCGCATCGCAGGATAATGGCAGGACGAGCGCCGGCGGCGTAGCGACCGTGACGCACAGATTGCATCGACACGCGCACACATTCATTCCCGGTGTGTTCCCACGAGACCCCCGAAAAGGATAATATCTGACCCCCTTTTTTTTGGTAACACCTCTCGCATAGATTGGTAAATTTCAATACATCCATTCTAATTGAATAAATGTTTATATTTGATGTGAGGTTGATGAGGAAGTAGTTTTGAGAAAGAAAATCATTTTTTCCAAAGAGTAGTTTGCATGCGTTATTGTGTCTCGGTTTCAAGGATGTTGTAAAGAGCGCAATTGGCACGGTAATGAGACAATCTCTTATGTCGATTACTAGTGCAATGTGGTGCAGCATATCCTAACCAGCGCTACGTTATTATGGGCAGGAGTATCATTTATCATTAGGGTTGATGAGGTAGTAGTTTTAAAGTCATAGCCAATTTGAAAAACCATATTATTTTTTGCCTTTAACTAAGTCTTCAAATTTTTTATCCTAAACGAAATATTCTATATTATATAAAGCTGTACCATACCTAAACAAAAAAGGGTGTTAAATTAGTTTTTTTTTGTACATAATGTTCGTGAAATTATTTGTATTAATTTCTTTAATTTAGATAAAAATAATACCCACAGTTGGATGATTGTATTGATAAGAATTTCGTTAGCAAACCCACATCAGTATAATTTCTACTCCCCTTTGGTTACGGGGGTGAATCTTCAAGGCGAAATCAAAAACAGAATATCATGCATAGTAATGGAGAGGAAATCCTGCCCACCAGCCCCACTACTGAGGGAAACGGTTTGTTAATCAATTCAAAAAAAATTTCAAAGATAACACAATTGTTTATTTTGTCCAAAAGAAAAGTATACATTTGTAAAAAGCGAAGAGATGTGTGAGACGTTCACCTGATGGTAAGTGATACGCCCGACCATAGTAACGGAGCGCTAGTTAGGATGATATACACGATACCTCATTGTGCTCCTAACCTTGAGATATAAGATATTGTCTTGACAACTCAATATCTCAACGGATACTAATGGATATATATATCATTGATGTAAAGTAAAAAAAAGTAAGTCTTTGAGGGAGGCCTATGTCCAGTAGTAGACGTCTATTGGCTGATGATGATGATGATGAAGGTAAAAAAGGGTGGGCGTGATGATACTACCTTGGGGTACCACAAATTAAATAGTTCTTTATACGCTAATAATTTGTCCTATTTTACAACATTGCTTCCGGTCTTACAATAACCCGAGATTGATTTAAGAGCCATTAAACAGGAGTATATAGGAAAGAGCAGGAAATAGGAATACATGGTATACCATGTACTCCTATTTCATCTGATTAATAGCTTGTTCAGTATTATTTTGGAGAAAAGGATTTTATGGGATTCTACAATGAGTACCAATTGCTTAGTAACTTATTGTATTAACACTTAAGCTTGCGTCCATGTAACATAAGTTACATGAATATACTTTAAGTTTATGTTACATCCATCGGGTCAGCTATCGGGTAACATCGACCGCAGCTGTATACAACACCGGAGTCGAACAATATCGGCGGTAAACGAACCCTTCACCGCAGCTTTGGAAACGGACATCCGCGCCCTCGGCCCATCTGGTCAATTTCTATGGTTTCGGATCAGGTAGTATTTGCTGTTACATTCTTATATTTCTATGATCATTTTACGCATCTCTAAAGCTATTAAAGCTCAGTGATTAGAAAGCTTTAGCTAAAGGTTTGTCATACGTTAGGTTTAGGAAATGTATTTCGATGAAGAGCGGTACAATGGTTTGCTATTATATGAAAACGACTAAGTAATTACTTAATGATAAACAATATGTTTGCTGGTACAGACAAGAGAGTTACTAGTTGTCAAGTTGGTAAATGTTTATCTTACCACTCTCTTAAGTACGAGATCCTGGCTCATAGCGCTGTATTGGGTTTGTTTTCTTAAGATAGAACGTTAAGTCTCCTTCAGCAATTTCATTGATTACAGCGCATCCCAAATTAAAGTATAGCTTCAACTGCAGTTTAGTCTTTAAAGTGCTTACTTACTTAAACTTACCATCAATTGTCATCAACTAAAAACATCAATATACTTTATTCAAATATATTAAGTTTAGTATATATTTTAATATAAGTAAACAAGTTATCTCACTTCAAATAGATAAAGCTCTTCTTTCGTGTTATGTAGACGTTATGTCCCAAAGTATTTATTCAACGAAGCGACTACACGAGCGTGAAGTTCACCTGATGGTAAACAATACGCCTACCCATAACAACGTGGCGCTAGTTACGATGATACACACAGCATCTGATTTTACTCTTCTCGTTACCCCATTTGTTACAACTCCCTACAAACCGGAACACAATAATGTTTGCGAGGTACTGTTCGGCGATAGAAGCGCTACGGTTGGACCTCTACGGTCTCCGACAGCAGAGAGCTACAGACAATAAGTGGCGTTCCGTAGAAAAGGCTTATGCCCAGCTGTGGACTGTCTAATGATGATGATATAACTATACGAAAAGAAAAAGCTTTCATCATCATCATTAGCCGAGAGATGTACACTGCTGGACATAGGCCTCCTCCAAAGATCTCCATATCGATCGAACCTGCGCTGCCCGTATCCAGCTGCTTCCCACAACCTTCACCAGATCGTCGGACCACTCAGTGGGGGGCCTGATAAAAATGCGTCCTCTAGTACGCGGTCGCCATTCGAGGATCTTAGTGCACCATCAGCTGTCAGTTCTTCGAACAATATGTCCTACCCGTTGCCACATAAGATTTGGAATCTTTTGGACTATGTCGGTAACCTTAGTTCTCCTGCGAATCTCCCCATTTCTGATTCAATGATGCTGGGAAACCCGAACATGGCCATTTCCGATAGTCTCTGTGCGATTTGAAGATTTCATATCACTTAATTCCGTTTTATATCAATTTCTTTACTTATCAGTTAAATAACAAACTACTGACTAAGTTAAGAATCTAAGTGGTGTAAGTCTTCACATTTCTGCTAAATGCCAAACGGAGCGCGACTGGATTCGAACCGGACACGGAACTTTAGAAAGTGAAACTTAATTCGTGCTACGACGCCTCACAGCGATGGACTTGTCTACTGCATACCGCAGGGCGATCAGAATAGTCACTTATTACTTAATATACACTTACACTGATACATAGGTGGTACTACTGGTGGTAGGTCTCTGTTGCCGGAGAGCATCTATGAGGGTACTGCCGCAAGCTTATTGCAGCCGACAAATATAGTATGCAAACTTTACTATGTTCCGGTTTGAAGGGCACTGTAGCTAATGCAATTACTTAAGTGACGAGACTCGATATCATGTGTCTCAGGCGTCGAACGCAATGTGGTGTTGTATATCATCCTAACCAATGCTCGGGCTAGTAAGTATAGGTCTAAGTCTTGCCTGTCGTAGAAGGGGACTAAAAGGGTCTAGGTGTTTCGCGGGCCTTGACGGTGGGCCATCCAGCAAGCGAACTTACGTGGACAGCGTAGTGAGTAAGAATCTCATATAACCCTGACTTCTTCTAGAAGCTTAAAAGAGACATAAGATGATGAGTCTCCCCTCGTCGACTCGTAGTTGCACTAACTACAGCGCCCTTCAAACCGGAGCATATTAACGATTATACATTACTGTTTGTTAGAAGTAGGAGCTGCGATGGTACCTAATTAGGATGGTATACACAGCACCTCTTTTTTCTCGTCGCCTTGAGACACATGTTAGTTTTATTACCCCGGTATATCACAAGTTACAGCGTCCTTCAAACCGGAACAGAGTAATGTTTGCTAGACCTACCTAGACTGTCCGGGGCAACAGAGACCTACCACCACTGTGCTAATACAACAGTAACTTTGTAACCCATTAACCAACCCTTTCAGAGTTTAATAGAACTGACGATATCCGCACCATCAGTCTTCATCAATGCAATGACATGTGATGGAAGATGTTCGTACGGAACTCACCCTAATGGTTCATCAGAGCCCCCGCCTGAGGGTGGGTCGGGTAAGGAAATTGATTTGATACGGCACTAAAGGATACAGTTTACGCGTGACTACAGAAATAGTTAAAGTTCTCAATGGCTTGAATTAGTTAAAAATATTTAACTTTATACCCATTCACATATAACTAGCTACTCCCCGCCCGCTTTGCTGGCCGTATAATAGAACCAGACCGCAAATGAGTTTCTATAGCAACCGTTACCATAGCAACCGCGTAAACAATACGAAATGAAAATTTTTATAAAAGTTAATTAGAAATAAAATGTTAAAGGATTTATGAAATTTAAAAAAAAAAGCCTGTAACCATTTACATATCATTCCGAGTCTAATGCTCATGTACCCGTGTCGATACGTTCACTAGTTTTCACGTGATTGGGTAACAAAGGAAACACATTGTACTTATATATACAGATACGTAGATAACCGATATCAGATTCTTTTCTCAATTAATGAGGCGTCGAGATGAGCGGTACGTTCACTTAGCGATAGTTAACTTGGTATTCATAGCACCACACTGCGCCTTGAGACGTAAGATGGTTAAGTCGCGTTACCCTAGTAATTTCACTAGCTACAAAGCCCTTTAAACCGACCTACCACCAGCATTAACGACATTACCACATTTAGCGTAAGATTACATATTTAAACTTTTTGTTTGTAAAAAATTTATGTTAAATGTAAACGCTTCGACACAAGCCAGATGGCAACACTGACACTTGACACCGCAGCGTCGAGCGAATATTTTTTTTTTAAATTTGGACAAAAACTAGCAAAACATGCGGTCTTCGCCATGATTTACACGAGACGAGATTAAAGCGTGGAGAAGTTTTTTTGCGGTTCATCTCAAACTAGACGTGTGCTGGTGAGCTTTTCACTCGCTTACTGGTGGTAGGTCTCCGTTGCCGGACCGTCTAGGTACCACCGCAGCGCCTATTGCAGTCGACGAACAGTACTGTGCACACATTACCGTGTTCCGGTTTGAAAGGCGCTGTTGCTAGTGTAATTACTGAGGTAAAGGGACTCGTATCACTTATCATCAGGTAATCGACCCGCTATCTCTTCGATTAATAAAAGAATTGAACACAAAAAAATCCCGCTCATAAATTATTACACCACATCTCATTACCTCATAAATTTCACTAGTTTCAGCACCCTTCGAACCGGAGCATAGTTCTACTTCATGCCAGCCTAGCCAACAGTTAACATATACTTTATTAATTGAATTAAGACTACATAATTTGAAGAACGCTTAAAGATCAATAGCTTTTAAGGGTTAACAAATCTTTGACATATTTTAATAATTGAGATATTTGTTTTAATTTAATTAATAACTTCAATGAATATTCATTGAAGCTACGAGACGAACGAGAAGTTCACCTAATGATAAGTGATACGCCCATAACAACATGGCGCTAGTTACGATGATATGGAGACAGCATCGCATTGCGTTCTTCGCCTTGAAACCTAATACGTCTCGTTACCCCAGTAATTTCACTAGCTACAGCGCCTTTCAATCCGGAACACGGTGCTGTTTCGCGACAGAAATTCGCGCTGCAATGGTTAGTACCTAAACGGTCTATTGCAACAGAGACTTACCAGTAAATCAAAATGTATCAAGATATTTTTATTTATGTCTTTACTATAAACTGAAATAACTTCTTTTATATAATCTATAAAATAAGTTTTTTGGTCGAAATTATAATGACTTTTTTTTAATTATCGGGTTAAAGGACTACGAATTTCTCCATACGGCATATTCTTCATTAATTTTAATGCCTCATCTCGCTTTGACGTAAACAATTATAAGCGACATCTAGCGGCGGGTGGCGACATTAAAGAACTGTGAAAATATTATCTTTGGCATATTTTTACGGATATCAAAACAACAATTAAGCGAGTAGACGACTGAGACGTTCACCTGATGATAAGTTATACGCCTGCTCATAACAACGTGGCGCTAATTAAGGCTATTTACACTGCATCACATTGCGGTCGTCGCCTGACACAAGAAGTTGAATCAGCTTACCCCAGTAATTACACTAACTACAGCGCCCTTCAAACTGGAACACAGCAATGTGTGCACAGTAGTGTTAGTCGTGTGCAATACACGCTGCAGTGGTACTTACCTATACAGTCTCCGGCAAAAGAGACTCCTTTTTTTGTTATTAGAGGAGAAAATTTCTGAAAAGGTAACCTGCTTCTGGGAAGAAGGAAAAGCTATGTGGGATCTTTATCCACTGAGACTCCCTCGGTGGTCATCTTCAGTGCGTCGGGCGAACGCCCACGCCCCTGTGCCTCACGGCATAAGCCTAAAGCACGTCCGAAGGAAGGGTTGAAGCTCTCCTCAATATTATAGCTTTGGTACGACAATAATTAGATCACCTCGTATTTATCGTTAGACTCTGGGGTCATTTAGTAGCACAATGAGGGCACTCACCTTCAAGCCCACGAATATGGAAATCCTTTTAGTCGCTTTCCACGGCAGGCAAGGCTTACCTTAGTCCTATTCTTACTACTCGAGGTTACTGGGCAAACGACAACAGACACCTACTACTAGTAATTTCTTTAAGGAGCTAAATGTTCATAACTTTTGTCTTTTGGTTATTTATATTTGCTTTGTTTGCTATATGTAAACTAATACTACAATGAAAAGTCATTTCCGCCACAATGGCGCCTACATCCCTTAACCCCAGAAGTATAGATACGTAAACATTTATATATGTCCATATAAATGATGGTTGGTCAGGTGCCGGAGACCGTCTACGTAGGTACCAGCGCAGTCCTTACTGCAACTGACAGACAGTACTGTGCAAACATTACTGTGTTCCGGTTTGAAAGGCGTTGTAGCTAGTGAAATTACTGCGGTAACGAGACTGAACATCTCATGTTTCCGTGAAGTACAATGTGGTGCTGTGTATCATCCTAATTAGTGTCCCTTTGTTATGGGCAGGTGTATCACTTGCTATCAGGTGATCATTCCGCTGGTATTGTAGCTTTGATAAATAAAAAAAAATGTTTTATAAAATATAATAAAAACAGCAATAGTAATAATTTAATTACTGTACCCTTAAATTGTGACACCTCCATATAACCCGACACGGTTTGTGAAGAGTGCGGACAGAATAGACCCCTATGCTGCTGAAGCAGCACAGAGGGCGCTAGGTGGCTGTTGAATTTATTAGGGTCGCTATATTTTTATTCATTACATTTTTTGTTAGAAGACAAGAGGGGATGCTGGTACTTACCACTGTAGCTCCTTAATCGATTTATCGATAAACAGTTTACCGGGAGTATTCTCTATGGTATCTCTTCATCTCACACATCGTGAGAGTTTAATAAAGTTGTCTATGCTACAAAAAAAACTATATATGAATGGAATGGATTCAGAGTAAATCGTTACTATATTATTTTTTATATAATTAAGCAGCGAGTCGAGTGGGGTGTTCACCTGATGGTGAGTGATACGCCCGCCCATAACAACGAGGTGCTAGTTAGGATGGTATACTCCGCACCACACTGCGCTCGTCGCCTGAGACATATGTTGAGTGTCATTACCTTAGAAATTATACAAGTTACAGCGCCTTTCAAACCGGAGTACAGTAATGTCTGCACACTACTGTTTGGCTGTAGTAATAAGCGTTGTGGTGGTACCTACCTAGACGGTCTCCACGAAGAGACCTACCACCAGTAAAATATAACTCGTGGTGGTTTTGAAATATATATATAATCCATAGAAAGAAGCAGATTCACAGGACGTTAGGTGACATCAGTGTGTTCCATAGAAGATCCTGGTGATCCTCAAAAAGCACTAAAGACCATGGAGGTGGTCTCAACGGTCCCTTAAAAAATAGGATTTTAATCAGCACTTACAATATCAATCCACAAACATTTCCGATTAGTCTTGTGATGATAAGAACCGTCATCAATAAATCACCCCTTACCCCTAATCCAGTTTTAAAAAAGTAGTTAAGATAAGGGATGCTGTGATCACATATTTTAATAGATACATTTATCGCATTGTGCTCGTCACCTATGTACATAAGTTTAAATATCGTTACCACAGTAATTTCACCAGCTACACCGTCCTACAAACCGGAACACAGTATTGTTTGTCGGCTGTCCTATAAAGGAGCAGCGGTTTTTTTTTTTGGTTTCGGGGGGGAAATCTCCGTAAGATATCCTGCTTCTGGGAGGAAGTCAGGGTTATGCGAGATTCTTACTAGAATCCTCTCGGTGCTCTGCATCAATGCATTCGGAGTGACTCCGGGATTTCTTACTATCAGGTGAACGTCCCGTTTGTCTCGTCGCTCAATTAACTAAAAAAAAAAAAACGAGCTGGCACGGGTGCGCACGGACGGACGGACAGACCGCATTAACAATTACCAGTAATTCCGTTATCGATGATGTTAGAGGATCGGTAATAGGGGCCGGCGACAGATGCGCCGCGATACCATCGCCGCGTCAGCCGCGACCACCGCCACGCGCTGCACCGTTAAGGGGCGGCCTTACTAAATTCACCACCTACAAATTTTTTTTTTCGACTGCTTTAGAACATTCACCTGATTATACGTGTTACGTTTCACCTAACCTTTTGCAATTAGAATGGTACACTACACCATATTATAATATTTTTTTTTTTATTCAAGAAAACGATGAGATTTGTGAGACCTTCACCTGATGGTAAGTGATACGTCTGCCCATAACAACGTGACGCTAGTTAGGATGACATACACTGCATCACATTGTGCCAGTCGCCCTGTGACATTATATATTTAGTCTCGTTACGCCAGTAATTTTTTTTTTCAATTAAACGCAGCGAAGATACGAGCGGGTTGTTCACCTGATGGTAAGTGATACGCCCGCTCATAACAACGTGGTGCTAGGATGGTATTCAAAGCACCACATAGCGTTCGACGCTTTGAGACTCTTTACTCCAGTAATTACACTAAGTACAACGCCCTTCAAACCGGAACACACTATATAGCAGCGGTAATGGGCGTTGTGTTGATACCTATCTAGACGGTCTGCGGCAACAGAGACCTACCAGCACTTACAGTAACTAGAGCGCCCTTCATACCGGAATACAGTAATATTTGCACGTATTACTGTTCGTCAGTAGAAATGAGAGTTGCGGTGGTATCAAGATAGTGTCTGGCAACAGGTCCACCACCAGTTGTTCGTAGGGAACGACTTCGCCTTAACTGGACGCGTAAATTTAATGCGACGTACGGCGTCCCGCGGAGTCGTCGCTCCGGCTAGACTTTAAATGTATGCACAGACAGACAGTATACACGGTTTAGATCGTGACGATAAGTCACGGGGATTCCTACGTGTGAAGTAGACGCCATTTTTTTTTTTAATCCGAAGATGTCGCGTCTATGAATCACGAACCGTACAGCCAATGGGATGCAGTATGTAAGGAGATAAAAGTATGACAGATAAGTAGAGGATGATAGAAAAGAAAGGATGAAAGACGAGAATGAGAAACTAATATGTATATATATTAAATTTGATGATAATTGAAATTGTAAACAAAGGTCCTGACCCACAAAACAATAAAAAAAAAAAAAAAAAAAAAAAAAAAAAAAAAAAAAAAAAAAAACTGTACAGCCACGGCAATAGCTGTTGACGTATTATTTATTTATATATAACTTATATTTTTCTTTTTATTTAAGGGATGTAAGTGGCACAACAACTTACGAGACCCAGGTCAACCTTGCCAGCTGGTGGTGCACCCTGCTAATCAAATAACGCTCTGGCCACCACCAACCCGCGTTGGGCCAGGGTGGTGGGAAATGGCCCATATCTTTCTATATTGAAGCCTATGTCCAACAGTGGACGTCTATCGACTGAAGATTGGGTTTAATATTTATTTATTTTTATTCGATGAAGCGATGTGACAAGCAAGACCATATCCTGATGGTGAGTGGTACGCCTGCCCATAACATTGAGGCGCTAGTTAAGATAACATATACTGCACCACATTATGCTTGTCGCTCTGAGAGGTAAAATGTTTGGCAGCAACATCAGGAGCTGCGTCTACCTTGACGATCTCTTTCAACAGGAACCTAGCACCAGTAAATCATATCACAATCAAATATAGACTAATAAGGATTCACCAATATCATCAGCTGACAGACGTCCACTGCTGGACAAAGGCCGCCCCGAAGATCTTCACATCGATCAGTCCTGCACAGCCCTATTTCCGGCGCCCTGTCCACATCCGTCACAGCCAGTATAACTTCCAGTACCGCCGAGCACCGTAGCCCCTTCTTTTGTATGGGTTCATATGGGGAACATTTGGACCATTTCCCACCACGCTGATGCAATGGGATCCAAGAACGGGTTAGTGGAATCTTCGTTATCATTATCATCATCAGATAGATGTCCACAGCTGGACATAGAGCTTCCGCGAAAGATCTCCACATCGATCGGTCCCGCGATAATATGCTAGTATATACTTTGTCAATATCTATACAGTCGTATGGAATACCTAAAGTAGTAATGTCTGTTTATTCTGATATATATATAGCGAGAGAGAGAGAGAGGGGGAGAGAGAGAGAGAGGGACGCTGTGCTGTATGTATAAGCGGAAAGTCAATCTAATAAATTGGGCTCATTGTATGCATATCCGACTCACGGACAAGTTATAATTTAGCTGTTTAACTTGCATAGAAATTGCTAATTTCAGCTGCCGCCATTGTTGTAACAGTCGAGCCTGTTTCATGGACGGGCGGACAGAATTAGCTTATACATACACTCAGTAACTTAACTGTTTATAACTTAACTTAAAAATTATGCTTATTATATATACAATTTCAAATATGAAGAGAGCTGCAAAGCATATACTGTATTTATCGGTGATAGATCTCTGTTGCTGGACACCGTCTAAATACCACAGCAGCATCTATTGCAGCTGGGAAACAGTACTGTGCAAACATTAATGTGATCCGGTTTGAAGGGCGTTGCAGCTAGTGTAATTACTGGAGTAACGCGAAGCGAGGAAGCTGTAGTTAATATTTAGTGTATCTGACATATCAATATTATACAAATGTAAAGAATTTTTTTTTTAATATATTTAGGTATTGAATATTACTAACTATAAGTGCCAATGGGCAGCACACATAGCTCGAAGGACTGACAGCTGTCGGAGCAGTCAGGTCCTCGAGTGGCAGCCACGTACAGGTAGATGTAGTGCTGGCAGGACAACGTGGCCCGTCGATCTGATAAACATTGCGGGTAGTCGCTGGTTGCAGGCAGAGCAGGACCGATCTATGTGATGTTTGGGAAGGTCTATGTCCAGCAGTGGACGTCTATCGGCTGACAATCTAATAGGTATTTAGACTAGTTCTAGCTAAAGATATAACTCAACTTAAACTTAACACCATGCTCCATGCATACTTTCCTCGTCATAGTCATATTATAAGTAGCGTAAGTTACGCCTTATATCGGCTATAAGCCAGTAATAGCTCCAGCCTCCGCTTTTTAAGATCTTCATCGTCGGTCCATCCGGAGGAGGGCTTTGCATCACTATATCTAAAAGGTGAACAGCCGCAACACGATTAAATTCGATTTATATATACATAGCAAGTGATAAGCATACAAAATCATTGCAAATGATTAAGTGACTACATATATATTTGTTAGACTACCCTCTAGTATCTTCTAGAAGGGTGTATGGGGTTCTGCACAACGTCTCACGGAGCCCAAGCCAATCTCAGCTGCTTGTGGTGCACAATGCTAATTAGCAAACGAGGCTCTGGCTCTCACCGAACCGCATTAGGTCAGCGTGGTGGGAAATGGCCCAAATCCTCCCATATGAATCACCACAAACGACGGCCCTTGGTGCCCGTGACGATGAGGATAATGCAGGACCAATCAATGTTAGTTCGATCGATCTTTGGGGGAGGACTGTGTTCAGCAGTAGACGTCTTTCGGCTGATGATGATTCTCTAGTCTGACTAATGGCTAAGATTTTAATTACAACTTTTAATCAATACACAATGAACTATATATAATACTCTTGATATCACTGAATACCAAATATCCTCGCTTTCCTCTCGCTGACCCTCCAATGCCTCCCGACAGACCGACGCCATTACATTTGAGCGCCCCTCCCGTGCTGCATTATTTTAAATGTTGCCAACTTATAATTAAAAAAAATTAATAATACCAATATATAAAGCAATATATTTTATTATTTATTTGATTACGCTAACATATATATTCGTATATGTATATATGTATATATAAATACAGTGTATATTTTTGGACGGAGTTTAAAGAAAAGAGCGTAAAATTGTGTAAATAACGCACCCACTAACACGCGTGACGCTCAGTCCGCGCCGGGCTTTAAGTTATATTAACGTACCCTCAAGTTATTCGTGAGCATTTGTATTCTACCCCATTCGTTAGAGCATTACTGTGAAATTATAATTACAGCTTTTTTAATAAAAAAACTTTTAGTCTTGATTGTGAAAAAAGAAAAGGAAACAAACTCACCCGCGACCGCTAAGGGTATAAAAATGCGTTCGCTTTGATTTCAAGAGGGCGGAGAGAATTGAGATTATTCGGAAGATTTTATGTTGTCTGTTTTAAAATTAATGAACACTGTAGATCCTTTATCTACTGACTAACATTTGTGGGGGTCGTTGATAGCTTAGTTAGTAACGCTGTTGCCGTGAAGAGGTGGGGGTTCAATCCCTACTAAGCTCAATTTGAAAGCTTACTATATATATAAAAACTGCTATGTTTATAAAGCAATGGCTTTCGTCCGCCACCATCACCATTAGCCGATAGACGTCCACTGCTGGACATAAACCTCCCTCTAAGATCCCACATTGATCAGTCCTGTGCCGCCCGCATCACCGGACACCACAGGCCGACGCGGATTGGTGGAACCCAGAGCCTCGTTGATTGTCAGGGTGCATCACGAGCTGGTGCGGTTGACTTGGGTCTCGCAAGTTGTTGTGCGGGACCCTTTACACCCGTGTGGGCTTTCGTCCAATATTCACCAAGCTGGCATCGTAGCTACATGTCCTTGATCTCCTTATATAGTAGACACCGTGTCCCAGCTGTGGGACATTAAACTAAGACTTAATATAAGAGATTTCCAGGTATTTAGAGACTCATCGCGATATCTTTGGAAGCATATATCCTGGAGACTTGAAATTTAATAGGAATATTCTTTATTTCGTGTATAGGTCATCGAAGAACGAAGGTTACAAAATTTCTCCCCTAAAAAGGGGTTCTGCGGATTTTACGGTTAGGAAAGCGGGTTGGGATAAAGTTAGTCTACCTACATAAGAGACATCATGAATCTGGCTCATCACGAGAACTCGTAAACTATTAGATGTAAACATTCAAAACTTCGTACAGCCAATGCTTCTGCCATTTCAGGGGTCAGCTAAAGAATATTTCTACAGAATTCCTCCCCCGTATTCGCGGGGGTGTTACAACCGGCAAAGCGGGGGTAGAACAGCTAATATTACTGTAAAGTTCGGACAGGTAAATTACTGCTAGATAATTGTTTTGGATATCTAAACGTTTATTGTATTTATCATTGGGTGACCACAGAAAAGTGTCGCAGGGTGAACAGTGCGGGGTGTCGCCGCCATTAATGTAAATTGTGGTCGCATCTGCCGCGCCACCCGGCGCTGCAGACCTGAATTAATTAGGAATCGGCGCACGCGCGTCCGGATCAACATGGCGCTCCTTAATTATGCACACACGCCATTATTATTGTTTATGATCATCATAGTAGATACACTGTTTAACTACCACATTATTGTAGGTTTTTTTATTACTATAATTTTTTTTATTTAACGAAGCTATGAAAAGAACAAGACCTTTACCTGATGGTAAGTTTTACGCTTGTCCATAATAAAGTGGCGATAGTTAGAATGGTATAAACAGCATTATAGTGCGCTCGTCGCCTGAGACAAGATGTTACGTCTCGTTACGGCAGTAATTTCACTAGCTACAACGCCTTTTAAACCGGAACATGGTAATGTTTGCGCACATCTAGACGTCCTCCAGCAACAGAGACTTACCACCAGTAAATCATTATCTTCCACTGCTGTAGGCCTTTTCCAATATCTTCTACCAGATACGGTCGTCAGCTTTTCGCAGTTATTACTACCATGTGATCGAAATAAGCTTTTAAGTCGTGAATTAAGCATTACCGGGGTAACGAGACTAAACATCCTATGTCTCAAAACGACGAGCACAATGTGATGCAGTATATATATACAGTATATATCATCCCAACTAGCACCTCAATGTTATGAGCAAGCGTATCACTCATCATCAGGATAACATCTTGCTTGTCACATCGCTCAATTTTAAATAAAAAAAAATCGTTATTTATATTATCTCGATTGTGCACAATAAATCTCATCATCATCAACATCTCATCATCTTTACCACATGACTTATTGTGATAGATTTTTTTTTATTAAAGGCACAACAAACAGCTACATTAATCGGTTATAACATAACCTAATTATGATTACTGGTGGTATCCAGTGGTGACCGTACAAGTGCCATCGCTGCACTTATTTCTGATGATAAGCTTCTTCTTCTGGTGCCCCTCCAATTAGTGAAGATTGGGACACCAGTTCTGCGAATCCAGGCCTGTCGCGCGCTAGATGGATCAGCTCAGCGCTCTTGATCTTGGTCCACTCCTTGACGTCGCCCAGCCATGCCTTGCTTGCCGATAAACAGCAGTGTGCAAACATTACAGAGTTCGGGATTGAAGGGCGTTGTAGATTACCGAATTAACATCTACTGTCTCAAGGCGACGATCACAATGTGATGCTGTGTATATAATCCTAACTAGCGTCACGTTATGGGCAGGCGTATAATATACCATGAAGTGACTGTTTTTACCAGAGAAGAGTGGCGAGGTGGTGTGAAGCTTGCCACCAACACCTGAAGTGATGACCACGACCACTCTGTCAAGAGTGATACAAACGAAGAAGAACATCTTTACACTACTATCAATGTATGGGAATGAAAAATTCATGATTTTTTCTCTTTTTTTTTATTCATTTAAATATAGAATATATTAATAATTACTATAATATATTACTATTAATTTATACTACAGGCTATTATTAATTACTATAATTGTAATTGATGACAGATGGATGTCCACTGCTGGGCATACATAGATCTCTTATAATATTCGTCAATGCAAGTACTTCTATTGTTTGAGTCCAGTGGCTTCTGCTTCCAACTTAACTTTGATATAATTAATAATACAGATAATACATATAACAAATCATCATCACCAGTATAAACTATGCGACAGTAAGGTCTGATAAGTTTGTTATAAGGAAGTAATAAATATATACACAATATGTTACTAATTAAATAATGAAATAGTGAACTAATTCAATTTTTACACGTATCATGCCGGACCTTGTAATTACAGTTATCGGTTCGGATCTAAGACGTTGGGGTCGCTTCCACCCCCGTCACGGCCAGCAGGGCAGCCTCTACCAGGTGTATACCTTACTGCTACTTTGCCATCTGGTTCAGACTTAAGAATCGTCAAACTTTTATTTATTTAATTATTCCAACTTGCTCAAAAATTAAATAAGAGGTGTGAAGGGTCCCGCACAACAACTCACGGGACCCAAGCCAGCCAAAAGTAGTAACATCCTGCACCCTGCTAATCTACAGACGAGGTTCTGGCGCCCACCAGCCCACACTGGGCCAGTGTGGTGGATAATGCCCCAAATCCACTCATATGAACCCCTGCAAACGTGGAGATCTTTGGAGGAGGCCTATATGTCGCGATGGAATATAGCTCAGATCTCCAATCACTTAATATCTATCAAATGGGGGGATTTGGGCTATATCCCACCACGCTGGCCCAATGTGAGAACCAGAGCCTCGTTTGTTAATGAGCACGGCGCAGGATGTTATTGTTTTTTTTTAATTAAATAATTAGTTGACATAATAAACTTGTTATCAGTCATATTATTAAAGATTTTTCTAAGTTATATTTATAGCATAAAGAATTATTAATAAAGCGTATTAAATAGTTTTTTTTTGCTTCTCCTCAGTTCTCAAGATTAAATTTACTAACTAACTAAAACCTTTTGCGAGTTAACTAATAGTTATTTTTTATTTACCTCTGTACGATTCCTAGCTCTGTGTTAAGGCATCTTCATTCAGTGGAAGGTATGGTAAGACACCCGGCCCGGCGAGGGTTGGCTTACGTTAAATTACCATTTTTCCAATTTACCGGACACCTGGAGTGTGGTTTACCCCTCAAGATGTTTATGGGATAACGTTATTTTTATGACCAATAAGAAAGACTTTCTTCCGCATTGAAACGGCTTTTACTGTCCTAAACTGATTACTTGTAACCACTAAAAAAATAATTTACATTTAAACGTTAGGATATTTACACAGTTTATAGATGTTTATTACTCATGTAATGATAACAGGTTTCTTAATTATCCATCTAAAAAAAAAACTGTATAAATTAAACTGTTTATATATATATATATATATATTTGAAGAACCGTGGGCAAACGAGCGAAGAGTTCACCTGGTGGAAAGGTGATCACTGACGCTCGGCTGCGTTGCTGACTTTTATGAGGAATGAGAAAAGAAAGAAAATAAAATCGATTATTGAAAGAAAGGGAAAAAATTAATCTACCCCAAACAAAGCAGAGGGTATTATATAAAAAAATATTCAACCTCAAGCTGAAGATATATATATCAAGCTCGATAGAGCAGACACGGAGATTGTTTTGGACAAAAAGATAGATAGTAGTACGATTGCGGCCCTGATGAGTGAGGACCACAGTCGTCGTCCCACGTTTCCACAATTCTGTGAAGAAATTATAATTAAAGTAATTAAAGAAAATATAACTGAATGGTGTAAGCAGGAAAGCAAAATATTGGAAACTAGAACAAAGATTGGAAATTTGTACAGAGATTTGAACAAGGATAGAACTAAGACAGGCGATGTATAGAAATAAGAAAATAGACAAAGACATGTAGTAGAATTAGGGATTGAAGAATAGAATGGTATAGAAGAAGAGGAGAACGGAAGGGGAGAATGAGGAAAGAAATTATTAATTGTAAAAGAATTAAAGGAACGAAGCTCAGGTGAACAAATTCCCGGGGAAAAGAGTAATATATATAAAAAAATAATACGATAGTGTAAACATCCTTACTAACACTTCATTGTTAGGTCCTGGACCCACCAACAGTAAATTTACTTGTTTTTTTCTTATAACAACAAAAATTTGACTGCTTTTTTAAAATTTTTATTCAAGACCAAAAGGCAACAGATATATCTCCATAGATCATTAGGCAAATAGATAGCAAACTGTAGGACTAAGCTAAAGTAAATACTCTCTTTTTTAAGACGGTTAATGGTAGAGTACACCATCACCAATTACCTAATCGCAGACCGCAATGCAACGTGGTTAATAAAAGAAAACACCGCATAATGAGTGTCGTTTACTGGTCCGTCCGCCCACCCTTCATCGCGATGCGTTAAATTTATACAAGACGCTTGCAAATTAACGAATTTCGGAGGGAGAGGAACTTGCGCCCCATTACGCCGGATATCGTCGCTTTCGGCATTTCGCTCTTCCGCACCTCATCGTTATCATTTGGGATGTTACCAACATAACTATGTTTTTATTTTTATTCAACGATTACGATACTTAGGGGACGAGCTAGAGGTTTTTCTGATGGTAAATCATTATGGCGATAGATAGGATGATACATCCAGCATCAAATTTTGATCGTCGCCTGAGAGATAGGAAGTTAAATTTCCTTACCCCAGTAACTTCACTAGCTACAGCACCCTTCCAATCGGAATGCGGTAGTTTGTCTGCAGAAATAGGGGCTGCAATGGAGGTACCATAATGGAGGAACCTAGACGGTCTGACAACAGAGACCTACCACTGTAAGCCGTAACTGTAGCTTTTCGGATTCTATGTCGCCATTTTTACTTTTACAAGTTACATTGTTTAGGAGTTCTAACTTTAAGCACTTTCAGATCGTCTAAGTGTGAACTTCTTGTTAAGTAGATTAAATGATAACTCTCTATGATTTATGTTAGTCATATAACATTAACATATATATATCTTTATATCAGAGATATCCACCGAAGTATAGTCTCATCACGATACATACGGAACCACAAGGCCTGAAGATTTGAAATTTGGTAGGAATGTTCCTTTTGCCGAGTAGGATCAGGTAAAAACTTTACAAAATTCGCTCCCCCAACCGAGCAGCGGGGGTATTACGACCAGCGAAGCGGATGGGTATAGTTAGAGCTTTTTTTTTTGTTTCAGGGGGGAAATTTTCAAAAGATACCGTTTCAGGGTCTCTTATAGAACGCACCGGTGTCTCTCTACACTTTCTTTGAAGACGTCTATGACTTAACCCTCCTAGATTGTTCCACGCCGGTTGGCTTGTTGAGCGATAAGGGTCCGCACCCTCAAGGCCCGCGAAACTCCTGGACCCTTTTAGTCGCCTTCTACGATAGGCAGAACTTATCTTAGTCCTATTCTTACTAGCTCGTGATTACAAGGCTGACGGGCTGACCATTACCATCGCCTCGTCGTCTTCTTCTCCGAGCGGAATCAACCCTCTTTTGATTCCGATTGGCGGCCTCCTTCTGTACCATTACGGCTTCACAGATGGAGACCAACGCGGCCCATGCATCTTTTGCTCTTCATCAAAGCCGCTACTGCTACTGGCAACGAAAGATCGTTTCCTATCCTGTTGACCAGGCTTTGTCGCTCGGACTCCCACACAAGGCATTTAGCGAGCGTATGCTGCGCGGAATCCTGGTCTCCGCCACAGTGGTGGCATTGCGTCGTCAGTTCGTGGCCGATTCTTTTTAGATACTCACCGAAACACCCGTGTCCAGTGAGCACCTGAGTCAATCTAAAAGTGATGTGCGCCATTCCACCCGACCGAAGCCATATTTCAAAGCTTGACAGCATCACGCTTACGATGCGCTGTCGCAAACTATGCGACTCAGCGAGCCGCTCTCTCCAAACCTTTAGAACACGCCTGTGCTCCTGCCTACGCACTTCTGCCGCATCCAGGGGCTCCACAGTTAGAGCTAACGAGACCACATCTTTGATAGAGATTAAAATTTTCTTTGTGCAATAGTTTCAAATACTCATTTACCTGGCGTTTAACTAACATCTACATCTTTCTTTTTGTAGTATTGTCTGAATAATTTAAACATTACACTGACATCTAGCGGCGGGTAGAAAGACTAACAATTTTAACACTTGTTTAAAACATGCGACTAATCAAATACAATAACAGGCTTTTCCCTCATTGTTTTCTTTTAGTATAATTACCATTTTCTGTTTTTATTAATTATGCATATACATCTTTGAATGATTAAACTGATATGAGATGTAGTTTCCATTTTAACAATATTAAATTCAATTAGAAACAGTACAATCGTAGTGAGTTCAAAGTGTAGTAACATTTTAAATCTTGACTACTACTTATTGCTATGGATGGATGCGAACAAGCTGAGCTCCGTATCTGGGGGTAGACATAGGCGAAGTCCTATATTCAGTAGTGGCTTAAGAAAAATTGATGATGTTGATTTTACATCTCATTGTAAACTTTTGTATATTACATACAGAAGGTTCATTGTATTCTATTAACTGTAAATACAAAAGGGGATAATATTGTATGAACATAAAATATAATATTAAATATTTTTTGTAGCTGTTTCTGCTATTTCTGTTAAACTAATTTGACTATTGGCATTGGGTTTTTTTGTTGCCAAGGATCGCGCATCGATACGCGACAAGCGACAAGATTAGTGAGACGATTGCCTGATGATGAGTATTACGTCTGTTCGAAACAATATACACTACACTATATTAAGCTCATCGCCTGAAGAGAAAATGCTCTTTACATTCACCCTTCATAGTGGAACACAGTAATTGCACACTAGTGATAAATGGGAGAAAGAAAGACTACAGCAGTACCTAGTCAATCTATTAGAGCTGTAGTAAAACTTACTATTCCCATGTATGGAAATCCAGTACGTTTGGGCCACCTATACCGTGAGATGTCAAGACAAAAGAGGGACAGGCGAAAATATAGATAAATTTGTAACTTTAAAATAGATTCATCATCAACAGTCAATAGACGTCCACTGTTGGATATAGGCATCCCCAAAGATCTCCAAAACGACCGGTACTGCGCTATCCACGTCCATCGGCATCCTGCGACCTTAGGTTATACGGATTTATGTGGAGAAATTTGGTCCATTCTCCACCACGCTGGCCCAATGTGGGTTGGCGGAAAACAGAGCCTTCTTTATTGATTAGCAGGATGTATCACGAGCAGGTGAGGTTGCCTTGAGGGCAATAAAGTAATAACCTACCACGTTTAAAAAACATATCCCGTTTGCCCACTGTTTTTTTTTTAATTATTCCATCTAACGTTCATCTCGTATTAAATCTCCATACACTAAACAAAGTTCATTCTCCTATCACAGACGGTAACCCCAAACAAAGCATCCCGTACGCATCTGTGCACAAGGTGCAACCCCAACAATGGTCAATCGACCATCGATCAGCACGCGCTCCGTTTATTAATATTCCCCCCCATTTTAACCAATTAAGCTCTATACAATTTAAGTAATTGTCAAAACACAATCAGTATTTTAAATGAGAACGACAACAAACGCTCTAATTGAGTTTATAACGTTTTGTGCTTCGCGAATCGGCGCGGGTTTAACCAGTACACACAATAACCTCGTTTGGGAGACGAGTTAGATTATCCTCACCTCCATTCTGTCTTCATGGTGCCGTGAAAGATGACTAAGGATGAAATATTTCTAAGGAAACAGCAGCAGCTTTCCCTGTGTGTTAATCATATGATAATTGTTATGAATATAGAAACAATCATTTTTTTAAAGATCTATACCCAGTTGGGGGTAAATACAGATTAATAATGATAAATAGGATAGCAATGGTATATCTGCGCCTTAAGGAGACAGTCTGTAATATCTACTTCATTATCGAATTTATTGGTGGTAAGTCTGTGTTACCGGAGACCGTCTAAGTAGGTACCACCGCAACGCCTATTGCAGCCGACAGAGTACTGTGCAAACATTACTGTGTTCCGGATTGAAGGGCGCTGTAGTTAGTGTAATTACTGTAGTAACGAGACCTAGCATCTTATGTCTCAAGGCTACGATTGCAATATACCTCTGTGTATAAAGTCCTAACTAGCGCTACATTGTTATGGGCAGCTTACCATCAGGTGAACCTTCCGCTCGTTTCATCGCCTCATAGAATTTAAAAAATATATATTTTATTAAGTTATACCTAGGAAATTTACACGACTGTCGGTGCTTTATATAACATTAACTTGAGGACAAATTTTTGTACTGCACCCGGTTTCTAAATTGGAATATATAACCTCATTGATATGCTAATATATATTTCGTTATACCTATACAGTCGCAAGTAAGATCACCCAAAGCCATAATTACAATTAAAAATGCAATTAATCCAAAAAAAAAATTTTTTTTTTGATAAAGTACGTAAACATAAATTAAGTATAAACCTATTTTAATATTATAAACACATATATTACTTTTTTTTTTATTTGCGTAGATGCCTTATTAATTTATTTTGTATTCCCTGACAGTAATTAAATAGCAATTGTTTCTTTTAGACTCCATGCATTTTGTTTAAAATAAAATTAATGCCCGAATATTATTTTAGACGATATATAATATATTATATTAATATTAAGCCATTTATTTTCTAAAAAAAACTTAAGTTCAAAGATATTAGATTATATTCATTTTAAGTTTTATCCAATATCCGAAACCGAGGAGTCATTCATACTTTAAGACTTTTCAATCAGATATCTATTAGAATTACGAATTTAATATTGAATATTAGCCTAAGCATAATTATTAATTGCTATTAAGATATAGTTATAGTCAAACTGTTATTAATTCCTCAATAAGTTAAAAGCAATACCATTGAAAACTCCTGGCTCTCTTAAGAATTCTTGAAGATGATCGTCTTAATTGCTAAGACGTTTTTGTTAGGCGCTTTGAGTACAATATACTAAATATATATTATTATATACAATGAATTTCTTGTTTAATTATAAGTCATCAGCTTCTGACCATCTCGCGATTATATTTGAAACATAAAATATCTCCTGAATTAAGTTGATTGTCAAATATAATAATTAACAAGATATATAAAAACACTAGAGCTATTCTCTGCAATGGCACCTCTGTGACTCCCTTTGCGGAAGGAAATTTGTAAAATCCATCTTTAGCTGGCCTTGAAACGGTAGAAACAGTATCTCTACTAAATTTTGAGTGATTACGTCTAATTGTTTCGAAGATCTCGTGATGAGTCAATGAATCATACATGTATATAAAGCTATAGCTTAATTTTTTTTAAAGAAATATAGATGACAGTATTTATAAAGTAAACTTGCTTGAGAAGATACTTTAAAATCCTTCTAAAATTTTATAACATTAATAAAGAGAAACAATAAATTAAGAATTTTTAAAGATTCTAATCAGTAAAGATGTATTGAACTCTATTGCATCAGCCGAAAGTATTTACACTTAAAATACGTGTTCAAGGCAGTACTATCTGAATATTCATCACTTTTTATTGTTACCAAAATATTATCTTTCCGGTAGTTATAACTTGTAAAATCGGGAATTCATGAATCAATCCGTCCCAGTTATGAGTCAACCCGGGATGCATTCCCAACCACTGTGACTCATGCAGTGCCCCGTTTCTTACAAAAAGAGTGCTTTGTTTTTCTTTTATTTACTCTCTGGGGTTGCGTAATAGGATTCCAGGAGCGAACAGCATTTTTTATTTTTTTATTTAAATTTGCTTCATATGTTAACCTTAGATCTTATGGAAAAGATATTAAACGTGAGAAAATATAATGTAATTAGATCATAGGAATGATAAAATAATAACAATTAAATAATACCTACAAATAAATATTCTAGTATATAGTTAATAACAGATTTGTGTTCAAATAGTGAATACGAAGCATCCCCTTCAGCATAAATTTATTAGGCACCCGTAAAGTACCACAATGGAGTATTTACTGGAAGACTAAGTATAATATCAAGTAATATGGTGCATAACGAATTTTATTGCCAAGTAAAGATTTTCCAATTTTATTACCAAAAAACAATACATTTTTTTTGGTATTTTTTTCGAAATGATCATCATTTTTAAATTCTGTTTACTATAAATAAACTGTGTTTATTACATAATCATAATAAAGACAAATGGCCGCCATGTTTAAAATTATTTTCACATATTCAAAATGGCGGAATGTAATCATATGATGATGTATCAAATTGAATATATTAAAGAGGTGTTTTAACTTCGTTTCTAATATGTAAGTTATACCAAAAAAAAAAATCTTTCTTATTCAATTAAGCCACGAGACGATCAGAACGTTCACCTGATGGTAAAGGATACGCCTGCCCATAACATAGCGCTAGGAAGGATGATGTATAATGCTCCACAATGCGCTCATTGCCTGAGACTTAAAATATTGTCTCCTTACAAAAATAATTACACTAGCTACAACGCCTTTCAAACCAGAACACAGTAATATTTGCACACTACTGTTTGGCAACAGTATGTTTTTTTTTATTTAATTAAGCGACGAGACGAGCGCAATTAGTTGATGATAAGTGATACAGATGTACAACAACGCGCAGCTAGTACGAATGATATACACTGCAGCATTTTGCGCGACATAACATGTTAAGTAACATTACCCCAGTAATTACATTAGCTATAACATTATTCATACTGGAACACGGTAATGTTTGTGTACCTTTCTACACGTTGCTGGAGACCTAGCCGGCGATCCTACCTGATGGTAAGTGAAGATGTAATCGAGAAATCTATTCAGTTAAATCATATCTAGACGGGCGTCTAAATTTATATGAAACCCTTTTGACACATTTTGTTTTTATTTACTGATCTCCTTTACGGAACCCGATGACTAACATGAGGCGACGTAATTTTTTTTGTAATGGCGGCATTTTAAAAAAGTGAGTCTTTTGGGAAAATATTTGTGTTAGGATTTGATTGCGTGGGAACGGTGGCTGCAGGTAAAGGAGATATATGTATAGATACATTTTAATTAGGCTATATAGAGAATATATAATATATAGTGATAATCTATATATAGATCTGATTTGAGCAATATTTATTGTGAGATATCAAAGGTTATCTTACTGCGTTCATGTGTGGATAAAACAGTTCAATTTTAACTGTCTCCGATATGGAATGGTTAACTTTTATTAAGGCCTAACAAGCGGCTACATTTGTATGCTAGTTAAATTCTTCAAATTACCGTAGCTCCTCAACTATCACCCTCATGTTTTCATTATACCATCACAAACAGGATAACAGAGAAAATAAATAAGGAAGAATGATAGTAAGAAGTTATCTACTAGATAGATTTTTTTATGCAATGAAGCGACGAGACGAACAGTATGATCACCTGATGGTAAGTGACACGCCCGCCGATAACAACGTAGGATGGTATACACTGCACCACATTGTTCTCGTCGTTTTAGACATAAGATGTTGTCTTGTTACCTCAGTAATTCCACTAGCTACAACTTCTTTCAATCTGGAGCACAGTAATGAATACACTATACTGTTTAGCGGCAGATATAGGTCCTGCGGTGGCTAGAGGGTCTCCGGCACTTACCACCAGATGGGTTTGTGAAAAGCTGCTACCACAAATTTCATTTCAAATATGTGGCAATGAATCGAACCAGGGACCTCCATGTCAAGTGGTGAGATTGCTTTTTTAATACTCTATCTCTTTCACACATATTTCATTTCATAACTTCTTTTGTATATATCAGACATTGGTTTATAACAAGTTAATAAATTAAGTATATCTTAATTAACTTACACCGAGGGAATTAAAAAAAATAAAAACCAAACACGATTGTTATAATTTTATTTTTAATATAAAAAAATCATTTGATTTAAAAAAAAACGCTTTAGAAAATATGCGAGACACGCTTGTTACGAATACCCTACATCTTGTAATACAAATTGTTCGTTTTAAGTTATACTTTTATATAATTTTTGATTGGGTAGGTCTACGTCCAGCAGTGGGCTGTGGAAGTAGACCTTCCCAAACACCTTTAGACATACCATTGATATATTTACCATACAAATCTTTTTAAACATTTTGTTTATTAAATCTGACAAGACTATCGTCATACCGCAAAATGTACAGACACCATAGTCCTATTCACATACAAATACAATAGGTTTTAATAAAAAAAAAAAAATGATTCACTAAGTAATATTATTCTTTACTTATTTAACTTAAACACCTAAAGGACAGATTATAAGGAAGAGAACGCACTAATTGCAATAGTATAATAATTATTATTGCAGAGATCACAGACTAGATTCTACATAAAAAACGGGGTTTTTGTTATCTGTACTGTATTTATGGGAGGAGGCCTGTGTCCAACAGTGGACATCTATCACCTGGTCATGATGATGATGATGATGACGACTATATTTATTATTAAATTCGGTACACTAACACTTCTTCATAAGAAAATATTAGTAACCATTACAACGGAACTATGAAACTATTAAAGTACTTCAGACTGATTGGTCTGATTTTTTTTTAATTTAATTAAACGACGAGATGAGCGTATGGTTCACCTGATGTTAAGTGATACGCCTGCCCATAACAACGTGGCGTTTGTCAGGATGATATACACTGCACTACACAGCGCTCGTCGCCTGAGACAGAACAGACTGACAGTCTCGTTACCCCAGTGATTACATTAGCAACAACGCCCTTCAAACCGGAACAGTAGCATTTGCACAGCCCTGTTTGTCGACAGTAATATGATCAGCGGTGGTACCTACCTAGACTACAGAGACCTACCATCAGTATAGATTAATAGACTTAACATCTTCAAGCGCAATCATCTCCAACAAACGCTTCATTGTTATATCCAGGAGACTCACCATCAGGTAAAGTGATTGTCTCGTCAAATAAAAAAAAATGATGATGATGATATACTAACCCCAACTCGCACTTAACCCATTAACCCCTTCTTTTGTTATCATTTTAACTATTAAATTTCAAAAGCATGTAATAATAAATGAGAACTTGTAATTAAGCTTGTGCATTAGCTTATAAGTAGAAAACGCTTTTAAGTAATTCTAAAGTATTTACATGTAACAACTTAACAAGCCATTCACTTAATTAAAAACTTATTTCATCAATTATTCGCATGAGAAATCAGTTAAATTACACAGTTAATGATGAGAGATAATCTTGATCAGCAAAATATAAAAATTTAGCCTCTGATATAGCAACATTGAATTTAGACGCCGAAACTCGTTATAATTTAATACGACCTATACGTTGCCATGGCAACAGGAAGCCACGCTTCCGTCCACAGCTCAAACGCAGCGATGGGAAACTAATAAATAATTAACATTATAAACTAAAGTCTACAATATCGTTTACATGATTATTATCGTTCGAGGTGTTAAAGTAGGATATATACACAACAATGGCGCTTTCGGTTGTGTTCCAACCCTTAAAACTATTGAATTGGACGCCGTTAAAATTGGTATCTTAATTTTCATACAACTTTTGAATTGGTTATAAATTGATAATAAATAAAAAAAAAATGGCGCCGATGTATATAAACCTCAATACCCTCTCATATAATACATAGTATGTGTTATACATTATTATATATAGATAGGAAATAAACACTTGGCAACAGACGCGAGGACATTGGCAAGGTTCACCAAGTATCATATTAATTGATCCTGGGGAAGTCATCAGTTACCGCAGTAACTTTAGGGAGCTGGGAATTATTTTACGTAGTCCTCCCCTCTACTTTCTCCCCCGTTACCAAAAAAATAGACACAAAACTATATTCTACACTATTTATGATAATATACGTATATAAACAGTTGATAAGATTTTGGTGGTACTTTTTAATTATTATTTTCTTTACATATACTACATTATTAATAATTTTAAAACAAAGTACACTACGTTAAAATTATAAATAATTAATAAAATTGTTTCTCTTTAATAATTTATAAGGCCTTACAATAGGCGATTAACTAAAGGCAATATACGTAGTGTTAGCGCTAGTTCTCCTTGTCGCTGGAACCGGATTCGGTGTGTTTCCTCAAAGTCCAGTAATCTGTGAAAAAAAAAATTATTATTAATACTATGTTATAATTTATTTGATGAATATATATATATATATTCTACACATGAATCTTTTGTATACATAAGGAAACTAAATGTATATGTATAAATCTATTAGTAGTAGTTCTCTTCCCTGAAACCGTGTAGGTGCCACTGCAGCTTCTATTGCAGCCCACAAACAGAACTGTGTTCCAGTTTGAAGGGCGCTGTAGCTAGTGGAATTACTGGGGTACGAGATACAACACCTCGTGTCTCAAAACAACAAGTACAATGTGGTGCAGTGTATAAAATTCTAACTTGTAACTTGTTATCATAATCAGCCGATAGACGTCTACCGATGGACATAGTCTCCCCTAAAGATCTCCACGTTTGTAGAGGCTTATATCATGGAGGTGTTTGAGCCATTTCCTACCACGCTGGCCCAATGTGAGTTGGTAGAAGCCAGAGCCTCGTTTGTTGATTGGCAGAGTGCACCACGAGCCGGTGAGGTTGGCTTGGATCCCGTGGGTTGTTGTGCGGAATCCCTTACATTAGTTGTTATAGACAGATGCATCACTGCCATCAGGTGAACCTACAGTCCGTCTCATGGTTTTGTCAAAAAAAATATTTATAGATCTGAAACTGTAATGACTAGGTATACTCTGATCATGATCATTAGGTGCTTTCTTCATAGTTTATCGGACTCATTCAAAAAACCATTCAGATCCTCGACTATTCCTTTGGACTCTATCAAATCGTCTTATTTAGATAAGTTCAAAAAATAAAGTTAAGTATCTTATTTGCCGGATAACGCCAATGCTGGGGATGGACCTTCCTCAAGGATCATAATTGATAGGGAATTGGACCTTAGCCCCACCACCCTGGTGAGAGCCTCGTCTGCTGTTTAGGTCGTCTGCTGTAGAGTAAGGTTGACTTGGGCTCCGTAAGATGTTGGGTGGATTACACCCCGGAAATTGACTATAAAAAAGTTTTATTTGCTTACCCTCGTAAAGTTATTTTTGTTATAATCGCTATAAAAAAAGCTCGATGTTATTCGTTGAAGGCACAATAATAATTTTTATAAGGGTTTCAAGTATCGAGTACAAATCGATTCAAAAACAGTTGTAAATCGATTTTTATGGGAGTGCTCGTGTAAAAAGTTTATATACGTTCTTAAAGTTTATTAGTTTTTTTATATTTTATTTATTTTACAACAGTTTTGTTTTGAAACTTGAATCTTTATATCAATAGGGTATAAAGATGTGAGACTATTTAGGAATAGAGATGAAGTGACCTTTGACTGTCGTAGAAGCGTCGTTAAGGTCACGAGCTTTGATGGTAATGCCCCTAATTGCCCATTAGGTGAGACCTGGGAAAACAAGCAATGCGGGGTGGTCTCGTTTCGTACAATAGAGAAGAGAAGGAAAGTGTTACGGTGCTCCGCGTGAGAATTTCACATCCTACATCTCAATATCAATTAATACCATGAGGTCGAATATTATTCTATAGTAGATACAAAAATTAGTCAACAACCGGTGCAGCCAGTTTAAGTATATTGTATGCCACTCGAAAAATGCGACTTTGATCTTTTAACATATAAAAAAACCTTGACAACCCTCAGTCGGCGACGACACAAAGAAAAGCTGACGCTGCATTATTGTATAACCATACAACTTCATCCACGTTCATTTTTAATGTGACTGGAGATTGGTCCATTACAGAATTAGACATGTGTGAAATCACTTAAGCTTTTGCATTAAAACGATAAACATATATGTCTGTATATGTAAAGTGTAAAGTATTTTTTTATATATATTATGTATCTCTTATTGCTCGTAGAAGTAATGAAGTTGATTAACTTGACATTACCTCTAAAGTACACAGCGATCTTAAAACCCAAAAAATCTATGTCTATCGTTTGATTATATTCACATAAATATACAAATCAAAGTATGACTTTATCATTACTTCCGCTATCGCCTAAAATTAAGTAATTTAAACTTAAATAAAATTCAAACAGGAATGTCTTATCGTTAGTATGGCAGGTAAAGTTAACTGCGCATCTAATCGACTTTAACCGCATCGAATACAACAAAATATATATGAACCGTAGTTATCTAGTTCGGATATATACACAGATGTATATAAATGGCGATTGTACAAACTATTATCAAATAAATATTCATTTTATTGCCTCAACGTTATTACACTGCGAGCTGAATATTTATATCCCAATCTATTTTTAGTACCATCAAAAAACAACACTACACAACGTTTCGTATGCAACTCCTATTATTTTCATTTGTATCGTATTTTTTTTTTAATTCAACTAAACGATGAGAGTAGCGAGACGTTCGCCTGATGGTATGCGATACGCCAGCTTATAACAGCGATGGTATACATTACTCTGTGCATATCGCGTTGGGTCATAAGATGTCAAATCTCGTTACATCAGTAATTTCACTAGCTTGATCCTCTTTCAAACTGGAACACAGTAATGTTTGCACACTGCTGTTTATAGACGGAAGTAGTGTCTGTGGTGGTAGCTACCTAGGTATCCTCCAGCGACAGAGACCTATCGCAAATGTATTATATATACGTATACAGAAAGTTATGTATATATATAACTTAAAGTATAGGTCTCCGTTGCTGGAGGATATCTAGGTAACTACCATCACAAACACTACTTCTGTCTATAAACAGTAGTGTGCAAATATTACTGTGTTCCGGTTTTGTTTAGATTTTACGTCTATGTCTTAAAACAGCGTGCATAATATATTGCAGTGTATATCATCTTACGTAGTCATATTATTACCCACCGTCGTATTACTCACCGGTTGAACGCCTTTCTCGTCTCCTAGTATATTAAAATAATATTCTAAGCAAAGTTGTTGGCACAAGTTCAAACTTGCTTAGAACTTAACTTGCACATTAGGCGAGCCAATGACTAGCAGACGAGTCATTGGCTTTGCAGGAAAAAAAAACCCGAACAAGTCAGATTTATGAGTACACTTATTGAAAGTGATATATTATTTATATATATTTATATGAAACAAAACAATTGGCCGTAGTTCACAAAAGTTAATTTAAAATAACATAGTATCTAACTTGGTTAGACATGGACGATGATAGCGTCGCGCAAAAACTGGTTCCTGCGGCGCTGTGACCATACATTCTGCATTTAAACTGCTCTCATATAATATATTATTTAATAAATTAAGTGACGAGGCGAACGGGACGATCACTCGATGTTAAGTGATACGTCTAACAACGTGACTTTAGGTTAGAATGTTAAACAATGCACCGCGTTGCGATCGTCGCCTTGACCTATTAAATGTTGAGTCTCGTTGTCCCAGTAAAAAAAAACTACAACGCCCTTCTAACTAGAACACAGTAATGTTTGCATACTACTGTTTGCACTACAGCGGTGATACCTACTAAACAGTCTACAGACTAAATAGAATCGATAACTATGATTTTTACAATGAAATGCTAACATGTTTCATACTAAACTGATTAAGGTTATATAAAATCTGAGGCTGTGGTCTGGACAGAGATCGATCTTTCCAAAACGTGAGAAAGGTCATCGAGGTTTTAATAGGTAAAAATCTTCACACAACCCTTACAAAGGCGATCGAATATATTTTCTAAGTTTTCTACCCTCGACATAAAAGAAGGTTAGATGATGTAATTTTTACTATGATATTGTTTGAATGTTACTCTCTTATCATAATTTTTATTTACAGTTATTTACCTCAGTTTACAAAGGTAGATAACTGTAAATAAAGATCTGTCTCAAGTCTGTCTCAAAGTCCGAAGAATAGAGTTAAAACTATTACACGATCCTAACCCTATTTCTACCATTAAAAAATAGTAAGGGTTCTTTTGTGAAAAGTATCGCTTTAATGTCTAGATACGTTCCACCGCAGCTCTTATTGCAGTCGACAAATAAATACTGTGTTCAGGTTTGAAGGGCGCTGTGGCTAGAGTAATAACTGGAATAACGAGACTCGACATCTTAACTCTCAAAACGACAAGCAGAAAGTTATCGAGTGTACAACATCCTATCTAGCAGCAAGTTGTTATGTGCAGGCGTATCACTTAACATCAGGTGCATGTCCCTCTCGTTCCGTCGCTTGATTGAGTACTTGTATCAGCGCCTTTCATACTGGAACACAGTAACGTTAGCACGCTGCTGATCGGCGGCGGAAGTAGTAACAGCGGTGGTACATAGACGGTCTCTGGTCCAGATCGCATGGTCACCCCACACGACGCACTCCCCGGTGTCTGTCAGAGTGTAAAAAACAACCAAACACAAAAACAGGCGCGGTGTATACGAACGTATTTATTGAGTCCAACTGGCCCGCTACCTGTCTTACCCGGGGCCTACAATGTAACATATTTTCCAATTTACCTTTTTTTTTTTCACTTTTTCTCCATCTACCTCCGACACTACAATGGGAGTGATGTGGTTTACCGAATACATTTTTGTTTACGCGCCGGGTTTTATTGCTCGCTTGTGTAATTTTATGGCAACATTCGTGTAAGCTGAATACGAAATCCAAAACACTTATTCCCATATGGCTTCTTTTTTTTAAGTTGTACACAGTGGAAGGGATTTGTATTGCTGAAGCCGTAGGGTTTAACTTAAGTAAAAAAAAATATGTCGGTAACAATAATTTCGATTTGCTAACATGAGGGTATATACACAATTTTTAGAACAAGACGGCGTTGTCTTCACTTGGAAGTTAATATAGTGGATTACAAAGTTACATAAAGTTAAACAACACATTAGGCTTGAAACTTAGACTATGTGTTCTCATTCTCATCTCACTCATCAGGGATGTAAGAGGTCCCGCGCAACAACTCACGGGATCCAAGCCAACCTCACTTGCTTGTTTGCACCCTGCTAATCAACAAACGAGGCTCTGGCCCCCGCCAACCCTCATTGTCTCAGCGTGGTGGGAATTCCTCCTTATGAACCCCTACAAACGTGGAGATCTTTAGGGGAGGCCTGTGCTTAACAGTGGACATCTATCGGCTGATGATGATGATGACTCCATTAATCATATTAAATTACGGCTCCTTTCTAACAGCAACACTCAATATCGAATAACATCTCTTAATATATATATATATATATATCACTACATTGTTAAGGGGACATCACTAACCATTAAGGCACATGCTACTCCTTTCGACAAAAAAATCTATATTAAAAAACTTAACTTAGTCCTTTAAGGATATTATTAACACAAATAATATCTCATCCTCCTATTTAAATATATACTCTGTATCAAAGATAGTAAAGTATTGATTGTTGTAGTTCAGGATCGATCGATGTGGAGATCTTCGGAGGAGGCGTATGTCCAGGCAGTGGACGTCTATCAGCTGATGATGATAATTGCTAATCCAATTACGCAAGTAATATTGATATAAAAGTAATAAATACTTGTGTAGTCATATATATAAATTTAAACATTGATTTTAAGCTTACTTAACTGGTGGTAGGTCTCTGTCGCTGGAGACCGTCTAGCTAGGTACCACCACAGTGCCTATATCCGCCAAACAGTAATATGGAAACATTTCCGTCTTCCGGTTTGGAAGACGCTGTAGCAATTATTATGGTAACGGGACTCAAGATCTTATGTGTCAGGCGACGAGTGCATTGTGGTGCAGTATTTACCATCCTAATTGGATCCTTGTTATGGGCAGGGGTATCACTCACTATCAGTTGAACGTCCCGCTCGTCTCGTCGCTTACTTAACAAAGAAGTAATAGTAATAAAACTTGTGGATTTTTTTTTTCCGGATAAGGTCTAAGTAAACAATCGTAACTATTTCTACCCCCAAAGAGCAATGTGAAAACATTACTGTGAATTTACCGAGGTAACGTATCATAACATCACAAGACAGCAGTGTATATCATCCTAGCTTAGACCTTGGAGGAATAACTTAAAATAACTTTAATTTGAAAGTGATGTATGAAATCACAATGCCTCATATATATAGTTATGCGTAACGTGTGAATAACAAAACTTCCACATCCGGGAAGCGTCGGTTTTGGGGAATGTCGACGTCATGCCGCACCACTTTCTTTTATTACCGGTAATTGCCGGCGCGAATGCGGTTATTCATCAGAACTTCGGCACTTGAGTTCATGGAATATTTGTACAGTATCGAATAAATATTCAACACTGTACACTTACATATACTTTATGAGTAGAAATATAAAACACTTGTTGTTCTCCTCTCGCTTTGCTGGCCGTAATATAGAATTAGACTTGGGATTTGTCTGAAATATTCCTCGAGAGCAACCGCAACCGCAAATAACTTCCCATAGCAACCGTTATCATAGCAACAGCATAAATAACACGAAATGAAAATGTTCATAAAACCTAATCAGGAATAAAATGATGAAGGATCTATTTAAAAAAGTATAGGCTATAAAATGCCTGTACAAATCATTGGTCACCAGTCTCAATACGTTCACCAGTTTTCACGTGATTAGCAAACAACCAAAACGCATGTATATAGACAATCTTCGTAAAGGAGATTGATCGCTTGCATCATGACAGTGATAGATCATCGTAGCTACATCATTTATGTTCTCTATTAGTCATTTATATGAGAGCAATCTTAGCGCGAACACTTTACCATCAGCCTTATTGTCATTTAACATCAAGAGATATTGAAGTCAAGTTTTCAACTCATCGTGGAGAAATAAAAATAAAATAAAAACATCAAAATATAAAATCTACAACTTTTTTACTATTAGATGAAATAGGATGCAGAATGAGAGTAGAGAAGAAGCGTGAATGAAGAACGGAGTATGAAAGATAAGATGGAAATAATGATGAATATGACTTAAAAATGGTAAATAAGTACTGATGGTATATGTACATAAAGGCCCCCACCATAGGCAGGTAGAAACTATTTAAAAAAAAATACTAATAGGATCCTACAGACATAGTCGGAGCAGTAGTTTACTGATGGTAGGTTTTTAATGGTCTAGATCGTCTAGATACCACAGCAGCGCCTATTTCTACTTCCAAACAATGATGTGCAAATGTTACTGTGTTCCGGTTTGAATGGGGTTACTAGTGAAATTTATGTAGGTAACGAGACAATCTCTTATGACTCAAAACGGCGAGCATAATGTTGTGCTGTATATATCATCTTCACTAGCGCCACGTGGTAATGGGCTGGCGTATCACGCTTGTCCCATAGTTTTGCAGATAAAAAAAAATTAAGAATATGATGAGTGTCAGAGACTTTAAATCGCAGGTCATTTAAAATAGAGATCATATATCCTGAAGTGTAAGGTCTAGCGTTGTCATGGACCAGCAGAGGATCTAATATTTGCATACTGGTATCACGCGGCAGACATAGTGGTTACAGTGATACCTACCTCCTAATCCTGTTTATACAAGTTACGTCGTGATTTCGATCCGGAATCCGAATGTTGGTAAAGTTAAAAAAAAAACTTAGTCTAAGTAGTATTTATTGAACGTCACTTGAACTCATCGCCGATACGTTCCACGAAACAAACGCACGAGTCGAGGATACGCGCTCCTTCCGAGAAACGTACCGACGAGTTAACCCACAAATCACAAGTTAAGCGGGATTTAACGAGACCCATGGGGTCATTAATTCAAAATCATTTGCAATACTTCGACTTGCCCACAACTCATCCGGTCATTGAACTCGGACGATAACGAATAAGAAATAAGCCAACATTTATATCATCATAAATTACAACAACCCTATAAGACAATAAATAAATATATATAAAAGTATATACATTAAGATATGATAAATTTAATTTTAATAACTTTAAGTTAAGCTACTTTGACACATGCATATACAGGATGAATGGTAATAGGTGTAAAAGATCTGTCGAGGTGCTAAAGTATAGCTCGTATCCTATCTATCTATGTATGGAATACCGCATCCAAATACAAAGTTTCTGGAGTTATTGATTTTTTTAATATTTTTCAAAAATTCCCGATTCCCTAGAAAAAAATCCGATGATTTTATTTCTTACTTATTTCTACACAAATTTTAATGTAATAGGATTATTGTTTGATCATTGTTTTATTAAATTAAATTAATAATCATCACTTAGAGGATAAAACTTTTAAACTAGGTTCTTTGAAAGTCGTGACAGTAAATAATAAGGCGTCATACTTACATTTTTATTTAATCATAAAATAAAATTTTATTTATAAAAAATACGTATGAAGCATATAAATAAGTAGCTCACTTCAATACCTATCCGACAAGGTATTAGAAAGTACATAAAGTTTCTAAAATTTAGAAAAAAAAACCACTTGTAATAAAACCAAGTACCATGGAATATTAAACTGTAGAGATTCATAAAAGTAGACGTCGCGCCGGCCCTTTGATGTGACCGTTTTGTTTATTGTTGTAACACGTGCGAGATTGTTGTTGTCGTTTTAGATATTGAGTTCAGAGTAAAAGTTTCAAGTAACAATTAATTTAAATTTTGCTCAAACTCTCCTTGAGTCAGACCGATGACTCGCACTTTGAGCTGTTCTCTTATTATGTCAGCAGCGACGATGATGCGTGACTTGAAATCTTCTAACGAGTTAAGTGATGTTGTGTGCACTAAAGATTTCATGTGACCCCATAAGTAATAATCATCGTATCCTATCTATCTATATAACGTATATAGATAGGATACGAGCTGTACTTTAGCCCCTCCAGATCTTTTATACCTATTACCTTTCACCCTGTATATACGCCCACAGCTGGTTATGCCTCTCCCAAAGATCTCTACATCGATCGGTTTCATCAGTTTCATCCAGTAGGTTCGCGCGATGCTCTCAATATGTCCATCCATGGTCCAGCTTGTAGAAGTCCTCTCAACACTTCGTCTACCGGTACGCGGGCACCACTCGAGGTCCTTACTGCCCTATCGGCCGTCGGTCCTTCGAGCAATGTCCACTGCTCACTGTCACTTAAGTCTAGCAATATTATATATATAAAAATATATATGTATAAGAGGTCACTCACGAGACCCCAAATCCTCCATAAAACACTCTACAAACGCGGAGATGTTTGGTGGAGGCCTATGTATATATAGATGTATGTAAAGAAGTAATTCCTTTGTTATTTTAATTTAACTTAACCCGAGCTTCGAACTTTATCATCAGCGTTGGGAAACTGTTCCATGTGGCTCAAGGCAGCCACAAATTCATAAATCTTAGAACTAACCCACAGTAATGGAGAAGCACTTTAAGAAGGACTTTAACACATATATCAGTTTATGAGTTGTCAAAGTAATAGTTTTGAGGTTATGAAAATTTCGTTCTTAGTTTCCTTTGTCAAAACTTTCTAATTAAGAGAAGAGAGAGAGAGATGCATGATAATAAACTTTCGATTTACTTTTTCGTTTTTGGTGAGGGTACTTTTTTTATTTTTATTCAATAAAGCGACGAGACGAGCAGCATTTTCACGCGATGATAAGTGATACGCCTGCCCATACCAACGTGATGCAAGTAAGGATAATATACAGTGTACCACATTGCGCGCGTCGCCTTAAGACAATGAGTCTGGTACTTAAGTAATTTTTAGCTACAGCGCCTTTCAAAACGGAATACAGTAATGTTTGTACACTGCTGTCAGTTCAAATAGGAGCTGCAGTAGTCCCTACCAGGTCTCTGGTATCAAAGACTTACCACCAATGTAGGAATGTCTAATGAAATATATGTTTTTTTTAATGAAGGTTAATAAAACAATATATCTTTTAAGCTTTTAATTCGCTATTAAATAACTAGAATATAAATCATTTTATATATATACATTACACATATGTTCATATATATGTATATATATATATATATGTATACAATGTAGTGGTTTTGTATTCTCACACACCAATAAGACACACCGCGCTCGTGAGTACAGTTAATACATTCCTTACTAAGTGACGTACGGACTTGACGTGAAAGGTGTACCGGTCTTCTCAATTTCGGTACACGCACCAGGAAATACCGAGGATTCACTCACAATGGTATTTCGCTGTCAACGCCATCATGTCAGTTCCGGAATGCGAGGGGAAAAAAATTAAACATGTACATAATGTATGTCATTGTATTAGGTCCATACATATGAAATTAATGTTTTGTCGTATTGACCACTTTGATCTGAAATATCTCCTCTTGGGTTAAGAATTCCGAATTCAAATTTGTAAATTTAGTTAGCTGGTACATTTGAGTTTTGGAAACAGTCATCATCAATCCCAAAAGACACAGCCAAATTCTACCCTAAACGAAAATTAGTTTAGAAAAAGATACTTGTCAGTGTTTGGCGGACTAGCGCCGGTGTCGTTCACTACAGCTTTCTAAAATCTGGACGAACGATTACAGCAGATATCTATTGTCAGCAACTGCGGACCATGGAGGAAGAACTAGCCGCTATACTACCGAGATTGGACAATCGCTCCATGCCACTGCTGCTTCACGACAACGCAACATCACCACCACCACACACTGCACAACAAACAACCACTAAGTTAGATGAGCTACAATTGTAATGTCTGCGACATCCACCGCACTCCCCGGACCTTGCCCCAACAGATTACCATTTTTTCCGGAATTTGGACAACTTCTTACATGGAAAACAATTCAACTCCTATGCGGCAGTCCAATCCACCTTCAAAAAGTTTATTGATTCTCACCCCCATGTTTTTTTAGTAAAGGGATCAATGAACTACCAATGAGATGACAAAAGTGCATACATAACAACGGTGCGTATTTTGATTAATTAAATATATTTTCCAAAAAAAAAAAAAATTGACTTTATATTCCTCCTCCCGTACAAAACGCCAATTTCATATGTAAGGACCTAATATTTTAATCATATTAATACAAGACATTATTATTGGATACCTTTAAAACTATATTGGATTTCCTGGTGGTAGGTCTCTGTGGTCTAAAACCGTCTAGGTGCCATCGCAGCTCCTACTTCTACCAAACAGTAATGTATAACCGTTACTGTGCTCCGGTTTGAAGGCGCTGTAGCTAGTGTAATTACTCGGGTGACGAGATTCATCTTATGTCTCAGATGTTGAGCACAATATGGTGCAGTATGTATCATCCTGACTAGCGCCACGTTGTTATGTGCCGGCGTACCACTTACCATCAGGTGAACGTGCTGCTCATCTCGTCGCTTAATCACATAAATAAACACTAACTAGTCTCGTTAGTAATTTCACTAGCTACGACGAATTTCAACAGTAGTGATTGCACAGTGCTGTTTGTTTCCAGAAATAGGCGCTGCTGCGGTACCTTCCTGGACAGTCTCCGAAAACAGACACCTACCACCAATAAAGGTTCAGCTATTAGCCGTATGTCCTTGAGTGTCTTTGCCTCTTTAAAATGATATTTACATGTAATAAAAACTTCATAATACGATGAAGTAATTTCAAAGATCGTCAGCCTTGAAAATTGGTGTATGACGATGATGATGATGGTGGAACTAGTTCCATCATCATAAGTTTTAGTTGCCTTAAGAAATTTGAGTTATAAGGTAGTTTGGAAAAAGTTCGATTTTTTAGGTAAGGCATTCTAAATCCCGTTGAACTATATGACGCGTCATCATCATCATCAGGCGATAGACATTCACTGTTGGACATAAGCCTCCCCTAAAGATCTTCACATCGATGGGTCCTGCTGTATTGGTTCGGGGGCCTTGGCATCGTCTGTCACAATCACTATGGCCTTCGGCACCGCCGGGCACCAGGGGCCGTCGTTTGTGGGGTCCATATAAGGGCATTTTCGCCATTTCCAACACGCTTACCCTATGCGGGTTTGTTTGTTTATGATCAGGCTGCACCACGAGCAGGTGAGGTTGGTGAGGGTCTCGAGAGTTATTGTACGGAAGTCCTTACACATTGCATGACTATTGCTACATTGAATCGCGGGAACCCACTGGATGCAAGCAACGCCGTACTGATTGATGAGGTGATCTTTGGAAGAGACCTATGTCCAGCAGTGGAGGTCTAACGGCAGATGATCAGGATAATATTGTGACATTGTGTATATAATCTAATAATAATGCAGCAAAATTTATACTGGTGATAAGTCTCTGTTGTCGGAGACCGTCTAGGTAATCACCGCAGCTAGTATTTCTAGTAGCTAGTATTTCTAGCTAGTAGTCTTAGGTGACGACGGCAATATGGTGCAGTATATATATCATTCCCAACAGCGACACATTATGGACAAGCGTATCACTGACCATCAGGTGAACTTCCCTCTCGTCTATTCGCTTCCTAGTATATAAAAAACTATAATTTAAAAAACTTTATACTAGGCACAAGTATCTCTTGGTAGAGACTGTTTAAGAAGATTTGTGTATATATAAGGATGTTGTAGCTAATAATGAGCGATGAGCATTAAATAGTGTAATGTATTTCATCCTACCCAGCTCTTACGTAGGGGTAGAATAAAAAAAGTTTTTGGGTATATACTATGTTATGAGACCGCTTCTGAAAACGAAGACAAACGATAATACTAATGACATCTTTGATGATGGGACGGAAAAAAATCGATCTTGATTAAAAAAAAAAAACATTTTTAAAACGTTTTATTAGCATTATTTACGCTCCATCATGTGAGTACAGCTATATGAAACGATAGTTTCATATAAAATACATAACTTTACTAAAAAAAAACCAGCAATGAAACACAAAATCAAAAACAACTGATGCTCGGATCAACGAACGCCCGGGCGCGCAATCTAAATGCTCCGTGGCCATATGAAATAAGGTTCAAATTGAAACCAAATTCATCTCGAGTTTCCGCCGCGCCCGGGCGCCGGTTGATCCGAGCATCAGCTGTTTTTGATTTTGTGTTACATTGCTGGTTTTTTTTTAGTAAAGTTATGTATTTTATATGAAACTCGTTGTATTTAGCTGTACTAACATGATGGAGCGTAAATAATGCTAATAAAACATTTTAAAAATATTTTTTTTTTTTTTTTTTATTAGAATCAATTTTTTTCCGTCTCATCATCAATGATATCATTAGTACTATCGTCTGTCTTCGTTTTCGGAAGCGGTCTCCTAACACCCAGTATGCTGTACAGAATTTATTCCTATTTAAAGTTGTTGATTGAAGCAAAAAAAAAACTTTGGCTAGGATTCCGGTCGGCGATGTTTTCGGCAATGTGTGATCGTGTGCGAGTCATTCAACCCGCCGTAACGGTATTGCCATGCCACGGATTACAGTGTTGGTAAACAATACTCGTATTTTCTTTATAGTATCCTCTTTTTTTATACATACACATATGTATAAAAAAACCTCTATATATAGAATGTATATATTATATTTTATATATAGATTTTTTTTTCTACTTATAATATCTACACACATAACTTTGTTATACTTCGTTGATGTGTTAATATAATACTCAAAGAAGTTAACTTTTAACTGGTTTATAAATTTTAAACTATTGGTTAAAAATTATAGATCATTAGTATCACGTAAAATATCTAGACAGTAGTCTTTTTTGCTGGTAGGTCTCTGATGTTGAGGATTGTCTAGGTACAACCGCAGCCCTTATTTCCGCCGCCAAGCATTGGTGTGGTAATATTTTTATAATAAAATATTATAATACATAATATTATAATAATATAAATATTTATAAAAAAAAATATTAAAGAATAAAAAGACGAGATGAGCGGGACGTTCACCTGATGGTAAGTGATACGCCTGCCTTAAATAACGTGGCTTTACATAGGATAATATATACTGAATCACATTGTGCTCATCGTTTGAGATATAGGATATCGAGTCTCGTTACTTCAGTAACTACACTAGCTACAGCCCCTTCAAACCGGAATACAAGTAATCTTTGCACTCGACTGATTGACGGTTGCAATAGCACCAGTAAAATCATACATCATACATATTTCAGTATGATTGTTCTAAGTAGAAATGCATCATCATCATCATGATCAGCCTCATGTGTCCACAGCTGGACATAGGCCTGTCCCAAAGGAATCCATAATACATTTAATTACCAGTAATAAACTCTATTCATTACTTACTATACAGTTTATTAGTTAGTGATATAAAGTTTACGACTGTACACAGGAAGTGGTATTGCCAAAAGCCACACAGTAGCCGCACCATGTTTGGTCAACTGATGGCATCCGTAAAAAATCCTTCGTGAACCTTTACATCCTTGTTTACTTCAATAAATATTTATGGTTATATAACAGCGAGCTCTCATGTTCAATGGTACAGTTAAAATCGTAAAAAGTTTAAACATTTTACCGTAAAGTTTAAATTTATACTTAAATATCGTATAAATAAAAATCATTGAATTCCTCAGTTGCTATATATTATGTAAGTTACATACATATATATATATAACTGAGGAGACAGAGGTCCTGATGTGATAGTCATCATGAACTTTTTTTGTTATCGAGAAAAATCGTCTAAAAAGATACCCTGCTTCTGAGGTTAAGACAAGGTTATGTGGGATTTTTACCTACTAAAAAGGCCACGGCGATCTTCGGGAGGCTCCAGGATCTCCCATGGAACGCACCGCTGCCTCCCTGTACTACGCCTAAAGCATGTCCCGAGGAGGGCTGTAGGCATCCTCAACACGCTTTGATACGTCAAAAACTAAACCACCTTGTTATTGTCACACCTCGGTCTCGCTTAGTAGACTATGACGGTTTCCACCTTCAAAGCCCAGGAACTAGAAAACCCTTTTAGTCGCCTTTTTAGACAGGCAAGGCTTACCTTAGTTCTATTCCTAATAGTCCGAATTTATAATACTTTAGTCACGGAGTACCTACAAATTTAAACTATGGTCCACATTCCCGTCTACGCAGAATAAGTTAAATGTGTCTTGAAGTTCTCTGGTAGTGTGCTTGGTGTTTCATTTAATTTTATTAATATTAGGAACTCAAGCTGATGGTATTACCTCCCCTGTATCCCATCCTCTGTATGATTTTTTTAAAATTAACGTTGCGTTGTGGACTTCCTGAAACATCGATGCTTCACATCTGTTTTGGATTCCTTCACGTTTCAAATATGTCGATATAGTCGAGTATTTATAATATATAATTGACTTCAATGGTGGTAATTGACAATGAGGATGTAGTTTTAGCGTGGTCCTAGAATACTCCAATTGGCACATGTTGAATCCGAGCTAAGTGTAAATGAAGTTTGTATATAACCTTAGCTTATTTCCAAAAGTAGGTCGCTGCGTACAGTCCGTATTGCAGGCGCATTGTTTGTTATCGGATAAACCTTTAAGGAAAGTCCGCTCTTATCAAAGCCGTGCGTTCATTGCACTCATTTTTCTCGAACCAGCGCACTATTAGCTTACGTTCTTCAGAGAAAGTATGTTACAGTAACAATACGACCACATATTTTACTGGTGGTAGGTCTCTAATGCCGTAGACCGTCTAGGAGGTTACCACTGCTGCCACAATTCCTGCTGCCAAATATTAGTGTACAAATATTGTTTACTGTGGTAACGAGATTCAAGATCTTATGTCTCAATGCGGCGTGCAATGTGATGCTGTGTATAACATCCTCACTAGCGCCACGTTGTTTTAGGCGTATCACTTACCATCAAGTGAACGTCCCACTCGCCTCGTAGCTTTGTAATGTATAAAAAAACACATATATAAATATATATCCCACCAACCCGCATTAGGCCAGCGTGGTAGTAAACAGCCAAGTCCCCCCGTATGAACCCCTACAAACGACAGCCTCTAGTATCCGACGATGCGGGCAGACTGATCAATATGGGGATCTTTGAGGAAGGCATATTCCCAGCAGTGGACGTCTTGCGGCTGATGATAACGATGATGATATATTAAGTTAACGACAATTTCTTTTTGCCTATGTATAAACTTGTAATAACATCTCTTTGGTTGTTCTATTTGTATCTGGCTGGTGTTGATGATATTAAAAATATTACAAAAAAAAAAAAAGAAAGAAATTAGTAAAAGGTCAAACATCAGTCAGGCTTTACAGATTGGCTAAACCCGGATTAGCTTGTACCGCCAGATAGAACATGAAGATTAAAATCTCTACTGTCAACTACTGATGACACGAAAAAACAAGTTGAAAGAAAACGACCGGAAATGATCGATAGAAAGGGTGTGGTTCGTCGTCACGGTAACGCTATTCCATATATCTTTAGCCACTCAGCAAAAGTGTTAAAGCATCCGCCATATAACCCTGAGTTTGTCACCTACATATTTTCACCTGTTCCAGTCTCTCCAGAGTTCTATAGGCAACATCAGGTTAACATCAAGAGAGCACTACCAAAACTAATTGTCGGCAAATTTTTATGATAAGAGGTTATAATATTTCTACAGTGATGATAACACGTCACTACCTCCAAGTTTTTTTTTTTAGTTTCATGACGGAAATCATCGAAGAGATATTGTGCCTTCTGGGGAGAAGTCAGAGTTATGTGGAGATTTTTACCAGCTAAGACCCTCTCGGTGGTCATCTTCAGCGTTTAAAGAGGTCACGGGATCTCCGTACGGAACACAACCGCGGTCACAAACCACCTACAAGTTTTTTTTTTGTTTCAGGGAGAAATCTTCGAAAAAATACTCTGCCTTATGGGGGGAAGTCAGAGTTATGTGGAGATTTTTACCCGCTAAAACCCCTTCGGTGGTAACCCTCACAACCGCGGCCTCAAACTATCTACAAGTTACGCTAACCCGCCCGTAACAATATGGCGCTGCTAGTTAAGATGATATTCACCTGATGGTATTTCATACGCTCGCCTACACCATCTCATTAGTTAGGATGATATACACTGCATAAAATTATGCACCTTGCCTTTAGATATAAAATACTCATATATGATATATACCTGTTATAACATGGACGTATTTAAAACGAATACGCTTAATGAGCACGGTTTACCGTACAGTCTCACTATCACTTAACCATGTGAAGTTGAGATCAAGTGTATGTCAAGTTATGAAATAAGTTATTAGAGTCAATGACCTCGTCTATTATCTGACATCGCTCAGACATAACTAAGAAACGAGAGTAATGTATGACAAGACGTCAGTGGTGTTTACAATGACTTGTACACATTAAGATATATTGCTTACTATAACTTAGCAGAGAGCTATAAAATTTCGAAATACATCTCCAAGAGACCCTTACACTATAACATGCGACACTAATGGGAGGTGGTCGTGTATCAATCTTTAAATATGACCTATGTTAGTTGCAAGCCTCTTTTCAGAACTTTAGGTTAGGTTAGGATAAAGGAAAATGTGAGGAGAAATATTACACCTTGCGGAAAATATTCTTATGTCCTTATCAATGATGTTATTAAGATGTTTACACTACTACATAACCCTGAGGAGAAGTATTACACCTAGCGGAAAATATTCTTATGTCCTTATCAATGATGTTATTAAGATGTTTACACTACTACATAACCCTGAGCAGAAGTATTACACCTAGCGGAAAATATTCTTATGTCCTTATCAATGATGTTATTAAGATGTTTACACTACTACATAACCCTGTGCAGAAATATTACACCTTGCGGAAAATATTCCTATGTCCTTATTAATGATGGTATTAGGATGTTTACACTACTACATAACCCTGAGCAGAAATATTACACCTTGCGGAAAATATTCCTCTGTCCTTATTAATGATGGTATTAAGATGTTTACACTACTACATAACCCCTAGATAATAGAAGTTGCGTCTCGAGGCAACCAGGGTAATTTTACAGCTGAAGCATCCTTGAAACGTAAAAAGTAATAATGTTAACGGTAATAGTTCCAGTAAGTAAGTTTACTACGTCGCCTGGAGATGCTGGATGTTACGTTTCAAGACAATTACAAGTTTACTTATTTAAAAAACTTCAACAATTTTTATTTAAATGATGGTTACTGTTAGGATGCTTACACTGCTACATTGCAGTGAGACATTAAATGTTACGTCTCAAGGAAATTAGAGTAGTTTTACTAGTTAGAGAACTGTTTAACCGTATAATAATAATTTTTAAAACTATTGTTATATTTAGGATGTTTACACTACGATATTGTCTTAACATACTATATCTTAAATGATAAATATAAAGAGAATTTACTGCATTATTTTAAAAGCCTTCGATACTCGAAGTCCCTGGGTCCTGAACTAGGAATTTTAACCTGTATATCAGGAGACAGTGCCCTCTCCCAGTTGCATCAAGTAAATGCAATGTCTTAAAAATATAGAATTGCCAAAATTTAAATAAAATTAGAAAAGTTCTGTGCGTTTGTCTGTGTGTGTGTTGTACATACGTTTCAGGTTTTTGAGGTCGACTATGTGTGTATATATATATATATATATATATATATATATATATATAGTGTGTATGTATGTGTGCGTGGACGGATTGAGAACAGTATGAGAAGTTAAATCGCGCGGCGATTCATCTTATCGCGTGATGATTACGAGCTGTAGATCATTTTAAATCAGAAAATAATTATTTTTAGGCGATAGATTTATTTAAGATCTTTACACTACTAAACTACTTCTCATGGTGATTAGAGTAATTTTGTATAATTACAGTGCTCTTTAATCATAACTTAATCATTTTACATACCACTGGTAGGAGGCGGAAAGATTACTTGGGGTGGAGGCAAAATTATTTTTGGCACGAAAGGACTCATCGCTTTTGGTAGTTATCGCGATTTGATGCTGCCAATATTAGTAGTGACTTCCGTTAGAAGAGATCAAAAAATCGAATTTTTATTTAAAAAAAAAAAAACAAAATAGTCCACTTAAAAATAACGTGAGAGGGAAGTTGTGTCGTTTATAAATCTTCCTTCGTGACGAATTGCCGACTGGCGGCAGACAGTTGAGCTAGTGTTGTCTTTTTATCTCTTTTTTGTGGGCTTTTTTGTTCACAGGAATCTGGTTTAGGATGGAGACGATTTTCACTACCATTCTGGCTTCGAGCGTGAAATGGCGGTGGGAGTATGAGCTCACCAGCCGTCATACCAAGCATGGTGATTAGAACAAATACCTCCTCTTCGGGAATGACGATACACATTTCTCGATAACTATGTTAACTGTTTATTACTATCTAAACTGTTAATATTATTTATTATGATTATTTATATTTTTTTTTATTTAAGCAGCCACTTTTTACTATGATACAGTATACAGGGTACAGTAGACGCCAATGGCATAGGGTCTATCGTCACGCTCTTAAAACGGCAGTGGTTTCGTACAGTTCGATTCTCGAGATGTCTTCTCTAGATCACCCTCAAGATGTGAGATGTTACATGGTGATGTTCAGGCCGAGGTGAGCTACAATATGGAGTTGAAAAGGCTCAAGATCATGCGGGACGTAAGCTTGGCATAAAAAAAAATCCATTTACCATCTGGTAAATGACACTCCCGCCCATAATAACGTGACTTTAGTTGATGATACACTTAGCCACAATGTGCTTATCACTTTGAGACCTAACAAGTTAAATCACATTAGCTAATTACAGAAGCTACAACGCCTTTAAAGCCGGAAAGCGGTAATATTTGTACAGTACCAGAAGTTATCGATGCTTTTTTTTTTGTACATGACTACGGGTATACGCGTTGGCTTGATTTCTGGCCGCGGGCGGTGACCATCCGTTTAAAATTAGATTGAGACGCTCCGTTATTTGAGGAATGTCGGCCATTTAACTACACGTACATCGAAATGTGCATGTTCTTGAATAAATTATAAGAATATAATAAAAAAAACATTTAATATTGCCATTACTAAGAGTCAGAGCCTTCTTTTTGTCAAGGAAAGAGTCAAGACAAACCGCCAGGTTGTGAGCTTGTCTCAAAAAGCTGTTCTTAAACATACCAATTTTTTCGCGATATTTTCTTTAACCGGAAGCTCTTTCTGAATGAGGATCGAACCTACTACTTTATGACACAAATTGTGCACTAATTGAACTATCACGATTTCTGACACAATTTTACGTAGATAAAATCTTTTATATAACTAAATAGTATTGTTTGTTCTGTGTATCGAATCGGCTGAACCGATTTTAAAGGCGCTTTCACACGTGCATAGCTACAAGGGAAAACAGAGTACTACCAGTTCAGTTTAAATAAAATTTCTCACGGCATATCACCTATTTTAGGTAGATAAGGTTATCTAGATTAGAACTGTCGTACTCGAAATGCCATATGAAGTATTTAAGAAACCTAATTAAGAATTGACGAATGCTGTGCTCTTCTCGATTTATGATTTAAATACAAATAAGACATATTAATGTTTTTTATTTATATTATACGAAGAAGCCCATAATAATATGGCGTTAGTTAGGAAGTTATACATTGCACCACACTGCACTCGTCGCCTGAGACATAGATGCTGAAGCTTGTTACCCCAGCAATTTCACTAGATGCAACGCCTTTCGAACCGGAACACAGTTATGTTTCCACAGTACTGTTTATTGGCTGCAATAGGCATTGCGGTGGTATCTAGACGGTGTCCAGAAACAGAGACCTACCACCAGTAAAACCTTTTTAACTGATCATCATTAAACCCAGTCCACTCCTAATATACCGTGTATTATTCCATAATTATTCTTCTTAAGTTTAACTGATGTAGGATGTAGCCAACGAAAGTTTTGAACCTTGGTAAACGGAGCTGCGTTGTTCTTTTTTTAAATGCTATCGCATTAAAATGCCGCCGCTTCCCGATCCGGAACGAACCGGCGGCCGTGAACGCGGCCCTACCCACTGTGCCCTATGGGAGAATAGATCACTGCACCGCTTGGATGGTCACGACGCATCTTGTTGCTATCCAGAGTCACTTTAGCATCACCCAACTCTTTTCTACCTCTCTCCCTCTCGCTCTCGCATTACCCCTCCACTCGGATTGTGACGTCATAAAATGTGACATCGTTCTCTTTCAAGACGCTAAAGAAACGCATATAGATAAGCTATAATAGCAACAATATAGTCATATAATATTGTTGCTGAAAATATGTATATTAATTAGAATATATAATCTATACAAGTGAATAAAATCAATACGACTGTATATAATGTTACAAATGATTTAAAATATAAAAAAAAAATATCTGTACTTCCAACTGAATCTAACCTATATATCATTGAATAATATAATGTATACATATAAAAATATATGTAAACATTTTATACAATTTTGTATAGAATAAATATAATACAAATAGCCACCGCAATCTATTAACTTCTAACCCCTTCACCCAATTTTCTATGTGCTGAACTTCAGGTTACAGATGCAAAGGAATATACATCGTTTATTTGAGGAAATATTAATTTCTATAAATTTAATATAATGACAGGGGTGTAAGGGTACCGCACAACTTGCTTCACCTGCTCGTGTTGCACCCTGCTAATCAACTAAGGACGCTCTGGTAGTCACCAATCCGTATTGGTCCAGTGTGGTGGGAAATGACCCAAATCCCCCCTAATTAACTCTTACAAACGTCGAGCAGTAGACTTCTATCGAACCCACACTTGAAGCTATTAAGCTAATATGAACATTTCAAAATTTACTTAAACATTAATGTATACTAACTAAACTATGAACAAACTCCGACTAAGTTTGATGAATTTGATATAACAGTACGTGTTTGAATTTTAGATGAATATTTTGATTTCCTTTTTGCACCAATATACAGTATATATATATATATTTGCAGTTACTAGTAATACTCATGTAGACACGACGACGTGTACAGACCTACAGTCCCACGACAATGCAGTTAACTTTACATACGAATCGTACTCAATCTGAATCATATCGCGTGCTTTAAATACAAACAGATGCTAGTGAGTATAATCTAGTTTTTACACCTGCCTTTGCCTAGACCGTGCACTAGTAATATTACTACTACTTTTCTTTGAAAGGTGAAATATCTAAATAAAAACCCAAACTTTTAGCCCTGTAGAAAAACGACCGGTGTTATAAATATATGGAAATATTCACTAAATTATTGACTCACTTTTGATGGTAAGTTATACCGTCAGTGCTGGTTCTGTTCTAAAGGACCACATCCTAAAACGTGATACGTTAAGTATCGTTACTCCAGTAATTTTACTAGTTACATCACTTCAAAGAAAAACTATAATAATTGTCTGACAATGTTTTGCAGTAGTGACTGCTTCTGATTGTATGTACTTGGACGGTGGATGACCTACCACCAGTGATAAAAGGAGATAGTTTGTCGATCCAAAGCAGGAATCTAATATTTAGGATGGTGATGCGATTTTTGATGCGTACCACCCTGCAGTAGACTTGAGATTGTCAACATATGAGCGACAAAGTATACTGTCAAACGACCTCCATCATCTTCGACTTGATTGTCACTTGTGTAAGTATAAGTCCAATATCATTGTCACAACCGTGGACGCCCACTGCTGGACGTACATATTTCATTGGTGTAGCTCAGCTCCAGCTATTTTATGTTTTAATTCAAAACAGTTTTCAGAGTGCACTGTAACTGAGACGATTATCGCTCCCGCCAACGTTTGGTTTGAAACCGGAGAACAATAGAACAATACAAGGAAACCGTCTGTCGGTCTGTTTGTTTGGGCGCATCTGAAGTTACGACTGCGTATCAGGGCGTGAGTTAAAAAAAAAAAGAAGCTACGGCCGTTGACCTTAAAGAGTTATAATTCAAAACTTTACGGTAATGATACAACTCGGGGTGTAAAGTTAACTGTTCGATTTTGATCCCAATTAATCTATTACTTATGCTTGTGATTATACTCATGTTATTCTTCTCTTTTTTTGGTTTCGGAGGTAAATCTTCGAAAAAATACTCTGTCTCCTGGGGGGAAGTCAGAGTTATGTGTAGATTTTTACCCACTAAAACCACCTCGGTGGTTAACTTCGGCGTTTGGAGAGGTCACGGGATCTCCGTTCGGAACACAACCACGGCCTCGCCAACGTCTTGCTGGGATAGCTCGTCCCGGGGTCTACTTTATGTAGACCCTATCGGCCTCGTGAGTACTTCAATGACCGGAGATCACGTCCTGCCATTGTCCTCCTTCGGGTCGTTTATTAGGCGGTGACAACCCCAATCCTAACCGCCAACGACCTTAAAAGCCCCAAAAAATCACAGGAACACCATTCACCGGTGCGCCGTGACGCCACGCGCTAGCGCCACAGCGGCTTCGTCTTCGACCGGGATCTATTCTCCCTCGATCCCGCTCAGCAGCTTCTTTCTGTACCATAACATTTTCACGAAAGGAAGCTACGGCTCTCTATGCTATATCTCCTCCCAGCATCACCAACACGATTGCTGGCAAAGAGAGGTTCCGTCTAATATTTTATTCATCTACCTATTCCAAGTGTTAGTTAAGTAGTCTAAGCGTTTTACTGAATACTAAGTCTGTGAAAAAATTCCTCTGAAAACAGACAAGATTTGAATTTCTAAAACAATTCAGCAAGAAACAAAACTTTCATATTTTTTTATTCTGCGAGGCGAGGAGACAGAAGTTCACCTGACGGTAAGAACAACGTGGCGCTAGTTAAGATGATACACAGCACCGCATTGCGCTAGTCTTGAAACATAAGATTTTAAATCTCGTTACAGAAGCAATTTCGCTAACTACAAAGCCTTTCAAACTGAACACAGTAATAAAGTAGCGATAGCCTCTCTGATGAGGGAGGACCACAGCTGTCCGAACTTCTTGTAGTACTGCAGAAAGATCATAGAGAAGAACAAAATGTAAAAACAAAACAAAAATAATGATGGTAAAGAAAGTAAAAGCAGTGAAGAACAATCAAATAAAAAATGGGAAAGGTAAACTAGAATTGAGATAAGTATACTAGAACTAGAATAAGAACAAAAAATTTAAAAAAAAGTATTATTATTAGTGTAAGAAAAATGTAAAGTAGTATAAGAAAAGAAATTAAATAAAGAACGGCTGCCTCCCTTATTTTGAGCGCGGTGTATGAGAGAAAGGATTGGCATGATGAAAGAAAGAGAAACAAAGAATGATAAGAAAGATGAAAATAGTAAGAAAGAGGAAGAGAAAGAAAGGAGAAGAAGCCCAGGCTCAAAAATGACTGGGGGAACCAAGATAAAAAAAAGCTTTATTAAAAAAAAATTAAAGACAACGGAGACATGACCAATATACCATCTTCATTATCTGCTCTTAGATGTCCATTGATGGTCTTCCACCAAGATACTCTATGTATACTATACACTGGAGGTATAGATATAATAGGCCAAACAGTAGTGTGCATAAGTTACCGTGTTCCGGTTTGAAAGGCGTTGTAGTTAGTGAAATTACTATAATGCAACCCAACATCTGAAGTCCCAAGGCGACGAGCACAATGTGGTGGAGTGTATAACATCCTAAATAGCGCCACGTCGTTATGGGCAGGCGTATCACTTACCATCGGGTGAACGTCCCGACGGTGTCGTCGCTTTGTAGAATAGAAAACACGTGAAATGTAGATAATACAGTTTTGCAGTTGCTTTTTCCACCTTCACCATAACCATATGGCCTAGTGAGCAAGTAAATAACTTAGCTTACTTTACCTATGTATGAAAAATAAACGTTGAAATGACACAACTAAGTAGGCAATAGTTTTAAGTTATCACAGTTAACCTTCAAATCGTTCAAACGATATTCGACCTTAAGTTCTAAGGTGTAAGAGCTAAGGTATAATTGGTTAGATGTATCGACGAATGATTCATATTGTTTTTAAAGAGTTACAGGTTCGATCCTGTCCGATGTAATAATTGTATGAGTCACCATTGACCGGTGCGAGGTGTGGTCAAAGTATCTTAACCTTTGAAGTTAAATAAAACATACTTCAAGCAACAAGTTACGTAGTTTGCGCAATTGGTACATTGCCACCGCGCTCCTCGTGACATCATCAAGGATGCTGGATAAACTTAATATGAAATCGGTGGATGATTCATTTATGTATTGACGTATGGGAAACAGGTTACTTTAAGCACTAATAATAATAAGTAATATACTGTATTTTTTTTTATTTTATGAAGTGATTACCTAAGTACCTGCCCATAACAAATTTCTCGCTGGTTAGGATGCACGAAGCATCGTAACATGCTCGTCGCTTTAAGACATTTAGAGATTAAGCGCCGTTACCGCAGTAATTTATATTAATAAGTTATGACCGGAAGAAGATTACAAGACTTTAGTGGTGGTTCAGGGCATATTACTGGCAACGCTGACGGCTTCGGGTCAGTGGAGTTGGAAGGTCCTTTCAAAGATGTACCGTCAATCGAGTCGGCGTGGTGGTATACCGTCAGTAGTGTGCAAATATTATTGTGTTCCGATTTGAAGGGCGCTGTAGCTTAGTGTAATTACTGGAGTAACGTGACGCATTATTTAGTCTCAGCGAGGAGCGCAATACGGTGCAGTGCACACCATCTTAACTAACGCCACGTTTTTACGGGCAGGCGTATCACTTACCATCAGGTGATCGTGCCGCGCGTCTCGTCGCTTGATTATATAAAGAAAACGTCGACATGGAAACGCAAGTAAGGCGTGAGGATATTTTAGAAAGGTCTATATCCAGCAGTGGACTTCTGATGATGACAAATAAATGGAGATAGTTTAACGATGTAAAGGAGTAAGAGCTTAAGTACAGAGATGGAGATCTGATTAGTTTTCACAATCTGGATACAAACTTCAGTCTAAAGAAGTTGACTGATCTTCATGACGATGATGAAGTCGTACATTTACTTCGATTGAATTGTTTATGTGGAAAACTCCAACAGAGGACTTGTGGAAGCAGGTCCAGCTGTTGACATTGTTATGTGGCCCACAAGTTAACTTCCATGTAATCGCTCTACATGCAACAGTATTCCGTAAGGTGATTTAGGTCAAGTGGCCGCACCTTCCAGCTCGCAATGTTTAATCATTGTCCGTCTGTATGTTCAGAATTTAACCAGGTAAGCATTATCATAGGTAAATATTTGTCCACTATCGTTTTAGAATCGATAACTATTGAATCGATATTATTCGTCATCAACCGATAGAAGTCTTCAGCTATACATAGGCGTCCCTAAATATTCTCTACATAAATCAAAATGACCCCGATTTCAATTAATCTGGACCTCACATATTGACAGTGGGAACAGCAATGGTGTTATGACAGCAGATTAGCGATGTAAGAATGGTAGGTACCGCCATCCTCAGCTCTGTAATCTTGGGCTATTAAGAATAGGACTAAGGTATTCCCTGACTGTCGTACAAGGCGACTAAAAGGGTTCCCGGTGGGGACCGTCAGGGCTTAATAAGCGATCCTTAGGACGGCATATGCATGGTGGTCTTTTCTTGTATTTGCCACAGCACAGTGTGGGTACTAAGGAGGGCTTTGCCCTTCCGTGGGAGGTTTTAGCCAGAAAGCAGAGGAGCGCCGGTGCGTTTCATAGGAGATCCCGGAGCCCCTTCTAACGCACTGAGGGAGATCAGCTAGGCAGTTTTAGTGAGTAGAAGCCCCACATAACTCTTGTCTTCCCCTCGAAAGCAGGGTATCTTTTAAGAAGATTTCAGATTCAGATTAAAAATAAAATGGGTACTGCTGTCCAAATTTTACATGTTGCCCTGGAATCAAATTAGAGACTTTTGTGTTACAAAGCAAACGGTAGTTAAATAAAATTGATTACTTAGCAGATAAACCAATTGTATGTTGTTACTTAATCGCCATCTCAATTGAGGGTAAGTATAGGTTCGGTTCTAGTTGTTAAAGTTATAAAACTTTTAAGCTTCCCTATACTTCCGTCCTACTCCCATGCCATATCCGGATTTGACTCCTATTATAGAATCCAAGTCGCCAAACGGTGAGAGATTATAACAAGGTCTTTAGTTAAATTCTGATACGACACTAATGGAGTTCTGATTAATAGCTACGAGCATTAACATCAACAAGAGAAAACAAGATATCATCATCAGCCGATCGACGTCCACTGCTGGACACAGTCCTCCCCAAAGATCTCCATGTTTGGTTCATATGGGGAGATTTGGGCCAGTTTTGGTCCCACGTTGCTCGCATTCAATGGGTACTCGCAATGCTCACCAGATCGTCGGTTCACCTTGTGGAAGGCCTCCTAACACTACGTCTACCGGTACACGGACTTCCATATATATATATAATAGAGTACAATAGAAAACTCTTTATTGCACATCATATATATATATATATGTGTGTGTGTGTATATATATAAATATATGTTGTGGAAATAGATTTTCTTTGCAAACTAGTAAAGGTATGATACTGCTTACGTTTTGAATGTAATAAATCCTTCGTCATTTTATTTCTAAATCACTTTTATAAACATTTTCGCTTCTTATTATTTATGCGGTTGCTATAGTAACGATTGCTGTATAAAGTCATTTTCAGTTGCGATTTCTTTCAAGGAATATTTTAGGCAAATTTCAAATCTAATATTATTTTACGGGCAGCAAAGCGGGCGGGGTACAGCTAACATATATATACACACATATATATATGTGTGTTTATATATATACTAGCTAGTAATATCTGTATATATATATTAAAGTTCATTAACTATACCACGATTCAACTTTGAAATCTGTTTCAACCAAAAATCGGTTACATCATAATCTAAAATGAATTTCCTAAAACATTCAAAACGTCCACTGCCCCCATCTCTAAAATCTCTTACAGGTCACTTAAGTTTAAGTGTGCAATATAAATCACAAAATGTACTCGATTTTAATTTGGTCGTATCATAATTTACAGTTACGTCGGTAATAACAGCGGCCCATGATTCATGTGACTTTTTGTTTTCGTTTTTACCCTTGCTTTATTGCGATAAACATCTAACGTCGCTAGGGCGGCCATTTTGAAATGCAAATTGTTAAATTCCTACTTAATTCGCGCTTTGGGGACCGATCAGATATGTTAAAAGATAAGGTTAACTTTAAAGAGCTTAGATTGGAATTAGATAATAGCTTTATTAATTGTGTGCTAAGATTGAAAAAAAAACCAGCGATGCAACGATACGAGCAGGACAATCACCTTATGTTAAGTGAAGCTATGTGGTACCAATATAAATGTTCGAATGGTTTATGAGCGGTGAAGAAGATTAGTAAGAATATTCTCAACACACCCCCCGTCTACACCCCGCGTCTTGTAAAAAACGACTAAAAATTTAGTAATATCAGAGAAAGGGTAGTAGAAGAAAAGGCTGTCAGAGAAAGAGCAGTTACAACGTGGGGCTTGTTAGGATGGTATACACAGCACCACATTGCGTTCGTCGCCTGAGATATAAAACGTTGAGTCTCGTTACCCCAGTAATTAAAATAGCCACAAAGCCCTTCAAACCGGAACCCGGTTATCTTTACGCGCTACTGTATGGCGGCAGAAATAAGTGCTGCGTAGACGGTCTTCGGAAAGAGATACTTATCACCAATGTAGTGGGCTATTATGGTGGTATAATGGCCCTACTCGTCCACTTCTGGTGGGTTAAGTAGAGCAGTGACATCGATAAGCTAACATTTATTAAGTGATGTATAAGTAATTTAAGTTAGTGACATAAAACGAATGTGAGAAGGAATCTCAACGGAAAAAATCTTTCCTCTTCTTCATTTGCATAGTGCATCCTGCACTACATCACTGTGTAATGCTTATCACACCATCAGCTGTATCTATCGTAATAATAATGAGAAATGAGGATAGTAACAGTTTTTAACACAATGACCAGAAATCTAATCGGGACTAGTCCAGAAAACACCTGAAGCATGGGCGTAATAAAATAGAATTCTATCACCACAACATTAAAATTGCATTTTAGTAAATTACGGCGTAGTTCTTATCTTATAGTTATAGAGTCTTAAATACCACCATCACGATGTTGACCGCGAGCGAGTAAGAGATGGCTCGGCTTTAGAGAGGTTGAACAAAAAATGTAATGGTGTTGGACCATAGATGACGCAACCGGACGATGACCCTAAACCCCATCGGATTTCGAAGCTGCCGAGCTGAATACGAAACAAACGATTTAAGTAGCACTTTGAAAATATCGGAAGGCGTTTTCCGTTTTCTTGATGCACTTGTGTGATAAGCGTGATAGAAACCCAAAGCCCAGTAGTGGGAACATGAAGCAAGCTCTCCTCATCATCATGTATGTGTTAGTATCACTTAGCATAGTCTCAACCGTATCACTTATTTATCTTAACGCATTCGCTGCAGGGCTATTTTCAGAAGACTTACAGCCAGTGCGTTGGAGACATATTAGACCTCGTAATTGTCTTTAATCGTAATGCTTTTAGGACCTACATGATCTCCAATTTTTTTATTTAACTATTGAATGCAACCGAAAACAAAAAGCTTGAATGGATATTTGTCTCTGGCAGAAACAAAGATATTACAGCTTCTCACACAGGAGAGAAATTGATTTTGGTAGTTGTAGCAGCTGAAATATTTGTAAGAGATCCTTTAGATCTCATAAAGCAATGAACGTACTATAAAAACAGTACAAGCCTTTAGTAGTAGTTCCTGTAGACAAGTGTTTTATCAATAAGTGAGCATAAATTTGACCTCAATCACACAAAGTAATGAAGAATGACAGACATGCAATGTTAGGGTCTAATTAAGAGCTTACTATAGAAATAATCTTATGAACTAAGATCTATGAAAGAAAGAAGGAAACAAATAAATAAGAACTGTTTAAGAATAGGAATAAAAGCCCAAGCCCAAAAATGTCCAGGGGGAACGAGAATCAAGAAACACAAAAAAAATAATATACTATATAAGGGTGGCGAAAAACCAGGCGATTTTGAAATATCTCCATCATATGTATACTTCGAATCGAACTAAAGGCATACTACATACATATATATCACGCCTCGTTCCCAGTGGGGTAGGCAGAGACCACCTCTCTCCCCTTGCTACGGTCCTGGCACCCCTCTCTAGCTTCCTCCCTCGTATTAAAAAGCGAACAGAAAAAACGTAATATATATATTATCTCGTTACGAATAAATATGGCAATACATTTGCGTCACTGCGTTTCCTTCAAAATTTTATCTAAATTACAGTAAACTTATGTGAGCTACTGTTGAATTTACGTATGAGATGCAGGGTGTGATAATCAATGTTCAGTAAGTATAAAATACGGCGCGCGTTCATTGCCCGCCATTGTGCGCGGTAAGTTTAATGAAGCCCTCATTGTATTGCCCCACGTAATGCACTTGAATTATCTCACAAGCACTCCCACTTGTTACTAACTTAGATATGCTATAGACTAAGAATATTAAACGGATGATTTTTTTTTTCCAGTCTATTATTGCGTGTACCCTATCTTCTGGTGGTAGGTCTCTATTGCTGGAGACCGACTGGGTACGCACCACCGCTCCTATTTTTGCCGCCAAACAATAGTTTAGAAACGTTATCCTGTTCCGGTTTGGCAAATTTAAACGAGTATATAATTTTTTGAGAGAAAACATCCAGAGGAAACCGACATGTTCCATATGCAGCTATCGTGGACATGAGACGTTCGCCAAACCGCACTTGGCTAGCGTGGTGAATAAATGGCCTTGACTATCTCTTTCTAACAAAACGACTCGAGTCCCAGCTGTGGGAATATTAAAATACTCGTTTGTTTCTTATTTCAATAACTCTTAAAGTCCACTTGATTTATCTTTCCATAGTGTAACTGCTAATTTTAGATTTATTTTTCTTTTTAGATACACTCACTATAACGTAGTAAAAGAAATAATAAGTAATAAATAAAAACTATTAAGTAACGATTTTTGTCTTATTTTACCACTTTCAATTATTATATTTTATTCATATACATTAAATGAATAAGAAAAATTAATACTCAAATACGAAAGAAACCAATTTGAGAGCCCAACTATTACTGATCTTGAATACGTACAAGTTCAGTTTTTATCCCTTTTTTTTAATTATATTTCTATTGGTTTTTTTAAGAAAACCTTTTAAAAACCCTTAACGTTTCTCCTACATATTAATCTTTACTAATAATTTGCAATATAGACATTTTCATCCAGCAACTGCTATAATAGTTATTTATCCGTACGTCAGTTTAAGTTTTGGCGGGAAATTGAATGCAATCGTTAGGCAATTATATTATATAATAATTGGCATATTTACGTTTAATTGCATTTAATTTTCTATTTTATGATACTATTGTGTTATTGAATAATTTTAGGATAAATTTGAAGTATAAGTTTAATTTGCTTGGTTATGTATAACCAGCACTGTGATAAGATATGATTTGACTTATAAGCAGAGAGAATGTTATTTTGAATAACATTAAATATAAAAATATACTGTAAAAGTTAAAATATGACAATATAATAATTTGTGTAGAAATGAAATAGATTTGGCATGCTGACCTGTCATCTGCAGCTGTCTCCTCGAGGCGGGCGTGCGCGGGGTGCGCGGCGTGCGGGCGGCGCGCGGCGTGCGCGGCGTGCGAGGCGTCCGCGGCGAGCTGCCTGCGCTGCCGCCGCTACGCCTCGATGGCGACCCCAAAACCCTCAAATCCGTATTCCCGACACACGAGAGCGCGTCTGTAACCGTCCTCGAATTCTCCTTGTCCTCCTCAGAGAATTTCACCGGCGAGTCTAGCTTCGCCGCCTTATATGCACATTCGGTTTCCACGTCGAAATTGAATCTCCTAATGAAGCGCTTGCGCTCCCGCGCGTACTGCTCGGCCATGAGGCGCCGCGTCTCGTCGCGGTCCGGCGCACCGAACAGGCATTTGCAACTCCCGCGCCTCCTCCTCGACGAGTTCACGTCGCGGAGACCCATTCCCGATGTCATCTCGAACCTCCTCTGCTTCGGTGTGCGACCTCCGGCCGCCATGATGTCCGCACAATGTGTCAGGTGAGCGCCGACTGGTTCGCGAGAAACATCTGACTAATCTCCCGAGAGAAAACAGCTGTTGTGCAGGTACAGAGGGAGAGAGAAGTGTGCGGAGGGCACGGCGCGTTAGAGCGGAGGCGGCGATAGCACCTGGCGGGCTTAACGCGCCAATTCTAACCTATGAGCGTGGGGGCGGCGTGGCGTGCGCGCGCACCTACCGACCGCGGCCGACTGACGCTACGTTTCCCGCGCATCGCCGCGTGCGTCGATTTCGGCGCTCACTTGGCGCGCAAAAATCAACAATGGAGCCAAGGACGCTTTTTACACGTCTTGGAATACAGGTGAAGTTAAGAAAGGGGACGCAGGAATTGTTACTGTTCAATGGCGAGCCATGAACGGGACGGGACAAGTGACTTATTATTAGAAACACTTCGGCTCGTGCTCGTGTCCTCACTGTCTGTGGCCGGGTCCGGAGTTTACTACTGTGACTTCAATAAGTTTATGATATTATTAGCTAAATAGTCTTACCAATAAACATATCTATGAATATACAAATAACATAAATGTTTAACAACTAGAGAAACGTATGTACTAAATGGGATATGTCCGTCAGTGGACTACCGCAAACTGATAATGATAATGAAGATAATTTGTTTTAAAGATAATTACGCTGTAATATGTGTGAATATAAATCTCACGCTAATTACGTAATACATAATGTTAATAATTTGTATCCAAATTGAAGGTGACCTCTAAAATGCCACTGTGTAGTTGATATCATGGTACCGAAGTAAAATATTTCCCTTCTATTTAATTAATTAAGTAAATCATTGTCGGAGCAGTCGAACGGCCGTTGGTAACAATTTGAACACTGATTACTACTTTATAGGTTCAATTCATTTAATTTAAATCACTTTGACAACTTAAAGTTCTTTTACCACAAGACAAGAATTGTAAGGAGAATATTTCAAAGTGTACACTTAAAAAGGATTTGTTTTGTAAATTAATATCCTTGACTATTCAGAGATTTTACTAGTGGTAGGTCTCATCATTCTAACTGGTTTTATTAGGCACCACAGTAATATCTATTCTCTTCGACAAATAAGAAACAGCACCAGATTTCCTATGACTCATGTTAAGAGTGATGAGTACACTGTTAAAGTGAGACCTATTATTAGTTGTAGACATCAACAATTTCAAATTAAAGAGGCCAAAGAGGTTTTATTTAGTTTTGTTTTGCTTTATTTACTCCTTTCTCTTCTTTCTTACCGATCTTATCTTATTTTCCTTTATGTGTTTTCTCTTTCATTCTCCATTCCATTTCTTCTCTCATGCATCACGCGTGAATAAGGGAGACAGTCCGTTCATTTTATATGTCCATACTTATAACTATTACATTACTTACTTTATGCTTTGTGGTGGGTCAAGCACTATCTATATAAGATAAAAAAAATGTTGGGATCTAACGATCAATTAAAGACCAGTCTTCATAACAAGGGAAATCAATTTGAATGATAGTGTATCAAATTTATATATATTCGATGCGGGTACTTCAACGATTGTTATCACCATGACGAAAATCGACCGAAGAATACATTAGTGTATCTCGTCAAACAGAGATCTCCACTTTACTGATGGTAGATCTCTGTTGCCGGTGACCGTTAAGGTACCACCATAGGGTTTATTGCATCCGACCAAAAGTAGCGTGCAAATATTATACTGTTCCTGTATGAACAATGTTGTACCTAGTGACATTACTTAGATAACGAGACTTAACCACTTATGTCTCAAAGCGACGAGCACAACGTGGTGCAGTGTATAACATCTTATCTAGCGTTAAATCACGAGTAGGCGTATCACTTACCATCAAGTTAACATACCGCCCGCCTATTTGAATTAAACAAAGATGCATGGTTATATTACTGCAATGAATATAGTGATTGTGTAAATATCTTAACCAATACCTCTCTATTGTTGTTTAACGTCACACTGTTGTAGTAACTATTTATTGTAAACAGATCTTGTTTATAAATAATAGATTTTTTTTTAAATAAGCATATTAAAAAAGCTTACGTAAAAAAGGCTTGCTTAAGGCGACGAGCAAAATATTAAGTCATAAGTTAATGTCCACTGCTGGATGTAGACCTCCACCAAAATTCTACACACTGATCCACCACCTTCCAGCGACCTTTACCAGATCATCAATCCAACTTGTGGTAAGCCTTCTAGCATTACCTGTATCTACCAGTTATCATTTCTCCGTAAACGTGGAGTAGACTCGTCGTTTAATTTTTTTCCAGGGCGATCCATTTATTTAAACTGATTCCGCGTATGGCGAGTTTAATGGTTAAAAAACCAGTAGAAAGTTTCTAGAATTGTTGTAAAGTAGTCTAGACCAGTATCTAATTCAGTAATTTATATAATCATTCATTTAATTCTCGGTAAAAGACGGTACTGGTTATATATTATTAATAGTAGGTCTTTTGTTGCTCGAGATAGTCAAAGAATCACTACAGCTCTTATTTCTGCCGACAAACAGTACTGTTCAAACATTATGTTCTGGTTTGAAGGGCTTGTAGTTAGTGTAATTACTGTGATAACGAGGCTTAGGACTCAGAGCGACGAGCTCAAGTGGTGCAGTGTGTATCGAGTGGTGCAGTGTATATCATCTTAATTAGCATCACATTGTTTTCCGTAGGCGTATTATTTAACATATAGATGAACATCAGGTTCCTCTCCTTGTTCTTTTTATATTAATAAAAAAATGTTCTCCTATATTATGTATTATTTCCTTATCAATGTAAAAAAAAAACATTATTTTTTACTCATAATTCGAAATACATGTCTATTAAATGTTTAAAATTTTATAATATTAAAGCGGAACCTTAATAACTTTAAAATATAAATAGCTTACAGCACTCATCGTATCTTCCCAATCAAATCGTTCCAGATGTTTCGTCAAGTACCCGGAAACAGACAGGAAAAGGGAGTACAAATGTATTGTAAACAATCATAAGAATTAAATAAAATGTTGATTTTCAATCGACATACCAATTATATTTATTTATCTGTACGGATTACTAACGCACACAGACTATATAAACTCCCGCGTTTTGTAATTGCATGCTGACCAAAAATTCTAATTTAATAAAAAAAATTGTAGATAGTCATATTATTATTAGAAAATATATACATATACACACACACATATATATAGGCATATTTTTATATATCTAGAAAATAGTAAAAAAAATTATAATTCTTGGTCAACATGCAATAACAAAACGCAAGTGTTTATATAGTCTGTGTGCGTCAGTAAAATGTGTGCGCGAGAAGTAAAAATAAATAAATAAAATTAATAAGTTGATATGTAATATAGAAAATCAACATTTTATTTAATGAATTTGATTGTTTATAATATATTTTTAGTCTCTTTTCATCTCTGTGTTTTCCGGGTACTCTCGTGTATAGAAGCTAGTATTTTCCGTCTGTCCAAAAAGTGGAAAACAGTGTTTTAAGGAATATCTTACAGGAGTCGTCCTACAGGGTTGATATGATGATGATAGTACTTTTTTCGATTGATTCATCTTTATTTTTACATTACGACTCTTAACCACTTCAGTCTACCGAGTAAATGAAGTAATGTATATAATACTAATTAGCTTTAATTTGTCATGGAGGGGACTTACAATGAAGTAACTTATATCATCTTACTCGTAACTTGGTTAAATAAAACGTGCCAGTACTAAGTTAGGTCTCGACAAACGGTACCTAGTCTGGCTGCGAGCTAAGATTTCAAGGATCATTGCGATCCCGAAACACGTTCGGTTTACAACCTATTGTGTTACACAGTACACAGCGAACATGCTGTAAGGTAGACGGGGTTATTACGTACTTCGCGAACGATTACCACCAGCGATAACCACAAAATATCCGCCCTTAATAGACTAATCTGTATTATTTTGAACGATAATTTCGAACTAGAAAAAAAATATTTATTTTCAAGATTTAAAATAATTATCTTTATTATATCTATTATTCTCTAGAACGACGGTACTCTTGTGGTAATGGATACACTCCAACAGTAGGTCGATGTTGGGGTCCTATGGCAGATAACCTCCTCGTGGTGCACCCTGAGACCAGTCAGTGGCCTTCATGGTTGCGGCGAAAGCAGCGCGAGGTGATGCATGGTTGAGGGGTTGTCAATCGCTACTGTTATCCACCCCAGGTACCTGCCGACCATTGGGTATATGTAGGCGTGTTCTGGTAAGAATGCTCTGCCCGAGCAAATGAATATTTCATGCCAGTTTCATGGAACACCAATGAATAAATTAAAAACAAAACATGGAGAAGCTGACGAAAAGTCAAACCCCAGGCCTTGCCTGGACGTTTACGTAACACGCGGGGAAGAAAACTTAACCCAAGTCGGTAATATATCTGCACCGTGGGCAGTTCCTCTACCACCAGGGGATAAAATTAGGAAAGAGAGAGATGTTCCGAGGGAATAAGAGTTGGCCAAGTAGATTGAAAAGTAGATAGAGAACATTACTTAAGCGATCGATGTGAGATAATTGTGTGAATATCGCTGATTGAATTTCTACGTAATAAGCCCGTCAGACGTCGTATAATTGATACTCTCGTTGCATTGTGCTCAAGACGCGTCGGTAGCTGTGTTATTCATCCTTTTAGTGGCATGGTGGTACTAAGGTTTGCTGGTCATCCAGGTTACGTACTATATAAAATGGTAAGGGTTTTGTGCTGGTGCAGGTGATGACCTGGATGCTCTGAAGTATGTTAACGACTACAGCGCATTCGATACAGAAAGTTTGCACACTATAGTTTTTTTATTGCACATGCGAGATAAGTAAGATGTTCACACGGTAGTAAGTTAAACACCTGCCTATAACTATATGGTGCTAGTTAGGATGATATACACTACACGATGTTTTGCTCGATGCCTTAAATACGATATTTTAATATTCATTATCTCAATAATATCACTAGTTAGGCCCTTCAAACTGGAACTCAGTAATGTTTGCACACTACTGTCCGGCGATAGAAATAGAAGACGCAGTGGTATATATTTTTTTTTTATGTAAATTAGAGGCAAATCAGCAAGACGGGTCACCTGATGGTAAGTGATTCACCGCCGCCCACGTCACTAGTGACGCCAGTGCGTTGCCTACCCTTCAGGTACCTACTAAGATGATGATTTTGATTGGCATTTTTCTTGGTCTCTATTGCTGGAAACCATACTACTCTACATTACTACCTAAACCTTCCACCTTACCACAGCAGCGCCTATTTCTGCTGCCAAACAGTGAGGGCGCTTCAGCTACGAAAATTACTGGGGTAACGAGACTAAACGCAATGAGCATAACATGGTGCACTGTATACTATCCTAAGTAGCGTAACATTGTTATAATCAGGCGTATTAGTTACCATCAGATGAACGTCCCTCTCGTGTCGTCGTTTTTTTTTCTTTCGTTAAATAAAAAAAAAGATGGCGGTCTTCTACGAAAGTGCTTGCCACCAGTATTTTTTACCAACTTATGATACGTCTGACACATTTTGCTGTATCTAATTTGTTACACAATTATTGATCGTGTGAGCCAATGAGAGATGTGCCAACGAGGACGTTGGTACAGTGAGATGCAATAGTATCATAAGTATTTCAAATCTTCCGCCTAACAGCTGGGGAAGCAAGAGGCGGCTGAGAACCAGCGCTGAACGAAGTCTCTGTTCCGGTCAGCATTAGCTAAGCCATCTCCTTTTGCCTTAGCAATAGAACAAATTAAAATATAATAAATAAAAATTTATATGTAATATAACATATATATGTAATTTAAGGCAATAAATATTTTTTATTTTATTTAGTTTTTTTTTTAAGTATTACTTCAATTACCTAAAAAATATATAATAGCTAAGTTTATTATGATTCATAAATAAACTAGCTGTACCCTGCCTGCTTTACTGGCATTATATAGAGTTAGATTTTCTATAGCGACCGTTACTATAGCAACCGCATAAATAATAAGAAATGAAAATGTTCATAAAATTTAATAAAAAATAAATAATCAAGTATACTTGAAATTCAAAAAATATAGTCTATAACCATCTACAAATCATTCAGAGGCGTTATATTTCTATGTCGATACGTTCACTAGTTTTCACGTGATTGGCGAATAAAAAAACCCTATTTCACTATACATATACCAATTATGAATATATATATATATACAAGTTCCTCTGAATATGTGAATAAAGTTATATATACAGAAAACCTTATAAAACTACAGCAAGTTTTTTGAATTATTGAGCTTACAGTTGATATACAAACATATGGAGTGGAGTCCGATCCTAGACAGTCCCTGGCAAGAGAGACCTACCAACCATCAGTACCTTGAGTTGTCATATGAATAAGCAAAGTGGTTCCCGAAAGCAGCACCTTTTTCTACCTTCAAGTGCCGCCTGTGCAAATATTACTGTGTTCCGTTTTGAAGGACGCTAGTGTAAAGACTAAAATATTATCTTATAGCGAGGAGCACTGTGTGTATATCTACCGCAGTTTGTTGTGGGCAGGCGTATCAATTACCATCAGTAAGTCTTGCTCATCTCGTCGCTTAACTGAATGAAAAAAATTTTTAGAAGTGTGCAATAAAGTTAGGTTAGGTAACTTGACATTTTTGTACACGACTGTACTATTTGAGTTTAACTCGTTAATGTTATGTTTACTTTGTAACGATCTTTATGTCTATCCCGCTTATACAGAAGTGTGAAACCATCAAAAGTCAAGTTTTATTACTTACTCCCCCCAAAGGAACCCCTAACGACGGCATCTAGTACCCGCTAATACCAGAAGCCATGCTGACTGTGTGTATGTTGCAGGAAGGCGATGGATGTGGGCAGCGCAGGACCGATCTATATGGAGATGATGACCAGCAATGAAGGTCTAGCGGCTGATGATGATGACGACAAAACATTTACAGCCAATTCTCCTTGTTATTTATCTCCCATTATACCCATTGAATAGTATAACATTTATTATTTTCTTTTGTACTGATTATTCCATCTAATCTACCATTTTATCTACTCTAGTCAGAAGTACCCAACTTGGAACCTCATGCTTCAGTGCTCCAGAAAATGGGTTTCCTTTATTCCTCAATCACGTGGAAACTAGTGAACGTACCGACACGGGAACAAGAGCATGCGGGACGGAATGTTTTTTTGTTTAAAGGCTGTTTATTTTATCTCTAAACAACGTTTTTATTTCGTGTTATTTATGCGGTTGCTATAGTAACGGGTGGTATAGAAAATCATTTACAGTTGCGGTTGCTGTCAAGAAATATTTCAGACAAATTTCAAGTTTAAAGTTAGGTTATGGCAGCAAAGAGAACAAGTAACAGCTAGTACATATATCGGCTTAATAACCTGGTATTGATACCAGGTAAATCCCTGGAAGCAGTAAAGTATATTAGTCAACCTTATTTTAAATGCGTCATGTGTGCGTATTAGAATTTTTAAGTACAGGAAAATTTCCGTCAAGGACACCACACAATGAAGCTTGTGAACATGTTAAAGTAACTTAATTTGAAAACTTAAAATATTTTTATTATTCATAATTGGTATGTTCAACTCCGAACTCACTAGTTATTAAGTGATTACAGTCTCAATAATTGAAGACTGCTCAGAATGCTCTGGCCCTTACATTAGGTTATACAACCGACAAACTCTGTTATGAAGCCGAACCTATAACATGATGTTCTCATGATCATATCATCAGCCGGTAGACGTCCACTGCTGGACAATATTCTCCCCCATAGATCGGACCCGCGCTGCACTGGTTCCGTTGCCATTCCAACGCCCATCACACTCAGCATGACCTCCCGTACCGCCGGGGACCAAAAGTCGTCATTAATAAGGATATTTCTTCGTTTCTATATGAAGGTATTTGGGAGGGTTGGTGGGAACCAAAGCCTCTTTTGTTGATTAGCAGAGTATACCATGTATAGGTGAGGTTGGCTTGGGTTCCATGAGTTGTTGTGCGGGACCCCTTACACCCCTATCGTATTTTAGGTAATGTATATAATTCCTAAAAACATTATTTATATATCTTCCAGTTTTGAGGAATGGAGCATCTATTTCCCATTGCTGAAGATCACACAGACACAAAAAGCTTAAATTTGTTGAGACCTTTTGTTTCTATCCAATCAAGCGGCGACACCAGGGGGACGTTCACGGGATGGTAAGTGATACGCCTACCCATAACAAAGTGGCGCTAGCTAGGATGATATATACTGTATCAAATTGCGCTCGTCGCCTTGAGACGTAAGATGTTGTCTCATTACCCCAGTAATTTCACTAACTACACCACCTTTCAAAGCGGAACACGGTAATGTCTGCACAGTACTGTTTGTCGGCTGCAATAGGCGCTGCAGTGGTACCTAGACGGTCTCCGACAACTGAGACCTACCACCAGTTAAGGTTATAGTTATAACCATAAATTAGTTTTTGTGATTTATTATTAAAAGAGAAAATTGTTTGTTGCAACCCCGTAATTGCGAAATGGTAAATTACCTAGCAATGAACCGTATGCTATGGAAATTAATTTCGACCCTACACGGTAAAGTATCGGAAATCGTTATTGGGCAAATATTATTAATTGAAAAATACCAACCAATACATTGGGGGTCAGCCGGCGTGAAATTAGATACGGGGGTCCGAAGTAAGCAATCTGCTCGCCGCGGTACGGTCATATTTAATGATTTTTACGTCGCCACTGTGCAGCGTAAAATGATACGTTTCCCGCCTTCCGAGCTCTCGGTGACATAACGGGCTCGCTGGACACAGCACGCGATCGGATGGAGCCTATTGTGTTTTTAATTTATGAAATTATTATTTTTTTTTGTATTAATAATTAGTTACTTTTTTCACTTCACAGTATATTATAATAGTAATATGTAGCAGTAGTATGAAATATAGCAGTAAATTAATAGCCATATAGCCGACTGGATCCATGAATCAGTGTATATTTACACCATAGTAACGAAACGGCTGGATTGATTTCGATCTAGTTTTTTTTTTATGAAACGTTACTCGATTAAGACAATTTTAAAATAGTCGACTCTTTCCAAGTTTCTGTTGCCTGAACTGAAATTGTTTATACCTAAAAGAAATAAGTCATAATAAAGTTTTTTGTATAAGTAAGAGGTAATACCAAATCTCAGTTTCACATAATGGCAATGGACTATGAGGTAGACGATGGTGAAGTGTGCTCGTAATATTACTACAGCTTACATATGTCAATAAGCGGAAGTCAGCCGCACTGTTATGACAGCAGAATTACATTATGAGGATCCCAACCAGTCATGGGACCTAAGCCAACCTCACCTGCTCGTGGTGCACCCTGCAAATCAACAAATGAGGCTCTGGCTCCCACCTACCCGCATTGGGTCAGCGTGGTGGGAAATGGCCCAAATCTCCCCATATGAACATACAATAGTCTCTAGTGCCGTACCAGGGACCATGCTAACTGTATGTCAAGATCTTTCGGGGAGGCCTATGTCCAGCAGTGGACGTCTATCGGCTGATGATGAACTTAACTAGAACGATTTTGTTGGTAGATGCACTGCATACTATCAGATAAACAGGTTTCCCATCTAGAGTACTAATGTTAATAAATTATGAGGTGATGATGTGTCTATTCATAATTACTAGGGTTAGGGTAAATCAATTTTTGATCTTGGTCCTATAATAATACTCCCTTAAAATACTATAGACGTTATAGTTTTTTTTTGTAAATTATTTATTGCTAGTTCACTCAAATGACGGTGTCCTTAACTCGACAGTATCAATTCAAATCACCACCTGCCAGTTCTGGAGTACGGGAAGCCAGCCATTGTGCAGGACTGTGCGAAATCTTTCCCATTCATCTCGCGGAAACGACGGCGGCCGTAACGATGGCGGAAACGTTCACAATGAGCGCTTACATGGCGCCGGTTTCCGGTACAGTCGAAGAAAAACGTTTCTATTAAACAAATATTTGAAATCTATATCATTGTACTTAAATTTAAATATTATCTAGAATGATGCAATTATCATCATCATCATTATCATTCCATCAATGTTTTCTTTCATCATTACAATTAAAGTATTCCTGTGTCTGTGTTGAGAAAAAAAAATCTTCAAATGACTTAAGTAACCACAATATTAATGTCCTTAATACCTACTTTTCTACCTGATGATAGATTTCTGTTGCCGGACATCATTCAATGTAGATGATCTCCGGCAACAGACGTAGTGTTCCTGCTTCAAAGATGCTGTAACTAGTATAACTAATGGAGTGACGAGACAACCTCGTTGTCTTCAAAAGCGAGAACCATAATGTGATGCAGTGTATATCACAGTAACTGTCTTTACATTTCTATCGGCTGGTGTATCACGTATCATCAGATGAACATCTAGTCAACATCACTGTCTGTTCCCTGATTTATTAATAACCAAAGATTTCAGTCTCGGGCTATTAAGAATGAGACTAAGGTAAGTCCTGCCTATTGGAGATGGCGACTAAAAGGATTTCCTGGTTCGTGGGGGCTTTGAAGGTGAGGGCCCTTCTTGTGTATTAAGCGAGCCCGGGATGAACGACAAGTACGAGGTAGTCTAGTAGTGGTGGTACCAAAGCGGAGATGTCGAGGGGAGCTACAGCCCTCTCTGAGACGCACCTTAGGGATGTGGGTAATAATCTTTAACAACCTTGTCTTCCCTCTAGAAGCAGGGTATACTTTTAGATTTACTTCGCGATAAAAAAAAGATTTAGCTTTATACAGGATTACTCTGTATTGAATATTATTCTATCATTTTAGCGGAAATCGTAATTTCTTTACATATATATATGTATTTTTCTAAGATTGTTGGCTTATGTTATGATAAATTTAATAATTGACACAAAAACCAGTATACCAGTTGTGCAGCTGACTGTACCTTAAGTGCTACCTGTGTACCAACTTTCGGAAGTGGTCATGTATTGTCTCACGCCCCTGTGACTTGAAAGCTAACACTCTTTTTGTTCAATACTTTTTTATCATCCAAAGTACACTTGTGATATATAATATTTACAGGTTTTATATATCAAGAGATTTTTTTTATTTCTACTAAACGACGAGACGAGCGGGACGTTCACCTGATGGTAAGTGATACGCCTTTTCATAACAACGTGGCGCTAGATAGGATGATATCCACTGCACCAAATTGCGTTCGTCGCTATAAGAAGTAAGATGTTAAGTCTCGTTACACCAGTAATGTTATTAGCTACAACTCCTCTAAATCCAGTATACAGTAATGTTTGTACATTACTGTTAAGCGGCAGAAGCAAGAGTTGCAGTGGTCTCCGACAAAAGAGAACTACCAGCAGTTCCAGCTTTTATTCACATCTTCGAAGTAAGCATATTAGAAATATTTTCTTATAACTTTATAAATACTTTGCTCGAACAATTGCAAATGAAAATAAGATGAATGAATACCGTGTAGGTAGATACCAATGCAGCTCCTATTTCTGACACTAAACAGTAGTGTGCAAACATTACTGTCCTCCGGTTTGAAGGGCGCTGTAGCTAGTGCAATTACTAGGGTTATGAGACTCAACTTCTTATGTCTCAGACGACGAGCGCAATGTGATGCAGTATATATTATCTTAACTAGTGCCACGTTGTTATGGGCGGGCGTATCACTTACCATCAGGTGAACGTCTCATTGAACAGAAAAGGTTCAGATCAGAGGTCGCAGGTTTTCATGCGGTCCACTAGGGGTTAGAAGAAAAATGTAATATAATTAACAAAAAGTCTATGAAAGGTACGCGGGTTTCAAATTTTTATTTACTGATCTGAGTGGATAAAAAAATCACTGGGATTCACTGGTTTCCACCAGCGCAAGACTGAGGTTTATGAAACACATTGCAAGAGAGCCTACATCCAGCAGTGGACGTCTATCGGTTGAAATGATGATGATGATGCGAGGGATCAAAAGTCTAGCGCCCGCTGGTTTAGATGGCAAAGAGCACTACCCTTTTGAAATGGACAAGCACTAAGCTTGATTACTATCCCACCTGATGCTAAGTGGTGAAGGAATCTGTGGTGGTAAAGCGCACGAACATAGTAACAGCCTTAATTACTCTTTTCTTGAAGATACGTGCGTTGTGTTTGGATGGGAACACGGATGACGGGAAGTTACTCTACTGCTTTGCTGTTCTTAGGATGAACGAGGAACTGAAGCTTTTGGTTTACAAAGTGGGGATGTATACAACATAAGGATGGTGCCTCGCCATGCATCTGGTCGCACTACTCGTTCGTCCTACTCTAAATCTATATATTTAATCCTTGTATAGCGTTTTCTATGCTACAATTGTTATAACAGATGTGTAACGCACCTTTACTGCGAAAGATGTTACCTGAATACACTCGAGTTGATCGTGAACACGTCTTCCGACAGCGGACATCTTGCATTCAGCATCTGCATCATAAATAATATATTTAGCCAACGACAGGGTGTTTGTAACGATTTAGTGATTTACTTCTGTATTACAACAATGACGACTGAATGAACTATTAATAACACGGGCATAACCGAGCTGGAGGTTTGGACTAATTGTAATTCAGGCTCGAAATTTCCTGCGACGCACCAAATAAGGTGCAGTCACACTTGAGCGATGTCACCACATCCAACGACCGGCGCCAATACTCATTATATATATATATATATATCTATATATATACTACATTGATTCATTTTTATATGAGCGTAACAGCTATGAAATGAACAGGACATTCACCTGGTTATATATTATCTTTGTTATTCCATTAATCGATGAGATGAGCGGGACGTTCGCCTGATGGTAAGTGATACGTCTGCCCATAATGTGGCGCTAGATAGAATGGTATACACTGCACCACATTACGTTCGTCGCCTTGGGACTCGTTACCCCAGTAATTACACTAGTTACAGCGCCTTTAAAACCGGAACTCAGTTATGTTTATGCGCTGCTGTTTGGCTGTAGAAATTAGAGATGCAGTAGTAACAAAAAGAATCTTCAAGATTACATAAGGGAGGCTGGCCTGTTGTATAATGACAAATATTTATTCAATGAAGCATTTATGTTGTTCATATATATCATCATCATCAGCGGATAGGTAACCACAGCTGGACATAGGCCTCATCCAAAGATCTCCAATCCCGCGTTACTCGCATCCAGTAGTTTTTCGAGACTCTCACCAGATTGTAGGTCCACTTTGTGGAAGGTTTCATCACCACCTCGGGGACCTTATAACACCGATGGCCGTCGGTTTTTAGATTAGAGTCTATATATATAATTAGGTCACCGACATGGCCCAAAAGATTGGTAGACTTAAGTGGAAGTGGGCAGGGCACATAGTTCGAAGGACCGACAGCCGATGGGACAGTAAGGTCTTCGAGTAGCAGCCACCTGCTGCCTATACATATAAAGATGAAGTTTTCAAGTAAGTATTAACTGTCTAAACTTGAGCTTTAACAAAATAAACAGTTTACGGAGCTTTCGTTTTATGTATGACACGCAACGAAGGATGTTTAATCGTACGGTCACGAAGTTTGCGAACCGGAAACACAAACAATACGAGGATGTCAATCATGTTGCGACCTGGCCACACCTTCTGTTTCCTACGCATGGTTGAGTAATAGTGCTGGTTGTTTACAGCTCCCAGTCCTGAATAATCTCGTAGATCTTTAGTCTAAGGAAATCATTTAAATGACTTGATCTACAACTTTGCTGTCTACAACGCTTTTTTTATTTAAATAAGCGACGATACGAACGGAACATTCACTTGATAGTAAGTGATACGTACCATAACGTCAGGATAATATACACTGCACCACATTGCCCTCGTCGCCTGAGATGTAAGATGTTGGCTCTCGATACCCCAATAAAAATGTCACTAGCTACAACGCCTATTAATCCGGAACGCAGTAGCGTTTGCTTACTACTGTTTAATTGTAGAAACAAACGCCTCAATGATACCTACCTGTCTAGGGTAGGGGTCTAGGTTCTGTCTCTGTTGTCGGAGACCGTCTGGTCTCCGAGACACAATCACCAGTAAATACATAATACAGTATACAGAGCTTCAACTCTTATTTATGCAGACAAACAGCAGTGTGCAAACATTACTGTATTTCTGTTTGAACAGCGATACAGCTAGTGTTATTACTGGAGTAACGAGACTCGACGTGTTGTGTCGAACGACGAGCGCAATGTGGTGCAGTGTATGTCATCCTGACTAGCGCCGTTGTTATATGCATGCGTATCACTTACCATTAAGTGAACGTCCCGCTCGTCTCCTTGTTTAATTATATGAAAAAAAGAATTTAGATATATAATAAGATATTTTAGATAGGATAGGTATTTTAGATAGATCGCATATCTTAGGTTATATAATAGATGAATCTATGTAAAAAAAAGGCAGATGGACCAATAAACGTAAGCCGAATTACGAGGAGAGAGAGAGAGAGAGAATGAGGAAAACAATTCTACGGACTACTGTTACCAGTGTATGTTGGTTTTGTATATCATGTTCATTATCGTCATCGGCCGATCGACGTCCACTGCTGGATACAGCCCCCCCCCCCCAAGAACCTCACGTCGGCCACCAGGGGTTGTCGCTTGTAGAGGTTCATATGGGGGGATTTTAGCCACTTTTCACCATGCTGGCCCAATGAAGGTTGGTGGGAGCCAGAGCCTTGTTTGTTGATTAGTAAGGTGCATCACGAACAGACGAGGCTGACTTGGATCCTGTGAGTTGTTGTAAGGAACCTCTTGGGGACTTTACAATTATTATGCGATTTTCTATTTAATTATGTAATTACGGCAATAATAAATCATACATCGCAATTGAAAACGCGTGTTCCGGTAACATTAGGCAAGTGTTTACTGGGAAACAGTAATTGATTTGACATTAGGCGCGAACGGCATCTGTCACCAACGTCACAGTTGGATAGGGTTGTACTAAAAAATAATATTCATTTATCTTTTATTCGACGAAACGAGCAATAGGTACCTGATGGTAAGTGATACACTCGCCCATGACAACATGGCACTAGTTAAGATGATGTTCTCTGCTCCTTATTGCGCTCGCCGCCTCGAGACAAAAGATGTTGTTTCGTTACCCCAATACTTGCACTAGCTACAGCGCTCTTCAAACCTGACCGCAGTAATGTCTCCTACTTAGACTGTCTCCGGCAACAGAGACCTACCACCAGTAACAACAATAACCACCTCTTTTACTTGATGTTATAACAATCGGATTCGTTTCTTGAATGTTGTTGAATTTCCTTTTTAAGAATTTTAGAATTTATCCCACCTAGGTGGGGAGGCATAGTTATATATTACTTCTGCCTAATCTTCTAGGGTATACACCGGTCCTGCGCTAATGTCTTGAAGATTTTTTTTCCCTCCAGCACGTTTGCTATGTTATGACAAGTAAGAGCTCTGACCTATCTAGATATATTTAGTCCAATTTACAACTACATTCACTGGTGGTAAATCTGATAGTACCACCGAAGCGCCTATTGTAACCGATGGACAGCAATGTGCATATGATACTGTGTTCTGGTTTGAAGGGCACTGTAGATCCTGTAATTATCGGGATAATGAGACTCGACATCTTATATTTCAGGCGACAAGCGCAATGTGGTGTAGTGTATAACATCCTAATTAGCGCCACATAGTTATAGACGGGCGTATCACTTACCATCAGTGGAATGCTCGTCTCTTCGTGTCATCATCATCAGCCAATAGACGTCCACTGCAGGAAATAGGCCTCCCCCAAAGATCCCCACTTCGGTCGTTCCTACGCTGCTCGCGTCGCTGGGCACCAGGGGCCGTTGTTTATAGGGATTCATATAGAAAAATTAGGGTCATATCCCACCACTCTGGCGCAATGCGGGTTGGTGTACGCCAGAGCCTCGTTTGTTGATTAGCAAGGTGCACCACGAGCGGGTGAGGTTGACTTGGGTCCTGTGAGTTGTTGTACGCGACTCTACACCCATCTCCCCGGTCTCGTCGCTTAATTGAATAAAAAAAAACTAAATCGTCGAAGAATATACCTGACACATGATTCGCCAATCCAATGAACGTAACCCTATATTATGTGCAATTCGATACTCGCCTCTGTAATATTTAACTAAGTTAATTTGTTTTATAAGGGGAAAAAGAAGGAATTAAGTTATAATTAAAAAAAAATTATAGCTATCTCTTGGTTTATAATTAAGTAAAACTTAATTACATGTAATTTGATATGCAGACTATTTCTTATAGCAAGCCTATTAAAGTCTATTACAATTGATATAAGGAAATATTGGATTGAAGGGTTGATTGAATGAAAAAAAATATTATTAGATTTTATACGTTTATAGAAAAAAGTAATAGCTTTAATTAAAAAAAACATGAGAAACCTATTCTAACATTTTTAGGTTATACAAATAGACTTTTTTGAACAACTCATCTATGAGAATAGTTATAATGATGATAAAAAAAGTTTAACTTAATTTATGGTCGATATGAAAGGGTCAACCCTATTTAAATACCATGAAACACAATGGGAGACCAAAAATTTTGTGGAGTCACGACGCGCTATTAATTTCCCCACGTGGCCAATGATTGATGACAAGAGCACGCGACAGCTTCCAGCTTTGTTACCGCCAGGCATTGTTCAATCAACACCTGGTGAAGGACTGTACATAATGTATCTCTTCATTCATTTTTTTTATTTACTTTAGGCTACCACTTGACCCCGATTTCACGAGAAATTAAATGACAATGAGGCCGAAGGTGGTGAACGGCACACAGGAATCTAATGGCTATTTTCAATATGCGTATAGTAGCGAGCTAGAAGGGATAATAAATTCTTTACCACCATTCAAATCACCACCACATGTAGTCCCAGAATCCATCCAGAGACGTTCGTATGACTTGATAAGCGAGCCGCTGCACTGCTTATTAAATCAAATTTATAGTCAACATTAATACAAGGGTTTGTAGTCATAAGTTAGTAATATTTTTTACATCATCAGCAGCCGATAGACGTCCACTGCTGGACATAGGCCTCCCTCAAAGATCTCCACAGAGTTCATTGAGGGGAATTGTTCCTTAGCCCACCACTTTGGGCCAATGCGAGTGGGTGAGTTAGTATATAAAAATTGATGATATAAATATAATTAGTGTTTCTCTTTTCGAGAGCTAATTGAATCTTTATGTTAAGTAAAGTTTAAGTAGTACCTAAAAATTGATAAGTTCTGTATGTTTAGTATAATAGTGGTAGGTGTCTGTCGTCGGAAGCCGTCGAGGTAGGTACCACCGCAAAGCCTATTTATGCCGCCATTACTAGTGCGCATACATTTCTGTTCCGGCTTGAAAGGCGTTGTGGCAAGTGAAATTAGTGTATACCATCCTAACTAGCGCCATGTTGTCATGATCAGGCGTACCACTTGCCATCAGGTGAACTTTCCGCTCGTCGCTTTATCAAATAAAGAAAAAAGTTTGCTATTGATATATATAATATATAATTATATAGTAATGTAGAAAAATATAACCCGCAACTTCCTTTAGAGAAGGGATTTTCTAATATATGGATTTTAAGAATCGTCTTAGCTGACCTTTAAATGGCAGAAGCAATTATCTCTCAAATTTTGAGTGTTTTTTTTATTTTATTAGCGACGAAACATGTCGGGCGTTCACCTGATGGTAAGTGATACGACCGTCTATACCAACGTGGCGCTAGAATGGTATACACTGAACTCTACCACCAATAAACAGTTTACGTCGAATAGGTTTAGAGATCTCGTGATGAGTCAATGACTCTGAATATTTCCTATACATATTATATATATGCTAGATAGTACATAGTATATATATATATTAGATGTTCCTCGCCCGCTTTGCTTTCCGTAACATAAAATTACCGTAACCGCAATTGACTTTCAGTAGCAACCGTTACTATAGCAACAGTGTAAATAATACAAAATGAAAATATTTATAGTCTTTTAAAAACTATATTACGAACGATCTATGATATTCAACAAATCTAGTCTATAACAATCCACAAATCATTCCGCGTCGAATGGTCATGTTCCCATGTCGATACGTTCACTAGTTTTCGCGTGATTGTCGAACAAACAAAACTAATTTTGATTATATACGTTATGGAAACAATTGGCGAGTGGCCGCCATATTGTATTTCCGTCAATCAACAGGTGCGCTTGCGGCGGGGTACGCGTTCAGTAATATTGTAAACATGCGTGCCATCAGGCCGGAGACGTATGCATGTATTTAGGTTATCAGAATACAAATATAGTGAACTGCGAATTTTCATCATTCGACGACAATAGGCTGAAATGATGATAACGACGTGGAACCCGTGTTTTGCTACAAGATTACTTACAGCATGATTTATACGCTACCATTTATAAAAATCGACAAATTCATACAAATTATATTACAATGAAGAAAAACTATATCAATTTTACGTGATGTTAATTTATGAGCTCGTAGATGATGGTGTCCGTTCAGATTACTCTGGCTTTCATATTAAACTGCCGAAACGCGATGATGCTATTATAATAGCAATATCACATCATGAATGCGTTATTAGAGGATTGAAAATAACCCTACCACCAGTCAAACCTCACATTCGGCCCCAGCATCAAACTAAGAACCACCTTCTTTATCCGTACAAGGCATGTCCTTACGGAAACAGAAGTAACACAATATCTCCAACGTTTTGGATATAAAATTCTATCTTTAGTCTATTCCTTTTAGGGGAAAAAAAAAACAATTCATTTTATATATTATTTATATAACATTTAATGCCTTTATTAATAGATACCTTTTATATAACAAAATGAAAAAGATTACATCCGACAAGTTTATCATCAGCATAGCGTATTTATAACTGATACAGACAATAAAAATCTTCACAGGTTCAGTATCCACATGTGAATAAAAAAACCAAGTTAATTCATAACACAAATCATTAAATGCAAATAAAATATGAACCTAATTTGACAACTTCATTAATTAAACATATTTTCAAATCGATAAAAATTTTAATATTAGACTACTTATTAATATTATTATAATAAAAATGTATGTATAGTATTAAGCTATGAAATAAATGTATTAGTTTGACAGAAATTACACTGACGACAAAGAGCTGATGGGTTATAATGAACCTCATGAACAATTGCTGATGGCTATAGTCACACATTTGTCGTTGAAGATCATTCCTATTAAACTATAGCATTGTTTGTTAGGTCTAGGTAGGATTTTATTACTTACATTAACATTGCAAAACCTAACATAAAGTGTGATAACATAACACATAGGTAATTATCTAACAGATATTATCTCACAAAAATAAAACAAATAAATCTGTGTCGAATATTCGTGATGAATGTAACAAAAGGAGGTACATAGACATGGCAAATGGTAATGTATCCTATCAAATTAATCAGGTTGAGAAAAGTTATAAATGACAATATCAATTGACATGCGAGTTGGCAAGTTTCAGTGAAAGTTGCTACCTTATCCCAAAGGGGGTCCTGACTCATCTTTGACAATACAACAAAATGTGTACAGGTGGTAAGGGTATTCCCCTGGTCTCCCACACGTAAAGTGCAATTTGAGAGAAATCAACAGTAATATGCTAAAATTATAAACATTGGAACCACTTATAGGCCGACTTAAACACTGATCTAGCAGACGGTCATCCCATGCTGTGCTTTTTGATATGTAGTCTCCATCCAAAGATTATTATATTTTTGACTTCTTGAATGACCCGTTTAGCAGTAGACGACCATAAGCGGTTAATGACGATGATAAAAAACAGATCCAAATTTATTAATTCTTGACTCCACTTCAGCTTCTCAGAACTGTGTACCATCAATAATATTCTAAACAGCACCTATTTGTATGATCGGTAACGCCAGTTGGAAAGCATTCTGTATGTATTTAGAGCTGTTTTCAGCCTGAAAATAAATTTAAGTTGAAATAAATACAAAAAAATAACTGTATCGATGGTGTAGCGTTTGTCTAGTAACAAAGAGATCCCAGGGTTGCTTTTAGGCAAGGGTTTTTCCAATCCGCCGGGCTACCTTCTCTTGAAGTGCGTAAGGTTCTTCAGAGAATGTATAGATCAATTGTTGAAACGAAAAGTAATACAATTTTTTTTTCCTCTATGGTTGGGTTAATATGGATTTTTAATACTGTGGAGTTAAGATTTTTATGGGATGTTAGGACAATCTTGAAACCGCTAGATTAGTTCACGATTTTTATAAACAGCGACAATAAATGGTATCCCAAGTTTAACTAACATTCATACTTAGTGCTTGGTAGCATCATACAAGCAAAGAATTTTATATTTATTATTTATATAAAATTTTTAATCGTGTCGCCATTGTGTAATAACCTTAATGTAAAATAAAAATCTTAAAGTACTGTATTGCTAAAAATAGTTAAAGAGATACTAACACAATGAAGGAATCTACCATCAATCAGTGTTTATATATCACCATGTTCCCATTTTAAATGTGCTGTAGTTTGTGAAGTTACAATAACTAGACAAACTACCATATTACTGAAATAGGGACAAGTATATTCACTATCATCTGCCGATAGATGTCCACTGCTGGACATAGGAATCTTCCAAAGATTCCTACACGATCGGGTGGGGATTCATATAGAAGGATTTGGAGCATTCTCCACTACACTGACTCAATGTGGGTGGTGGAAGCCAGAGCATCGTTTATTGATTACCAGGGTGCACCATGAGCAGGTGTGGTTGGCTTGTAACCCGTAAGTAGGGCGGGAACCCTCACCCCTCACGAGTATAAAATTTACCACCAAATTAACTCTCTTAAGTAAGAGTAGAAAAAATCGTTACCTCTAAAAATATATTGGTGACATGGTTGCTAACACGCTCCTTGTCCTCGGAAGCAATGGAGTTGAGGTGCTCGATGAACAGCATCGCGATGTCGCCGATGTGCTTGGTTAGAATAGTTGTCATTCTTAAAAAAAAATTGAGGGATTATATTATAGTTACCACGCTCATATTGTAAAAACGTCGCCAATACGTCCTCTGGTTCTAATTTATGAGAACCAGAGTATGCTGGGTGAGCCTGGCTCGACCATCCACAGATTTATTTTCTCTAAACATGTGAAATTGAGAAATGTGTAAAATATTTATCGTCTGCATCAAAACAAATCAAAACAAAGATTATTAGCAAATATGGGGTTATTGGTTCAGTTATGGTTGGAACTATTCAATGTATAGATTTTTGAGGGACCCATACATCCACCAATGGACATCTATTGGCTGATAATAATTATTACAATTGGATTCTTAAGATAAACTCACTGGGTCAATGCGTCAGCTTCATCTGCTGTTGACCTCCTCTGCTTGACTAGCAGCAGTTCTGCAGTCTTGTGGTACAATTCCACAGACAACGCAGTGGCTTCGGCGAGGCTGCTCACCGCTCGCTTATATATCGCCCTCTCTGTCAGATTTGTCTCACTCGAAAGCCAATCAAGAGCCTCCGTGTACTGCCTACAAGTAATACAAAAAAAACCATTCACTGTACTGTTAAATGTAAAGGGATACATTATGCAGATTATTGATCTCAACAATCTAAGCTAATATTCAATCCTCTTAAAGAATAATGTTGCTGCTTTATATTTCTATAGTTTTTAGTAGTAACAGCACTTGTGTAGGCTGTGAACATCTTGGTATGGTGAACAAACTTAACACTTCCCATCAGGTGAACGTCCCACTGTTCTCGTCGTTTAATTTAATTACAAAATCAAATTTAAAATTTTTCCAATTGACGTAATAATTTTTTAAAATCTGGCATACTTTATAAGCGGTTGATATTGCATCTTCAAACCAATATCGCGCGTGGAAGCCTTCAGCCTCTCATGCAAAGTGTTAGGTTTGGATGTCTCGGTGGATTCCTCTTCATCTTCGTCATCTTCCTCTGGCATTTCACATAGCTCTGCCAAATAAACAAAGTCAGTACAGAATTTAATAAGGAATTTTAATTACCATCAACAAAGTAATCAAGCACTAGTCTATAAAAATAGACATATAGATATACAAGTAATATACCTGATGTTGACTGAGGCAGGTAAAAGATAAAATAAGTATTTTATAAAAATTATATATACTAACACAAAGTTTAATTATGTATACCATATGTAAGTGATATATGTCATCTCTCTTTGCTATATTTTATATTTACCTGCCACTTGTTGTAATGTTTCCTTAATATCTTGACGCTTGCTGGGTTCTGCTGCACGAATCGACTCATCTATTCTCATGCTAACTTGCCTTGAAAGCATCTCCAGAGCTTCCAGGTGAACTAAACCTGAAAGATTTTTTGATTGACAAGTCATTATTAACATTATTTAAATATTATATGCTGTTGGAGAACACAGACAAACAATACTAAAGTTACATATGACCATCTATTTCATTAAAAAAATGTTGTCAGGAAATGATTTACTTTAAAAAACAAAACTAATTTTGCGCAGCTTCTCTTTGTAAATGAAATTTTGTAAAGATACTAGCTCGCTGCCCTAATGGTTAAAGCGTGTGGCTTTCATTCCGACGGTTCTAATCTCGGCAAGTATCGATGACTTAATATTTAAGTTATGTACATTTGTGAACTTAGGTAACAACAGCGTAATACAAACGGTGAACGAAAACATCGTGAGGAAACCAGCACACTGAAATTATCTTTATGTGTGTGTGGTGGCCCCAATAAAGTGGCAATAGGCTCGCCCCTGTTACATGGGACCTAATCTGACCACATCTGGCGAAACGTGGGTGTTTATTGACCTCTGCCTACTCATATTGGGAAAAAAGTTGTGATAATATAAAAAAAAAATACTAATTTTCGTTGTATATGCAAAGTATAAAAAAATCTTACCTTCAAAATCATCAAATAGACTTTCATAATGGACCTCCTTGGCTTCCCGTTTCTCCTCTTTAATTCTGTCTTCTTCATCTGCTTTGGCTTTCGCTTCTCTTAGCACTTGTGATAACACAGGCTTCTCTGCTGCATCAAGACCGAGCATTGCACGCTTCTTCGCCAGCCCCGGGTCACCATCTTGGAGAACTTCCATTGTTTTTTTGCCTATTGTTTCTAAAGTATCTAAACCACCAGCTAAAACTTTTGTACCTGTAATTTCAATAAAAATAACTTTTAATTAATATACTATAGCTTATGATACACTGATACCTAGCCCGGTGAGTTCAAACCCCTCCACCCATCAAACTCCTCTGTATTATTATACTAGGAAAGTGTTTAGCCATTGGATTGTAGAGGTAATTAAAAAGTGACCTTTAAGTCAAAATGCTATTAGTACTACATTACTTATAAACTAAACATATTCCGATAAAATAAATATGCAATAAGTATATCCTACTAACCTGCATTGGGCCAACGTAGTGCGAAATTGCCCAAATCCTCCTATCCTACTTGGTCAATGAATCTTTGGGGAGGCCTATGTCCAGCAGTGAACTTCTATCAGACGATGATGAGTAAATTATATATTTAGTATTAAATCTAGTAATAATATTGTTTACTAAACTTACCAGTTGTTTCTACAAACTTAGTAACACCTGATATGAGACTACCAAAAGGAAATGGAGCTTCACTAGCATTGCCCTGTGGTTCTTCTTTTTCATCCTTGTCATTATTAGTATCTTTTGGCAGGCTTTCCTGTCTTATAGTTTTATTTTCAACATCTCTAGAAGACTTTTTTGCAAGTTCTTCTGGATCTGGTGCACCAATGCTTGTTTCCAAAACGGTCGAGATGCCCTTAAAAATTATGAGAAGAAAGTAGTGAATTACTGTTATTTGTAGGACAATCCTATATTGGATCATACATTATGTTCATTGTTTAGTAATGATTTTCTTTTTTCTTATTTGAAGGATTGAAGAGTTTCATAGGACATGTTCATCAGTCGGTTTCCAATGCTGAAGGCAGTTTAGATTGGTATAGTAGAGTTTATTTTTGCTGTCCAATTATAGTGTGAAAACCATTTTCTCATTTGAAAGGCATTGCAGCAAGTGAAATTATGGGATGAAGTTTAGTATTTAGTTTATCTAGGCACAATTTAGATAAGTAGAATGTGATGTAGTGTATATAACTCTGACAAGAGCCACATTGTTATAGATAAGTGTATTTATCATCAGGTGAATGTCCTAATCTTTTCTATTTTAAATAAATAAAATTATCACCGAAGTTACAGTACATTTTTAAAATGATTTAGCAGGTCAGAGAATAATAAAGAAATAGGGTCTTCAACACCATTGTAATAGTAGTAAGACTATTGAGTGACCAAATATGTTCTAGCAGGTTGTGGTCTAATTATTGTTAATGACTGGACATTGTCACTTTGTATGATAGTGGACCACAGTATTTCTCTCTAATACTAACAATTAAATTATATAATCACCTGTGAAACCTGACTTGTTAGAGTAGAGATACCAGCTGTTGCTGTACTTAGTATTGAATCAACTCCCCAACCCCACCCCCAGCTGTCACTTTTTGTAGAAGCAGTTGACAGGCGATCTGTTATTTCTTGAATATTTTTATTGTGTTTTTGTTGTGGTATGGTGGTTTGATCCTGCAGTTAACCAATATTTTTTAACTCAATGCATAATAATAGGTCCTTAATGCTATAAATAAGTAGTTATCCCCAATAGTAAAAACAACTGACAATCAAGGGCTTGCTCTTCATAAACACAAATAAACAGTGGATGCTCCTTAAACTTATTGAAATAATAAATGTAAAAATAATCTCTCAATCCACTCAAAATTATTTTCTTTTATTTAACAACAAGACTGATTTCAAATTAAAAGAAAATAATGTTACATTTATATGATTTTGTGGGTAATGGTAAAAGCAAATTGTTTATCTTTTTATACTTGAATGTAGTTAAAAATAAGATTAACTAGTTTAAACCTTTTTAACATTTTCACTAGCAGAAGCATCACCATCCCCCCAATCATCAAAATCATTCCAACCCGTGTCTTGTGATTGTTCAACTTTCATTTTACTTTTGCAGCTAGTATCATTTTCAGTTGTTATCATTTTATTCATCGACATTTGATATGTTAGAATCCTTATCACAGGTGATTTTGGTAGAAACTTGTTCACTTTCATCAATATCAAAATCATCCCACCCATCTGTTGATTCCTCCTGTAAACGAAAATAATGTGGTAATAAAAATAAAAGTAAATTTCGAAAATACCTATTGGATCTAAATATTTCTGTAATATGAATTAGTGAATTAATGACAATATTTAAGTTCACGAAGCATATAAATTTGGTTGACAACAATATACTATAAGGTATCTTATACAAAATAAGAAACGTTATACACTGAATATTTTATGAAATATTTGCGTTACAAATAGACTTACTACTTTTTTGGGAGGCGGAATAGATGTTAAATTTTTTTTATTATCCAGATCCATTTCTATGTTATCACTGTAATTTGAGGACGACAATCGTTTTTTCCTTTCTTTCTTATTAGGACTATTATGACCTTCGTCGGCACTTTCGAAATCGTCACTGTCGCTAGAAGTCATCTTCAATACAACAATAATTAACCGTTTAATACAAGAAATCACAAATTTTCGTCTACGTGTTGCGGAATTATTAGAATTATGACATATTATCCGACTTTGGCATTTACACGTCAAACTGACAACAAAACATAAACGTTCCATTACATACAATTATATTGTTCTGAAATTTAAAAAAATTTACATATAATTATTGAAAAAAAAAAAGATATGTTTTCAAATTATAACTTTTAATAAGCAGAATAATATGTATTTAGAACGTTACTATAAACATTTTATTTATTGAATATCCATACAAGTATAAATGACAAAACCTAGACCAAAAGCGTTACATAGCATGATCTTCTTTTTAATATCAATACTTGTGAATCCCAATTTCGCGAGCCTTCAGCTTCAACAGGAAAACGGAATTATTAACGCAACATCAATAATTAATCGAATGTATTTAATGCAAGTTACTCGATAATTAAATAATATTAAGTATATGTATATCATAAGATAACTATATTTACATGTTATTAACAGTTTTAGTGTCCCACCTAAAATCAAATATTCTTACGCTTTATTAAATATATATATATTACTAAGAAATAAATGGGTAAGCATTAATAACGGCGATGAGTTTTAATACGTTCGTAATATAAAGAAGGTAACAATAAAATTCATGTGCTTAAAAAGGGATAATAAAATAAAACTGAAACAAAAACTAAATAAGTTTATTCGATGTCAATTTCCTTTTTATAATCCACCATTCACGAGTGACACTATTTGTCTTGTGTACGTTAGATGTTTTTTATCCGGTTGTGTATTCAAATTGATTATAAGATCCCTGCAGATATTAGTTGTCCACATTAAGCTTAACTTAAAACAGTAGTTGTTAATAAATGAACCTGTAAGGTGAAGCTTCCATGGATAAGAACTAGTAGTAATTATATGTAAATAAGTATTATATTTATTTTCACTAACCCACTTAGTATAAATTTTTTGAAAATCAGACATAAATTGGTAAGTGAAATTTAATATTGTTTTATTAACATTAAGAAGACAAAAAAAAACTTTTAAACATAAAATTTAATAAAGCATTAATTACTTTTATTACATGATGTATCAATCTCAAACACAAATTGTATATTAAGAATTTATAGTACACTTTCGTACACCATCATATCTTATTCACCACACATCGTTATCCGTCATTAAAAAAAAAATTAGCGAATGAAAAATAATTTATACCGGTATAAAACCTGTTTGTCATTATTATGTTAAGATGTTTTTATTTTACGTACAACTAAATCAAAACGCACAATCAACCGTTACTTTGAAGACTTTAAATTTCTATCGAAAGATTAATTATTAACAACTATTTTCAATTAAAAAGGCGATATAATTAAGTACCATAAAAAGTAAAGTAAAACGCCCACTATACGCTGATACACGAGTATACAATCTGGAGGAAATGTTATTCCATGCACTAGCATGGCGATATTTACCGATCCATTCCACCGCGTCTTATTTTTAAATGTAAATTTTTAACAACTTTTTCAAGTATATCAATATTAGAGTAATCACATTACTTCAGATAACCTAAAAAAATTACATTGTGTTATAAAAAAATGCACCCTAGGAGACTGATTAATGGTTCCGTAATATTTTATAGTCTAATTATTTTGCTGACCATGACATTCACAAATGTATAAACTCTAAGATATTAGATATTATCATTAAACATAAAAGAAAGGTAAGTAATAACTTAAAACAAAAAGCGAAATATTAAATTAAAATTTTTGTAATAATGTTAAATTTGTTCATAGACGCAATGAATAAGTGATAATTTTTTTTTCTTAATGTGAATAAACTTCTAAATCGAGGCATCTCATTCCAATTATTCTTAGGCTTTATAAAAATATAGTTATTATTTTAAAGTTACTGCAAATTAAAGTAATTTGCATAATTTATATAAAACTGATATATAATTTTCTGTAAATAATAATTCTGTTTTATTAATGTTATTTAAATATTCATCTACCACCAGTCTTACCGTGACAATATAATATTGATATTTAAACAAACGCGATGAAATCCGTTAAATTTAGTTTTAATAAATATAATACACTGAATTAAAATGTTAAGAATTGTATGAATATGATAATTTCTCCTCTATTTTTAGAAAGGTAGGAACGCAAATCGGATTCATAGAGCGGACGGGTACGGGTCCAACGAAGCAACACTCACAGTGTTATGCAGTTGTATGTGTATAATTTGTGGGTATGTCTCATACATACGCGTCGGAATGCGCGCTATACACAACCGTCTGAACACGTATACGCAGTGGAATCGTAAATAAATTGAATGGATAGGTATCTACATTTTGCTTTCAATGTTGCCCGGCTCGTTTTTAGCTCGCACTGGTAACTATAGCCACTAGTCTGTAGATTGACGTGCTTGCTAAGCCACAGCATATAATGTAAACATTGCGGCGAAGACGAACGCATTTAGACGATAGGAATGGCACTGAGCTGGAGACGGACCGTCATAGCTTTACTGGTGGTAGGTCTCTGTATCCGGAGATGGTCTAGGTAAGTACCACTGTATCGTCTATTTCTGCTATTGAACAGTAGCGTGTTAACATTAGTGTGTTCTGGTATTTACGGGAGTAAGGAACCTCAAAATCTATGTGCATACCATCCTAACTAACGCCACGTTGTTATGGGCGTGCTTATCACTTAACATCAGGTGAACGTCACGCACGTCTCGTCGCTTCGTAGAATAATAAAAAAAATAGCAAATCGTTGTAGATACCGCGGTTGTTCTGAACAAATTCCTGTGACTTGATTCCAAACGCTGAGAAACATCAAGGAGACATACGACATACATAACTCAGAGTTCCCCTCAAAAGACAGGGTGTCGTTCCGAAGATTTCCCCTAGATACTAATAAAAAAATGCACTGGTAGTGAATATTATCATGAGCTGTGATAACGTGGCGACGGGTGCTCGCGGCTCAGTTAGCGGCGCGGACTCGCGTGGCGCGGTCGCGTGCACTGTACGTATCGAACGAGAGAGTGACGTGCGGAACTGTTCGCGCTCGCGTACGCGCCGCATTCCATCGTGGGGGCCCTTCGCCGCCATTGGCCGATCCCGCGTGACGTCACACCTCGTAATGAGGTATTCAACATGGCCGTGTAGCTAGTTCGCGAGTGTGCTTCGTTATTCGTTTGAATGGATTTAATCAGTGAAATATGCCAAGGAGACGAAACGGTGAGATACCCTTGCCCGACGGATGGGATTATGCGAGGGACTTTGACGGGAAGTTATATTTTATCGACCACAACAGTAGAAAAACGACGTGGATCGACCCGCGGGATAGGTAAGTTTTCCGAAGAGAAGTGTTAACCCGAAAGAGCCCCCATGTCAAAACTTCACATTCCAATGCGATTTACTAGGTTTTCTGATTGAATTTATTGCTCGCTTTATGTTAGACTGTTGGCGCGCATTACATTCTAGATACCGTTTGTGCGGGGTACGGTAAACACGGTGCTTAGATAGAATAAATCGTGAAAAACAAACTGATCGTTCGCCGCGCTGCTGCTGCTATCTGCCGGGAAACACGCGCAACAGTCTCGATTTCACACGACATTCCACAATTGACTAACAACAACTGACCTAAACAAATTATGGTTATCATTTTTATCCTTTCACGCATTGATCCTTATATTTTACATGTGAACTGGTTAACATATTAGAATGTTAGCGTTTACCGAACCCGTAAATATAAAATGATTTTGTGTTGGTAATGTAATGAGCGAAATGAAATGTACGTTTCGAAGTGACTGGGGCATGTTCAGATGGACGGTTTTCGTAAAGCGCGTGTGGTGCGATGCGTGGAGAGCGGGTCGGGAGATGGAATGCACTGCATAGGCAAGCTGTTCGATGTGAATGACAGGCCGTAGAATGCGGCCCGAGCCAGCGGCGATGGTCGCGCCTTTCTAAAGCGGCGCAAACCCCCTCGGCCCCCTTTCCGCCTCCCCTTCGTCGCCACCACATCGAATTGCAGGTGCTCAACACATCCCCATTAAATACCGATCATGTCGAGCGTATCTATTTACCATAGTTAAGACGACACCTGCGACATTGTCTTAAAAAGTTGACCTTAAAAACCATCCACCTGCAGCTAAAAATGCACATGTACCGTTACAAATGCTAAACAGCGTTCGGATGATGGTCGCCATTGGATAATTAATCATCTTATTGCATTTAAACTTTGCGAAAAATCAAAAAAAAAGTCATTTTAAAGGTCAGTGAATGTTTGCAATAAAGTAAAATTACTGAAACTTTTATATGGTAGCAATATAGTAGCAACCTTGCGTGATCAGGAGCAACTGTTTTAGTGGCGTTGAAAACTTTATTAGAAATGTCTTAACGTATGCAATAGTTCCGTAAACTTATATTCTGTTAAGCACAACTAAGTGTTAAATAGTTAATATAATGAAGCTAAATTCGCGGGCAGTGACACCGCAATAAAGTTGGCGTCAGACACAGGAAACATAAAGTTGCGTTTTTATTGTACGTTTTGGTGAACTGCATACGATCGGTGCACAACGCGGTATGCGAAAGCACTTATGCAAAGTAACCGAGTAGATTGCAGCGATTTAAACATACAAAAACAAAAAAAAATGCGGATTCCGCCGTCTAAAACATTCAAGGTTTTGCGCGCGTAATATTGAATACGGATGATCATCGGTTTGTATGTTACCTCAATAAAGCAAATAACCGCGTCCGCGACGCAACCTGCGGACTGGTGCTGGTTCCAAAATGACCTAGAAGTGTGCGGATGTTATATGATGTCGTGGCCTGTGCGAAACTCGCACACAATATAGCGTAGCACAAAGCCAATTTATTAACGCTAAAAATAACCCGTCCATGTCTCGGACGCTTACGTTATTAACCTTATACGGGGTAACTAAACGCTCCGTTATTTAAAATGTGTCAGCTACTCATCTGATTCGGGAGGATAAAATTTTTACTGGTCGGTCTCTGTTGCATGAGACGCGATCTCTTCGAGGTTTCTCGCTGTCGGAACCACGGTTGTGTGCGGTGATCACGTGGTTCCGGCCAAATGCGCTGAGTGAGAAACTGTGGGTTTTTAGCCGGTAAGAGTCCGGCATAATACCTCTGTCGCCCCAACATCAGAAGAGTATCCAATGAGGAAATTCACCATGAAAAAAGATGGTCTCTGTTGTCAGAGATCGTTTAGGTAGGTACCACCATAGTTCCTATACCTGCCGCCAAACAGTAGTCTGCAAATAATGAGTTTCGGTTTGAAAGGCGGTATGGCTGTAAATTGCTGGGGTAACGAGACCCATATAAGATGATTGAGAGTGATAATGATGATGAGACATGCAGTGTATGACGTCCTAACCAGCACCACGTTATGGGCAGGCGTACTTACCATCAGGTGAACGTCCCGTCTCGTCGCTTAATTGAATAAATTAAAAAAAAAAACACTTCTTGAATCTTTAAGCTTTAAGACATTTCGTAATCGGTGTAACCTTAGTAGTGACTAAAAATATCAACTAATAAAACGGAATGATGCGAATTTACATAAACAATTATCAACAATTTGCATACACTGCAAGTATTCACGTAAATACGGTCTCTTCAAATGTATTTAAATTTACATTGTTTAGGTAAATTCAGTGCAAACTTATAAGTGATCAGTAAAACATTTGTCTCAAAGCATTCGCAACTGGAGTGAAGAAAAAAGAAAAATGCAGAAACTGTTTACGAGGTACACCCGATGGATTGTATTGAGGACGGTTCCTACAAGGTAATAAATAGCTTCCACGCTTGCAGTAACGAGATATCGCTGGCTAATAGGGATTGCGGTTTTCGCAGATCGCTAAAGTCGGTAGTCCATAAAAAACGAAGCAGATAAAGGCTACGGGCAAAAGCGCGAACACCGCGGGCGATCAGCCCACGTATCGTAAATTGTGGAAAAAGTTATTGTCTCGTTAGGAAACTGAAACTGGAGACAATGACGCTGGTCGGGCGAGCCGCGCGTGTGTAATTGTATCAGCTAAATGCTGCAGCTCCGAACGCTCCATTATACCCATTGTATAGGCCATTGCTTTGCGTTCTTACTGCGGCTTGCTGCGTTTTTGCGTCGCACGATGAAAGACAATCGTCTTTCAAACTACACAATTATGTAGTTTGTAGTCATCGGGGTGATTATTCTATACGCGATACGCACTTTTACAATTAAACATTCATATCTAATTTTCATTTTAACCGCTAGAGTTGCAGCTAATCATTTAACATGAAGTTTCACGGTCCCCTGTTCAAATCAGATGAGACAGATATATAAAAGATATATATATATATATATATATATATATATATATAGTAAGTAGCTGTTCCCCGTCCGCTTTGCTGGCTGCAACACCCCTTCAAGTATTTGGGGAAGGAATTTTATAAAATAAATTATTAGACTCCTATATGGCAGAAGCTGTATCTCTACCACATTTTGAGTGTTTGTAATAGTTCCGGAGATTTCGTGATTTATTTAAAAAAAAGTTAAGAATATACATAGTAAAGGATAATATTAATATAGATGAGCGGAAAAAAACCCAGGCCAGTTTCTGGTTGGATTTTGGTTATTATTAGAGTTCATTGTGACCGTAACCGCCATATACAAGGGTATTTTGATTAAATATGCTCCACAATACACGGTCTAATTGTCACTTAACTTCATGTGAAATTCCAGTTTTAGACTATTGTAGATACAAAAAAGGTGTTATTTGTTTAGTTCGTAAAGCGTTTACATCGAAATTTACAATAAACATACAAGAAATGTTAAATTCACCTCATTTACGTAAAAACACTATTAAGGTACCACTATCATACTCTCATTTACATGTTTGTTTACTTTAATTTTTTTTTCATACATTTGATTCTGTTGAATGTAAACAAAAGTTGTGGAAGGTTCGATATATAATTAAATCGTTGAGGACTTAAAAATGTAGTTGTCATGATATATATATATATATATATATATATATATATATATATGGCCTATAGACTTAAAATTTCATAGGAATATTCCTTTTGCCGAGTATAGGTCAGCCGTGAACAGATTTTAAGACACGTTACTCGCAAGAGGGGTTGCAGGGGTGTTAACAGGAAAGAGTCCTGGGGGCGGAGGATTGCCACCGTGCGGAAAAATTTCTGATAAATTTCAATTTAAATTATATCAAGTCGAAATTTTCACCTGATGGTAATTGACAATGTGGTGCTAGGATCATAAATACATCATCAAATTGTGTTCCTCTTATACATAAAATGTTAAATCTCATTACCTCAGTAATTCCATTAGGCACAACGCCATTCGGATGGAAACACAGTTATATTTGCGCACTTCTGTCTGCCGGCAGGAGTAGAAGCTGCGATGGTACCTACGGTCTACGTCAATAGGATCTTGCCACCAGATTTAAGAAGTAGAATGGGTGCTCAGTTCCAATTTCAATGACGTCTAAACTTTTGTAGGATACTAAGATTTCAATAATGGTACTCTTGCGTGTGGCCGATCGATGTGGAGATCTTTGGCGGTGTGCTATATCCAGCAGTGTCTGTCGGCTGATGATGATGATGACGCAGCCGTTTTACGTAGTGTCGAATATAACTGTGTGAGTTACATAGAATTTAACTTGGCTAATATCTATTAACTGATAGACACTGAGGCAGAATTAGATGCTGCAGTGGTATGTATTGGATATAAACGGTCGCCGGCAGTGGAGATGTTACCACCAGTGAAAATAATATAGAAGTATCGATGCGATCAGGTAATTGATTAGTAATATGTCGCGTGCAACTGAGCTGTCTTCTCAAGATTGTGTAATCCAAGTATGTGTAAAGAGTCTCGTGTACAGTTCCCACGCGCGGCGCTCCTCGGCGCGTAACGCTGAGGGTCTGCGCATTTTACAACGTTTCTTGACTCCAACAGGGAGGTGCTTCCATCATTTCGTTATTTACAACATTCACGGATACTCTTTAGTTTTTTTATGCCTAATGATTGGCACTCCTCTTGAATACCTTGGTTCTGGTATGATCTCCTATCTAGGTATTTGTTTTGTATCGTTGCCTCTTATATTTGTCCTTCATCTGTCTAGAGAGATTTCAACCTATGTTGAGACTCGTCAGGATATCTCTCGAACCTCAACGTTAAGAGACTCGAAATTTGGTAGAAATAATTATTTTTGTCGAATATGGATAGGTGATCTAAGAACGGATTTTCTGAAATATTACCACCCAAAAAGGTCATGCTGCTCTATAGATTACAATATATTTAGAAAATATCTTTATTTATTTATTACAGTGTACGTATATATAAAGAATAAGTCAATACAATGTATTTTATTGAGATAAGACGTTTAAATGGTAGAAGATCTTTTGCCTTCTAGGTAGGTACCACTGCAGCACCTATTGCAGCCGAAAAATAGTACTGTGCAAACATTACTGTGTTTTGATGTGAAGGGAGATATAGCTAGTGAATTTACTGGGTTAACAACATTTAATATATATCAAGGTGTCGAATATAATGTGGTGCAGTGTATGCTATCCTAATTAGCGTCGCGGTGTTAAGGGTATGCGTATCATCAGGCGAACGTATCTTTCGTCTGATCCCTTAATCGTTGAATATATAATAATAGATTTGTTGTTTGAAGTTGTGTAAGTTTATCTGAAATTTAACAGGGGGTGCAAGGGGTTCCCCGCTCAACGTTTTACGGATCCCAAGTCAAACTCACCTGCACGCGGTGCTTCCTCGTGAATAACAGACGAGGCTCTGTCCACCGACCAAGGCCCAATTCTCATCAATGAACTCTGTTGAGATCTTTGGGGGAGGCCTATGTCCAGCATAGGAAGTCTATCGACTGATGATGATGACTCTGCCATTTTGGGTAGTGTTGAATATAACTGTGTGATTTACATAGAGTTCAACTTGACTAATGTCTATCAACTGATAGACATTGAGGCAGAGTTAAACGCTAAGGTGGTATGTATTGTACATAGACGGTCTCCGGCAACGGGGATGTTACCACCAGTGAAAATAATATATAGGTATCTATGCGGACAGGCAATTGATTTTCTGATGTGTACTCCTCGTGATCGTTAAGTATTCATCGGGCTGGGCTAGCCGGCGTACGGGGCGCGGTTTGAGGCGAAATATCGTGTAACACTGTTTACTGTGCGCATTCCTCTCAGATAAAGATGTCCTTGGCGAATGTACGCCCGGTCGGCCGCCGTCTTGTGTCGATTTATTTTGATTCCTATGCTAATCAACGTTCACCATTTGTATTTGTATTCACTCTATAAAACGTGTAAATCTAACAAACATATTAAGTATTCGTACGTTGTTTTCGCGTCTTGGCGTATTCAATACTAATACAACTTTAATCCGAGGCGAGAAAAACAAAAGCTTTCAGTTTTATACCAAATAATGTTTAAAGGAATATAGACCTTATTGCGTTGCATTAAAGCTCTTTATCGATCGCAATCATCAGACATAGTTTTTATACTTTGAATTCAGATATAATATATAACAATATTAATGAAGTTAGTTATAGTATTAATTTATAATACATATGGTATATAACTATAAAAAAATGCTTTTTTTTTCTACGCTGCGACGAAACGACAAAGATTTACGTGATGGTATACTAGGTTGTTATATAAGATAAGATGTTAGGTCTCATTAGTCTAGTAATTACACTAGTAACGGTCACACTGCGAGTCGACTCATGATGAGTATGATATATTTATCGATTTACTAATATTGCATACGAATATAGAGTCACCGCAAATTAGTTATTAATTTGTAACAAACGAGTGAATATATTGTAACGTTCACGATCGCCACAAAACTTATCTATGCATTGATAAAACCCGTTCTCATTACTAATAGAGAGTAACATTCCTCCGTTATCTCTACGCCGTCACATTTATTGTTCGCTCGTTCGTAATTAATATTCATTGCTTAATATATCTTTTTATGTATAATAGCTTTTTTTTTATAGTTATTTGCTTCGTAAATCAATAATATGATAATTGATTTCGGCGACCTTACATCATCATCATCATCAGCTGATAAACGTCCACTTGCTGGATATAGGCCTCTTCCAAAGATCTTCGCGTTTGTAAAGGTTCACATGGCGGGTTTTAGGCGATTTCCCACCACGCTTGCCTAGTGCGGCTTGGAGGCAACCAGAGCCTTGTCTTGATTAGCAGGTTGCACCAAGAGCAGGTGAGGTTGACTTAGGTCTCGTGAGTTGTTGTGTGGGACCCCTTACACCCCTTCGCAGTATGGTTACAATCTCTTGACATACAAGTTTTGAGTACAATCTACTGGTGGTAGATCTCCGTTTTCGAAGACCATCTAGATAGTTGCCACCGCGGCTCGTATTGCAGCCGACGAACCGTATTGTGCAAACATTACTGTTTTCCGGTTTGAAGGACGCTATTGCTAGTTTATTTACTGGGGTATCGATACTCAACATGTTATGTCACAATGCGATGAGCAAAATACGGTGCAGTGTATGACGTCCTAATTACCGCACGTTATTATAGGTAGGAGTATCACTTAATATCTGGTGAACGTCCCGCTCGATCGGTAAAGATGGATTACATTTTATTCGACGGCTGATGGTAAGTGATACGCCTGTCTGTAGCAACGTGGCGCTAGTTAGGATGATATATACAGCATCACACTGTGCTTGCTCTTTAAGACATAAGATGTGAAGTTTCATTACCTCAGTAATTACACTAGCTGTTAAGCCCTTCAAACCGGAACACAGGTATGTTTGTACGCTACTGTTTAGCGGAAGAAATAAATGCTGCGGTGGTATCTATAAGGTCTGCGGCAACAGAGACTTACCACCAGAATACTGTTACATGTATACTTGCAAATTTTGAATAGAGGGTAGTTGTGGAAGAGAAGCAGGGATGTAATGTTTTTTTTTATTCAATTAAGCGACATGATGAATGGAACGTTTAAAGCAACATGGCGCTAGTTAGGTTGACATGCAGCATCACATTGCGTTCGTCTCCTGTGACATAAGATGTTATGTCTCGTCACCACAATAATTACACCAGCTACAACACCCTTCCGAAACATAACAATGTTTGAACACCACTTTTTGGCGGCAGCAGCAGACGATCTCCGGCTACAAAGATCTTGTTTTTTTTTTTATTTACGTGGGAGAAATGCTGGCGCTACCTGCCCTGGCGGGGGAAAAGACAGGCTACGTCGGACTCGCACCGACTAAAACCACCACGATGTTCCAACGTCGTCGCTTTACGGAAGGGGCACGGGAACCCTTTCGCACACCGCGCCTTCCCCAGCGTCAGCTGCACCATGCAGTTCCATTTCGAGGGAAAGAACCCATCCTGTTCCACTTCAGTATGAGCGCGCCGGCTGTGCAGACCTAGCACCAGTTAATCCTATAAAGATTTGCAATATGTTTACATGAAATAATTGTTTGACATTTTCCTCAATACGTAAAATAAAGTGGGCGTTGTGTGCGTATTACAAAGCTTGTTGTGTACACGTAGCGGTCTCCGGCGTGGATGGACAGAATTTCTGCGTGGTTAGTGTTGCCAAATAGGGAATGTTGATGAGTAGCGTCTGCAGCTAGCGGGAGATGACTGGACTGTACCTATCGCGGAGTTATGACCGCGTTTTTGCACGCGTCGTCTTATTTGATCAATATTTTTTTTTTAAACTGGCAACATGTAGCTTAAGTTTTAAGTTACTGATGCTGGCGACCGTTTAGGTATGTACCACCGCAGCGCTTATATCTGCCATCAAACAGTAATGTGCAATTACTGGGGTAACAAAACTCAACATCTTGTCTATGCCAAGTAGGGCCACGTTATTATGGACCAGTGCGTATCACTTACCATCAGATTAACGTCCAGCTTGACTTGTCATATCGTAAAATAAAAAAAGGTTCATTCAATGACAAAATGCATGCATGTAATTGAGTTGAGAATATGAACACTCATGGATTTGAAGCTGGGATTCACGAGTATAAGCGACGCTAGTTGGGATGATATATACTGCACCACATAAGGATGTTGAGTATCGTTGTCAATGATTACACTAGCTAGAGTGCCCTTCAATCCGGACCACAGTAATGTTTGCACACTACTATTTGGCGGCAGATACAGGCGCTGCGGTGGTACATACCTCAACGGTCTTTAGCAATAGAGACCTACCACCAGTAAATGAAGAAACTATATTGACTGGTGGTTATCTTTAAGGCAGAAAACCTCGAGTCTCAGTATTAAGCAGGCTGTTTATATCTATTTTGTATCATATAATTACGTATTGAAAACAAAACCAGTACACTCTACACGAGTTTAACTCCTAATGATACTCTCAGGTAGCACGTTGGGGACTTAATGGATAGTTATTTCATTAGCATAAGATTGATTGAGCGGCCGCGAGCGGCAGACGTCGTCTGCGCAGGAATGCCGCATATTTAACGATCTCTTTATATTTAAAGGCGCTTCATATAAAAATGTGCGATGCAAATCCGCTAGGCGACGGAACGGAGAGCGCCGTTTTACCGCTACTCGACTTGAAAACGTCTAAATAAAATTGATCTCTTGATTTACATAGACCGTGCAAGATTTTTATAACGCGCTTTGTAATTAATAAAACAATTAAACTGTTATACTAACGACGCTGATATATTTGCAGCGGGTAGAGCTCTTCACGGGTGTAAGGTTTCTCGCATAACAACGGGACCCAAGCCATCCTTACCGGCTCGTAATGCACCCTGTTAATCAAAAAACCACGCTCTGACTCCCACCAATCCGCATTGGGCCAGCGTGGTGGGAAATGGCCCAAATCCCCCCATGTGAACCCCTACAAACGTGGAGATTGTTGGTAAAAGGCCTATGTCCAGTAGTAGACGTTTATCGGCTGATGATGATGATGTGAAGTCGTCGGAAGCGTAGTTTGAAATGGTCCAAATCTCCTCTTATAAACTCCTACAAACGACGGCCCCTAATGCTCGGCGGTACGGGAGGCCATGCTAACTGTAAGGTCGCGAGAAGCCGCTGGATGCGGGCAGTGCAGGACCGATAGATATGGAGATTTTTGAAGGAGGCGTATATCCCGCAGTCGACGACTATCGGCTGATGATTTAGAACTCTTGAACGAATACAGCATTACAATTACTTCAAGAGCATGGGTCAATGAACCATGGGAGTCAGATCCATAAATTAAATGCCATGTAGAAATAGTCCGAGTTTCCTTTAATAAGATGAACAAAAGTTTATGTTGCCGTGACATTACTCTCAAGCTAAAAACTCGAATCTTACTCTGCCACATCTGACTAATAGTCCTATACGAATCTGAAGCTTGAACCAGCAAGGAAGATACTACATGACGTCTCGAAACTTTAGAGATATGGTATCAGCTGAATCCAATACATGTCAAATGAACACTTTCTCTCTCGAAAGTAATGCATGCGTTCAAAAATCGGAAAGTCTCTTATCTTTGACATATGCTGTGTTATAATCGACACAGCATCCCACAAGAAACGACGGACAAAGCAAAAGACGAAAACAACACATACAGGACTGAACCGGCGTCATATCGGCCAAGGAATTTTACCACCTTGTCCAAAAGTTTCGACTATTTTTGGAGTATACAGTCAACCTTTGAGCATGGAGAGGCATTAGAAGAAGAATAAGTAAAGTTGTACATCCGCGTATAACAAAGTGACGATAGTTGGAGTGATATACATCACATTGTGTTTGTATGCACATAATATGTTGTCTCATTTTTTTTATTCATCAGCCGATAGATGTCCAGTGCTGGACAAAGGCGTTCCTCAAAGATCTCCACATCGATCGGCTCGTTCTTGCTCGCATCCAGTAGGTTCATTACCTCGTTAGTTGCACTAGCTAATTTCGAAGATGAAAATAGTAACAACCACTGATTGGTGACAGAAATCGACCGCGGGCTCCGGGTCCTCGAGCCTACTATCAGATGTGCTGCATAAGTCAGACGACTAGCAGTATTAAACATCATCAGACAGAAAAAGGCCTATCTGACCTATCCTTACTTACCTGGACATACTCCAGCTATTAATGTGAATATAGTACCACAACTTAGTAACTATACTTATGCCTCCATTACCATTACTAGTGTCAGTTATAGTATACGTTTTGAATTACAATATCAATGATAATGTATGTGTAGTATATAATATATAAATACGCATACGTAACATGTCCGAGAACCTGTTTCTTATTAATAATTAACGCTATTATGTGGAATAGTTAAAATGACGACATTGTGTCTATGAAGCACGACAAGAAGTTCCATTGCAGCATATTTTAAAGAGGATGAGGCTTGCTTCATAATAATATAACACTTTATAAAGTACATGATCTGTATCTAAGTTTATATGTCTTGTATTATAATAATTATGTTGTTACAATAGAGATAAATATCTTTCTTAAAGTGCTGTCAATGTTTGATATTAAGCACATATCTTCATTTATTCAGATCACCAGAAAAAACAACTGAAGAGTTGCAGCTTTAAGACTAAATTAAGATGAATTTTAAGAGATTTAGTTTACCTAACACATGAGGTAGATATCGGCTAAAGTAATATATATTACCTCTACGATTTTAATTTAGATTAAGTTTAAAGTAACACGATTGAAATAAAGTCTTGAGATATTACTTAATAACATTCTGAATTATGTCTCATTCGGGATTAACATCCGAAAGGTTTAACTTTGCAATTCCTTGATTATGTATTGACTGGTCTCATTCCGGGCGTGGGCGAAGCGTGCGTCTATATAGTCCAAATACCGGCACAGCATAATGCACCTTGTGAGCTGGTGATAAGATCTTTGATCGCGAACGCCGAGCGGCGGTGCAATCGGCGTTAGAACGTAAGCGTAGCGGAATGCAATCCAACCACCTGTAACTCTGATCAGTTGATAGACATTGGCCAAGTTAAGTTCTATATAACTCACGCAGTTTTATTCAGCAGTAAGCAAGACGGCAAGTGGTACCTTATTGAAATCTTTCTTAATATTCAACAATTGTTTACACTTCATTGAAGTTGGAACTGATCATCCATTTAAACTTCTTCTTAAATCGGTTAGTAGGTCTCTGTTGCTGGAAATCGTCTGGATAGTTCCAACTGCAGCTTTTATTTCAACCATCTAAAATATACTGAACCGTAGACCATGATTGAATTATTACTTAAAACAGGTTTATATGTATTATATATATATGTATTTATATGTATAAATTAAACCTTTCATTCCTTCAAATAGTATTATCCGAATATTACTGTACCTTGATTTTAAGGGCCGTTCTTACTAGTGAATTTACTGAAGGAACGAGGCTCAATATCTATGTCCCAAGCAACGAGCACATAGTGCTGTGTATGCCACGTTATAGCAGGTGTATCATTTACCATCAGATGAACGTCTCGCTCGTCCCGTAGTTTCGTCGTATGAAAAAAAACCATCAGATAAATTATTTTGATTGATACTTGCAACATAATCAAGATGAAAATGTTTCAATACAATCATACTAAAAACCAGAATGGATTAATGAGATTATATCTTTACGTCTATTATGAGATTTTATAACAGTTTTAATTATAATTCATCTGAATGCATCAGATTTCAACAAGGATGGCTATCGCTCAGCGACAGTTATAAACGTGGGTAGTTTTTTCGCGTCGAGCTGGTGGATCGGGCCATTCACAAAACAATGGTGCAGTGGAATTTCGTGGCTCAACAAACTTTCGCAGAAGTCGGTCGCGTCCCATTCATTCGCGTTGCACTGCCGGGTGCATTGATATCGGGTTGTTTTGGAGCCGCGCTTTCCGGTCCGGCCGCGCCACCTCGCTCTAACAACACCGTCGCACGCGGAATGTTGATGCATTTCAAACGATTGTTGATTGAGATGATAAATTATACTCCTCGCATTTATTTCGATAATAACCAAACCGACAGATTAAATTAACAATGCATCAATATCTATGATACGTAAGTTATATTCGCCAACAATTGTTACCATCTATATAAAATGTGACTTAAACTTCTGCTACTAATATGTCCCAAATAAAAAATAAAAGTTTCTACTCGTTTGTATCTATTTCATCTTAAATGTAAGATCTATCTTCGAATTGGGTTAAAGGAATTTATAAGGTCTTTAAATACCCTGTTTCAGATACTTCATCTATAAAGATTTTCTCAACCTATCTGTGGATGTTTACGCTAAGTTATTAACTTATATATTTTTTGGTAGCACTGGTATTCTTGACTGTAGGACGTGGTGAAATCATAGGCGATTATAACAAGAAGCCTTAGATTACTGTTACGTGAGACAGTGAAGCTGTAACTCCCGTCACTGCTGTGAGGAGTTTAAATTGGTATGAGTCAGCTAGAACCATTTCCCTGCTTTTCAAAGTGAGAGTATCCTTTGTAAGATTTTCTTACAAAAATGGTTATATTGCTGTAGATTAGTATTGCGATTTATTTATTCACAAAATAACATGAATTTATCCATTTGAGTTTCCTATCAATTCTCAGATTGCTGCGTTTTGCGTCTCTATACATGATTGATGATTAAAAGCCTTTGTTAAGATTCAAATTCATTTAAAATTGAAGTTTAGTTATTATATTTATTCATTACTTATAAAAGTTAACGTGTTTTTTTTAACATTGCTATACGCCAGTTAACCGTGTTTGTCTCGGCGCTGCACATTTTTGTGTTTCAATCATTTTCTTCTTAATACTACCCGACCAAAATAAAATCAACGACAGAAGCAATATCCTACAAACAATAATTCGTACATCATTATTTTGTCGGGTAGTTTTATGAAAACATTACTCACACCACAATGATATTTCTGGTGTTATACAGATGTATCATTTCGCAAGTTGTTTTTTTAATTGTTTATAACTTAAGATTTGTTTTATGTTAAACTTGCCGTGCTTTAAACCTTGTGCAACATTATTTCCATGGTTGGGGCTGCAGTCCGGCTAGACAATGGCTCAATCAAGCCGGCGCACATTTATCACGCTCAACAAAAACTGTTTAAACTCTTTGTTAAATTTGTTATCGTCGCCCGCAACATATGTAATTGTTTTGAAACGTTGCTACAATAGATTATAATAGATTTATTAACAGTTCACTTTATTGTATCGCTGTACTTTGTGTTTTACATATGGAATTATTATTATCATTCGCTTACTGTCGTAATATTGATTAGTTGTATCTGTAATCGAATACTCTAGTCTATTTTGAGTTTCATTTTGCATACATTACTATTACTATGTTACCTTATTAATACTTTAGTTAATAACGAATGAATTTTATACGAAAAAAAATCAGTAGATTAAATCATCATCATCGTTATCATCAGCTGATAAACGTTCAATGCTGGACATAGACCTCCTCCTAAATATCCCCACATCAATCGGTCCTACGTTACCCGCATCGCCGGGCACGAGGGTCCGTCGTTTATAGGGGTTTATATGGGGGATTTAGGTCATTTCCGACTACGCTAGCCCAATTCGACTTGGTAGAAGTCAGAGTTGGTGATGTTGACTTGAGTCTTGTTACATCCTTGCACCAGTAGATTAAACATTGAATGATAATTATTATATAAGCGAATAGATAAAGTACTATATATTTTAGTGTAGTCGATACTTGTGTTAACTATTTGAAAGTTGTGGTTTAATTTGGTGATGAAATAATCGACGTAATTTTGACCCCACTTCGCCCTTAAAATGGGGCAAGTCAGCTGACTTTTAAGACAAGTTTTTGATTTTAATGCGGCAGACTCTAAATTTCCATATATGTACAAGTATAGTATGGATTAAGTTTTATGTAATAATCTAATCTTATAAATGAATACATTTGTTTGTAATACCTACGATCATTTCCCATCAGGTGAAGGTCTCCATCTTCTCGTCACTTTGTAGACCAAAAAAAAAAGAAATTTCTTCTAATAGCCGTTAGTTCTGTTTTATAAATAAATAAATATGAGAGTCGTTGAGCATGTAGTGTGTGTCGAGAAGGAACGTTGTAATAGTATAGTGCGTCTATACATTGTGTCGCACGCGCCGACCGCCGCCATGACGAAGGCGCCTGGTATGCGGCGTGATTCAGCCTGAAAGACGGAAACCCTCCTTACATGCAATGTTTACACGATCCTTCATGCCATTTTCAGACGCTTTAACATGATCACAAAAAGTAAACAGTTTATTATGAATCCAATATCGAGTTGTTATTGGATGAAGGGACGGAATGAGCGGGACGTTCATAGATTTCCTGCCGCTAGTTAAGATGGTATACACTGCACCACATTGTTATTATCACCTTGAAACAGATGATAAGTCTTATTACCCCAGTAATTTCATTAGCTACAGCGCCCACTAAACCGGAACATTGCAATGTTTATGTGTGTAAACAGTAGTGTTACTGTTTATTGGCAGAAGTAGGCACTGCGGTGGTACCTTTTTTGTTGTAGTGTTGGGAAGGGGCGCCAGGGTAGGAATTTTAAAAAGACACCCTGGTTCTGATGAATCTGAGTTCTGGGTTAATGTGGGATTTGTATCCACTAAAATCCATTCGGTAGTCATCCTTAGTGCATTACGAGAGGCTCCGGGACCTTGGGAGCGCAGCGTTCCTATTCGCACTACTTTTAAGTATGTCAGTACCCTCTCTGCTACGACAAATATTGGGTAATAAGTACCCACACCGTTGAAGCCCATAAACCCGAAAACCTAACTTGTCACCTTCAACGACAAGCAGGGCTTACCGTAGTCCCATTCTTAATAGTTTGAGACTACCTCGCAAGGCAGCAGCGACCTACAGTAAATAATATTTTGCCTTCTCTATAAGTTTGGGCTTATTGTAACTTAATTAAAAAAAGTTGTTTTTGTCGTAAGAAATATTCAAATTTTATGATGTAATATATTTGTATATTAGATAGTTATATATAAAAACTAACCGTTTCCCGTTCTCTTTGCAGGCCGTAATATTGAAATTTGAAACAAATATTATCGCCCGCCGGCAACTCTTCCTCTCGGGTCTCCTTCCCTTATTACCGCCCCCGTACACCTTTTGGGGTAACTTTGTAAAATCCGTTCGTAGTCGACCTACACTTGGGAAAAGGAATATTCCTACCAAACTTCAAGCCCCCAGGGCTTTCGTTTCCAGAGATATAGTGATGAGTATGTATAGGTAGAAATCTCTTATGTATGTGTATATGTATACCTAGCATGGACATGTGGATTCTGTCGTATATGAAACTGAAGTCGCGACTAGAGGAGACCTTGGCAGCCTAACGTGACGCGTCTCATTTCTGTTCACACTCAGCGTTGGAATGTCGTTTGTCAATGATCGAATAACGCCTGACGTCAGAGCGTTACATTAGCTGCTATTCTGACAGCGTATATTCGCTTGGGAAATGCTAAAGGTGATTTTGGCAGGGAAATATATGTTTTGCATAATGTTTACTTCATCACTTTTTTTTAATTTATTTGATGGTCGTTTCGATTTATGACCGCTGTATAATTAAATTTTATTTACAATAGTTAAGAATTCATGAGGAAAAATGTCGCCTCAGACGCATTCATCAAAACTCCTTACATTTTTAATGCATACTTGCTAAGTAAGAGTTTCAATTCTGTTACTGGTGGCAGGTTTCTGTGCTGGACATCGTCTACGTAGGTACCACGGCAACTCCTACTTCTGCTTCTAAATAGTAGTGTACAAACATTAATGTGTTCCGGTTTTGAAGAGTGGTGTTGCTCGTGAAATCACGGGGATAACGAAACTTAACATATCAAGGCGACGAGTACAATGTGCTGTCGTATATCATCCGAACTTGCACCACGTTGTTATGGACAAGCGTATCATTTACCACCAGTGGAATGTTTTATGTCGAATAAAAAAAATTAAGTTTCGCTATGAAGTGACGGCGTTCGTGTCAACGGTTCGGAATGCGGGAGGAAGCAGCGTTGACCCCTAACGTTTCCTTTTTCGGGTATCCAATCTTCGACGGTCGTGTATGCTTTGTCTTAAACTTGTACGGAATACGCACAAGGGTAATGAGCTGAATGACGTCACACCCGTATTAATATTATGACACTATTTTTTTTTATGAACTCTATCACGCGTCAGTCGGACAATGGCCCGTCTGATGCTTAAAAAGAGTTTATACAGAATACCAAAGGGAATGTGCATTAAACGGGTTGTCGGGATTAAAATATTTCCCGGGTTGATATTTATAGAGCGTTAGTGGGTGTGCGTGTGTGTTGGTGTGTTAGTGGGCCCGCTGTGTGAGACAGCGTGGCACCGCCTCCGACACGGCTGGCCCCAACTTTGTCGTAATCCAGGATTTGGCAATCGGTCTTTTGAAACGTTCAGCCGGCAATAACCGATCGAAATATTTATGTATATATAGCATATAATATTTTACGCAAGTTCACCGTTATCTTAACTAATTCTTTAAATGTTTGGAAATCTGACACGGATTCTTGTAATGTCCATTGATACGCCAGAATCTCTATGCTTATTATAATGTAAAATTGAAGTTCGATGAACACTGTACTTCTTTTCTGTTCTATTGGTCCATTATATTTATGTACAATGATAATTAAATATTTCAAGTAAGGATAAAGAAAAAAACGACGAACTTAATAACAGGTTTTCGTGTGAATAACTACTGTTGTATAACCGTGCTGGATAATTGGGTTAAGTTATTAAACATTGGCTTTACTAAATTATGATTTTTGTGCGACTTGGTCTGTCGGACACGTGTTCGACATATTTCAGACATAAATTACAACATCACCTGAGGAACGCCGTGAAATATGAAGGAATAAATAATCCAAGGCGGGTAGCAACCTCTTCGCTTCTATTTGCGGCTACCGGCCGACAGTACATTGGCCCTCTGCGTGCTATTTTCCAATGAGTCTGCACTGACATATTGCACTGCACACTGAATACTGCGCACCCGATGCACACCAGGCTACGGACATCAGCGTTATCGTCATTTGAGTTTACATGTTCGCAAGCGCAGCTTCAAAATGTGATAGAGTTGCTTATATCTGCGTTCATTGGTATATGATGAATCCTTAACCTTCATGGTTAGATGAAGTTAGAACAATCGCTTTGAAATATAAGACCTCAATTGTATTCTCTCTCTATAGGGTCTTTCCGTCATGTCTGTGGATCGTGGTCAGTTGTGTTAGCTCTATTATGGATATCGGCAGATAGTCTTCCTAAGAGAATTGTCTGTAAGAGAAAACAATTTCCAGTGACTTTGTAGTTAGTTTACTGAAACACGAGACAACATAAGGGTGTAAATGATTTATGAAAAGATTATATTTTACTTAATTAAAAAGTAGATTTTGATTAAAGTTGTACCATGTTGCATTAATCATATAATAATGTACATCAAAGATCACCGTCGTATTCTCAACTGTCATTTGAATCAGATAGAAATATTGGTAAAAAAAAAAATAATTAACACCCCCACTACAAGTGAAGAGTCCTTAATCTCGGATCCATTAATATCAATCTTCAACTTCGTAATGAACCCGTAAACTTTTCCCTATAAACGCCGTGAACTCCCCCCATTAGATAACGTTACGACCGTGTCCCGAACGGTAGTAATTTCATAAAATAATGACGGCAATAAAAATTCTGTCACCGTGCAATGCGTGTTCAGCCTTGTTCGTACTCGTGTGCGTGTTTCCATGTGTGTGACAAGGGATTCCGTGACACGGGTCACCGTTTCCGAGAACCCGGCTCGTCTTGACGTCCCGCTGACAGGACTGGTTTTGCCGTTCAGCCGCGGCGCGGTAACATTGTAACGTGCAGCCGTCCCGCTCGCACCGCCTAGCAACTCCGGCGTCATCTCACTTCTTCTGCCGGCGATGCATTGGATGCGCACACGCACGCGTCCTCTATCCCCTCACCTCGATAAGAGCGATCGAGTACTGAAATGGACGCCGCGCTTTCGGTAGCGAGTAACGAATTCCCATTGAAGATCTACAGACTACAGCATAATTTTATATATATACTCACAAGTTAAATTGTAGTTTAAATGGGTCCGAATATTTTTTTTATTATATCTTAATAATAATGACCAGACGAGCGAGATGTTCGCCTGATGGTAAGCTTGCTTATGACAACGTGGCGCTAGGATGATATACACTGCACCACATTATCCTCGTCGCTTTAAACATGAGATGTTTAGTCAATATCCCCAGTAATTTCAATAGCTACAACACCTTTACAACTGGAACACAGTAATGTTAGCATAATTCTGTTTAGCGGCTGAAATAGCCGCTGTGGTGGTACCTACCATATGACGAAGAAGAATATTATGATAAACATATTATTTTTGATAGTTCTCTATTCTGAGATGATGTTTAATGCTGGTAGTAGTTTGACCGACTTACCCTGCTCATCGGATACTGACCGCGGCCTAAAATATTTTGATATTATATTACGAAGATTTACATAAAATTTACTTAGTATGTATAAGAGACTGGGACGATCGACGTGGAGATCTTTGGGGGAAGCCTGAGTCCGAGTGGACGTCTATCGGCTGATGATGATGTATAAGAGTATAAATAAATTTAATTCTGTATTTTTTATTGTTATCTTCGATCAAACAGTAGTGTGCAAATATTACTGTGTTTCGGATTGAATGAAGTACCAACTAGTGAAATTACTGGAGTAACGAGACTTAACATCCTGTGTCAAGACGACGACAGCAGTGTAGATCTGTTTATACTATACTAACTAGCGCCACGTCGTCGTAAGCAAGTGAACGGCGAGCTCGTAACGTCTCTTGGTTGAATAAAAAAAAACTGTAAATTAACTTGATAATCAGTAAAGATTCGGAAACGTCAACAGCAGTAAGAGTCGCATGCGCACAGTGGTCACAATCGTGGCCAATTAACCGGGCGAATCTTATTTAATAACCGACTTCCACCTCGTAAACGTCGCTTTAAGTCACGAAGAGCCGTTAAATGGGATGTGCTGGTAAGCTGACCGCTTTCGTCATCATCTGAAGCGCGTGTAAATTTTCGCTACCACAGATCTTATTTAACCCTCCAATGGATTAAAACTTGATCTTAATTTCATATGATTTCAACTGGTGAAAGTTCCCTGTCGCCGGAGATCGTCTAGGTACATACCGCCGCAGTGCCTATTTCTGCCGATAAACAGTAGTGTACCGGTTTGAAGGGCGCTATAGCTAGTGAAATTACTGAGGTAATGAGAGTCAACATCTCACAGAGCAGAGCACAATGTGGTGCAGTGTATAACATCCTAGCGCCACGTCATTATGGACAAGCGTATAACTTACCATGAGTTGAACGTCTCGCTGGTCTCGTCGCTTGCTTAAATAAAAAAAAAATTAATGATACAGGCAGCTTTGATAGCTTCGTCCCATCCTTTCATGGAAAGCAGCTGGCTAACGTATATTTCAGATTCTGCCTAATTGTGGTTTACCCATAAAGGCGTGTCCATAATCAGTATAAATTAAAAGAGCTGTATATATCTAGATATTGAGAATGATATACAATGAAGACAGTTTTTTTTTTAATTCCACAAAGCGAAGAGGCGGTTAAGATCCTGGTGGGTACGTCCATCCATAATAACTTCGTGATAGTTGGGAAGATACATTGCCAATTCAAATTGTGCACGTCACTTTCAAATGTAAGACTTAAGCGACGTTATCATAGTAATTTCACTAGCCCTTTTTTTATAAGAAGGGTGGGCAAATGAGCGAACAGTTCGACTGGTGGAAAGTGATTACTAAAGTCCATGGCATAAAAGCAGTAAGGTTTATATACCTCCGTTCGAAGACTTAAATATAAGCAGTAGAGGGTATTTGTCTGGTGATGAGGGCGGCAGATTGTTCGATGTGGGGATCTTTGCGGTAGGCCTATATCTAGCAGTGGACGTCTATCGGCTGATGGTGGTGGCGACGTTAAATAAATATTATCTTGTAAAAATTAATAATTGTAATTGTTTCAGATATACCAAACCACAATCTTTCGCGGACTGCATCGGAAATGAACTGCCGCTTGGTTGGGAGGAGGCCTACGATCCTCAGATTGGGCCATACTATATCAACCATCTCAATCGTACGTATTATATATACATACACTATTCCCCGCCCGCTTTGTTGGCCGTAACACCCCCACAACTCCCTTTTGGGAATGAATTTTATAAAATCCATTCTTAGCTGACCTCTAAAATACAGAAGGAATATCTTCACCAAATATTGAGTGTTTACGTCTAATGAATAAGCCATTTATGTACATACATATATTATTAAGATAAGAACTAAAGACGCCAGTGTTAAGACGACTAGGACATAGTCGTAAAACGTAAATGGTAAGAAATATCAATTAACATATATTCTTACCGTTATAAAAAACATTCGCATATTAACGTTTCAAAACTCTATTATTTATTTCATTCAAAATGGGGTGATAAAGTCTGATTACTTCATTTTTATTTATAATGGGGTGGCACTACATATTTTTATGTGATAATATGGCCGAAGGTAGACAAGCATTATTACTCATTAATACATACACGAGAATGGTAGGTAGTTATTAAGGTGGGAATACCAATATTTTTTTTATACAATGAAGCGATGAGATGAGCGTGTTCACCTGATGGTAAGTGATAGCCTTGCTCATAACAACATAGCTCTATTTAGGATAGTATACACGGCACTACATTGCAATCGTCGCTTTGAGACAGGATGCTAAGTGTCCGTACCCAGTAATGTTACTAGCTACAACGTCCTTCAATTCGGAACACAGTAATGTTTGCACACTACTGCTTGGCGGCAGAAATAAGGGCTGCGGTGGTATCTACCTAGACTGTCTCCGGCAAAAGAGATTTACCACGAGTAACCTATCATCATTTTACCAGAGTACGTCCTGAAATCGAAATAATTACTTATACTATTGGATGACTAATAAAGTGCATTTAAAGTACTTTAAAATTGACAGAATTTAGATCGTCAATTGTAAAGTCAATTAACTTGAACTTAAATGTATAATTGTAGAATTAACCAAAACTCGGTAGCAACGTGGAGCGGTTTCGTAAAGTGCTACAAATTATAGGAGTGACAGGAAAGCTCGTGACCTTCAGCATTCTTGAGTTTTAAGCTCATAAGTCATGTTAAATAGCAACAGCTTATTAATTTAGCGAAGTCGTTTTGTTTTTGTAAATAGTACATACATGTGTTTACTTATTTAACATTTGCTATTTAAGTTTATAAAAATAAAAACAGTATAGTGGCAAACTTAGCTCTACTTAAAAAGGTGTTTACTGTACTCGCTGCTTTTAATGTGCTGGTGCGTTATCGCAGTACGATGGTAACTTTTTTTTTAATTATTTACATGTTTACAAAATAATCAAGTTCAACAAAAGTAATATAGTAGACATTGAATAAACCACAAACATTTGCCAACAATACTTCGATCAGAATTATATATAAAAGCATCATCATCATGAATCAATTGTAAAAGCTGCTCTTTCGAGAGAATTACTTCCTCTGTATTTGATTTTTTTGATAAATCATAAATCAGGAGATACATAGTAGTATACTTGAGAGGCAATGGGTAGGTAACTGCTCGAAGGATTGACTGCCTATAGAATAAAAAGGGTATCGAGTGGAAGTTAGGAAGTGGCGGTAGATGCTGTGAACGGCGACAAGGTGGACCGTCGATATTATGCACGTCAGAAAAAGGTGTTGGCCTAGGTCGTCCAAATTAGTACCTAATACTGCAGTAAATGTTTATCGGATCATGATGATAGTTACCTAATCCAAACCGCAGCAGACAGCGTGGCAAGTGATAATCTAACTAACCTATAGTGTCGTTAAATAAACATCCCACACCGTTTCAGTTATAATTTATATATGAAAATTATATACAAACTTATACTACATTACGGTTAGGTTAATCTCTGCTTTATCTTATACATTTAATTTTAAAGATAACCAGAATTTTTCAAGCTTAAGCAAGGTCCTAGTTTCAAAGTATTTAATATTGTATAGAAAATGAATCCTAGTTTATTGAACTTAGAATATGTTTCTCTGTATACTGTCGGAACAACCGCAACGAACTGCATGTGATGCATTATATGTATGCATCTGATGTATTATGTATTATATAATGAAGCGAGTGCGCTGACGGTGTAAACTTTCAGCTGTAGTAACTCATCGCAGCGTAAGGAATCGTTTGTATGGGAGGGAGCGCGCCAACTCTTATTTATGCCCTCTAAATTATTCAGTACGGAGTGAAAAATGTTCGACGCGGGGGGCGTATGAAAGAGCCCCAATGCTTTACTTATAGCCCCATGAATTATGTACGAGCTTGATTCATGTCTAGCTTATAGAATGTTAGTCCTACAGCGGATTCTGTATTTTGTAATCGTAATGCGGATCAAGTCGCTGCAAGTGTCGATTGTCGTTCCATAGATGGCGCTGCTCGTACCGTTTTGTACGGACATCGCCGATCGCCCGAACGTGGCCAGGGCATGTAATATCTTAACTATTATATATCCATCTAATACCTATAGTAACGATACTTGTGATATTTCATTTAAAAAGCGTATAATATTAAAATTGATTTAAATGACACCTTCTAACAAACCCTCTGGTTGACCTTAGTTGATTGTAAATAGGGTGTTTATTAGGGGATAGTTTCGTTTATATTTTCTTATCATAACGTAAGTCAAAAAATTGTTACAAAACTGTTGTCTTATATTTTAAGTTATATGTTTAGATAAAAACTGAGACAATTCTATTAAGTCGTACCTAAGTTACTCTCTAGTGTCTTGGTTATTTCTTAAATATTTCAGATGTATCATAAGTGATATAAACACACGAAAACTTAAATTACGTTTTAGTATTAGCAACTCTTTTATAAATCTCTACGTATACAAGTTAACTGATATATTAAGATAAAAAAAATCGCAGTCGTGTGTCGTACCGGACATGCGGCGGCGGTTGCGCCGATATCAATATTGATTGATTGAAGGAAAAAGTATCGCAGCCTCCTCCCGATACAGATGTCAAAAAGCACTTGACGTGCGCCGTGAATTTTAACTGCTTAGTTTGCACCAACGCTACTGGATTTGGTTAACGGTTACTTCACAAAAGATTTGACCAAGTTGTTATAAATACATTATATATATATATTAAAGACCTATATATTACATCTTTAGAAATACTCATCATCATCATCATCATATGCCGATAGACGTCCACTGCTGCACATAGGCCTCCTCTATAAATACTCATATTAATTTAATTATCATACATAGTTTGATTTCTTTCCTTATTTTTTTATATATCCGCTTAAAGCGTTATTGTATTTATTATATATTACTATAATATATAAATATAGTTACTTGTGATAATACCTTAATAGTTATTTCTCTAAGTACCACAGCAAATCCTAATTTCTGTCGCTAAACTGTACTAAACTAACATTACTGTAATCCGATTTGAAGGACAGTGTATCAACAAGACGAGCAAGATAGTCTTTATTTTTTACAACTAAGCGATGAGACAAGAGAGATCGTTCACTTGATGGTAAGTGATACGCTTGCCCGTAAAGTTAGGATGTTATATACAGCACTACATTGTGTTCGTGGTCTAAAGATAAGATGTTTAAGTCTCGTTACCCAAGCGATTTCTCTAGCCACAGCTCTCTTCAAACCGGAACACAGTAATGTTTGCACACTACTGTTTGGCGGCAGAATTAGGAGTTATGGTTGTGCCTAGACGGTCCCAGAAATCGGAGATCTATCACCGATAGGTATGTACGTCTCATGGTGATAAACAAAATGGGATGCAGTGTATATCATCCTATCATGATAATGTTATACGTATGCGTATTACTTAACAACAGGTGACCGTCGCGCTTTAAACATAAAATACAAGGTATGAGATATTTTTTTTACATATAAAATTTTTCTTTATGATTGCTATTGATTTTTAGGTGGTTGTGTATGAATATGAAGTTGGACGCCTATCTCCTATTCAACGGGCATTAAAGCTAATACAAATCCCCTGTTGCGATAGGCAGCGCGTGCGAATGGCCATAACGGTGCGCCCGCGCAGGGCCCGCGCACATTTTCGCACGACACGCGCATTCCGATGCATTATTTATATGCGCCGGTAGCTTTTCCGCCATTTTTCTAAAGCTTCTTTTAAAACTCACAGCCATGTAGCTATATCGGCGTAGGATTTAATTTCTAACGTACCCAGTAGTGTATACATCCCTTTTTTGTACTTACCCCTCTATCGTAGTGGCTTCAAGTGAATCTTGGACTTAGGCATAAGAGGTCGTCTGTGTTGCCTATCTCTTGCCAGTCTATTTCTTGGAGTTAGAGTAGACCGTGCGACCAAATCCATCGGGGTCTGAAGACTGGATTCTTGATATTTGATTGGTCTACCAGCTTCTCGATTTTTCTATTGTATCGTACTTGCTCAGATTGCTTGATATAATCTACTATATGGGTTGGACCAAAAATTTCAACCCCTTACCTACCGAGCAGAGATAAGGTTGACTATCGGGCCGGTATGCCAATTAAATGTCACACAGAATGCGATGGATAGAGCTATGCTATGACAAGATCACAAATGAAGAAAATGGACAGAGAACTATAATTGTGAATTATAGCTCATGTCAGTAACAGCCAATGGTGGTGGTGGTGGGGAGGGGGGGCATTGAAGTTGTACTCTTTCCAAACGGACCAAAGGCTTGATAAGAGTAATCGAAGGTATAAAGATGTTGAAAACAGAAAAGTGCATTTGAAAGACATTGGAGAAGGCTCAAAACCAACAGTGGCTGATGATGTTGAATAACATACCATAGATAATTATTATATTTATATTTGTTTGCTAAATAAAGCAGTTATGTATTCCCTTATGGTAGCTTTATGTGAAACCAAAAAAAAAAAGTTACGTATTATCTACTGTTGATAAAAAGCTTATTACAGTGTAATTTGCCGTTCAGCTTTGTAACTATGTTTAATGCCGTATACATTTATAGGGTACTTTTTATTGGATGCTGTTTTTTTTTTTTCGTTATAACATACATATTTATTCAGACTCATCCGATTGAATTATTTATCAGCACCAGATGCTTTTCCGTCGTTCGCTGGAGATTTTTCTTTTTCAAATTGCCGATCGTCTGACCGAACAGCGGGTGTCCTCGTCTTGTTAGGTGCCTCTTGAATCGGAGATTGCGAGTGCCTCGTGTACCTCAATTAAGATTGTGATTGCTTTTCGGTTTTGCTATGGATGTTCAATAATATATCATCAGGTTTTCTTGTTCTTTACATTTATATGCCTGTGATTATTATCAGGTAATCTGTAAATCTTTCAATGAAATAACTTTGTTATCCGAGCTTAAAATGCAGTTTGTATTTTCTTATAAATTTTTTAAGGGTAGTTAGAAAATTTAAATAAAGCGTGAGTGCGAGCGCTTGCCTTATTAATTTTTTTGTTATAAAACCGAGATGACAATTGGGTATGTGATCCGTGTGATATGGAGGAGATACCGCAGCATATTAACGCTAGTAACACCAAGGGTATCGCCAGCGTGGTACCGACCCTGAAAATAGATGGATCGATTAAGGATGGGTTACTTTTATGAATATTACATGAATGTTACCTTAGCCTCTTATAAAAATTTATAGAACTTGGCAAAAACGAGAAGTAACTTGTGATTTTGAAGTACGCTTACATAACACATTTCTTTAGACTTGCTTTTTTGTCTATTGTGTATATTATTGGATGTTCATCATCATCAGCCGATAGGCGTCCACTGCTGGACACACGTCTCCATGGATTGGCACAACGATCGGTGGTGCGATGTCTGCATCCAGCGACATCCCGCGGATATACAGTTTGCATGACCTCTGGTAACGTCGGCCGGCCGTTATTTGTAGAGGTACATATGGGGGATTTGGGCCATTTCTCATCATCATCATCGGCCGATAGAAGTCCATTGCTGGACATAGGCCTTCCTCAAAGATCTCCACGTCGATCGGTCACAGTGGGTTCCCGCGATACTCACCAGATCGTCAGTCCACCATGTGGGGTGTTTCTCAGCACGCATTTCTCATTACGCTGAACCAATGCGGGTTGTTGGGCGCCAGAGTCTCGTTTGTTAATTAGAAGGACGCATCATGATCAAGTGACCATATTAGAGGATCTACAATTAGAAATAATGGATGGATCTAATGCATCCCTGATCAAACATCCATTAAGTTTACATTCCAAATAACCAAAAAGCCTTTTTAATCTATTTTATTTCGTGGAAATTATTTTGAAAAGGTAAGTATATACTTACCTTATCAGTGATTATTATCTCTTGCTTCTAATTTATATCGTAAATGACTGATAGCTGATCCAATGTTATAAATCTAAATCGAGGTCATTGAACCGTATTACGTACTTCAAAAAATTGGGGAGTGGAAGGTATTTCTTATTGCTTATCTGCAAAATTTTGAGGTCGTAACCCTAAACTCAAATTCTCTGTGAGATTGTTTGGAGTAGTTGTATCACCTCTGGGAAACTTCAGCGAGGGCAGAGGGAGTGATTTCGGTAATCCCGCTTTCCTTCTTTGTGCTTGTGCTAGTCCTATCCAGATTTTGCTAACCGCAGCTATCTCATCATATCTTATTGTTTCTTCTTTTGTATCGACTTATACTCATGATGATTTGATAATTGTTTTACTTTCACTGATATTATATTTTTATTATGGAACTAATTAGCAGTGGATATATAAGTAAGCATATATTGTATGTCGTATGTGTTGGTCTATCTATATTAACTAGTGTATGTTTCGCGAATGAAAATAGAACTGTACGAAGGTACACTCGTTAAGGGCATGTTCGGTGCGCGCTAGAATTATAAATTTGGTCCATTAACTGGCGGCTGCGTTTGTGTAAATAGTTCCATTAACTTACACTGATTAAGGTTTAGATATTTTAATTTAAAAGCGAACAAGCCGAGGTAAATTGGGCCCTTATTTATGTTGTCGTATTTTAACCATTTGCATAAGTTACAAGCAAACATTCGAGGCTCGACTGCGCCGACTTAACTTAATGCTCTGTGCTCATGTAAGTGTTTGTAGTTTATGATTATATTATATATAAACGCGTATATACTGACTATTTGTACATAGAATCTGTTGCTAGAGACTATCTAGGTTATTGTGCCAACATTACTGTGTTTTAATTCGAAGGATGCCAGTGAAGTTACTAAGATAAAATTATATTACTTCGTATATCTATACGGTGCGGATTTTATGCAAATGTTATGATATCAAAGTATCCAGTTCTGCCTGCTTTTACTTACTGCTTAATTATTATTCGTAATAGAAATCTTTAAATAGTATTTTATCTATGGGCATATATAACAGTGACATGGTTATTGAATTAGTGGCCTATATTGAAGTTCCATGTCATAGTTTCAAACTCTGCATTTTGTTGAAAAATTTTCACTGTCAAGACAATATATTTTTTTAATATAGCATAGTGTATTATGTGTACCAGTAGAGATAGATCGTCCGTTCTAGGCAACAACCTCAACGCTGAACATGATACTCGGATATAGAGAACCTAACCTAGATATAAAATGTAATATAAAATCGAATGATTATAAATACTAGCTGTTCCTCCGCACACTGCTGGCTATAACACCCCTACAATTCGTTTTGGGGAAGGGATTTTGTAAAATTCATTGTCTTCTGTCATTTAAATGGCAGATGCAATTGGTTTTTCAAATTTTCAGTATACGTCTAACAGTTTTGGAGATCTCGTAATGATTCAATGAATCTGAAAATCTTCTATATATATATATACACACACATATGTGTTACTGATTTATGGTATATGGATAATGTTTAAATAAAGTGTTTTTAATCTTTAACAATATTGTTCGGATTCGTCATAAGGACATTATTATTATATAGTTTTTTTAGTTGAGAAACTAAGATGGTTATATTGCAGAACATAACGGCTTTGTTGCAGAAATAGGCATATCTGTTACATCTAGCGTTTTTTCAACACAATTTTATATATATATACATACATATTTATATATATAGTATTTAGTGATAATAAGGCGGCAGATGGTAAAGCGTCTTCGACTAGAATATACCGGCTCTCAAGTGTTAACAGTCGGAACACAGCAAAGCTTTCGTTGCGGCATATTTGCAATATCATAAATAAACTAAAAATGTTGCTTCTTCCTTAACGGCGTGTATAATGCCCGCGTAAAAGTGAGTGATGGATGCGATGCGAAGCAACGTCTTAAAAAGTCATTTACGAAAAGATCAAGCATGGGATAAGTCATTATTTATCGCTAATGTAAACAGTCGTTAGCGAAATAATAATTATTATAACCACTTCACAACCGCACCTTCGCGAATATAAGTATTACGCTTCTGAACCTATTGATTATTATTTTTTTTGTTACTTATATACATTATAGCTGGACTACGATATCACCTGATGATAACCGGTGAGCTTTAGTGGTAAAGCGTATTAGTCTAGAAGTAGCTTATTCACTTCTCTTGAAGATTCCAACGTCATAACTCGACGGAGTCACTGACGACGGTAGACTGTTCCAATCCTTCGCCGGTCGTGTTGTGAAGGTCGAAGCATTGTCAAAAGGGATGAATGCATGCTGTATGTCTATACGCATATTAATATACGATATTCATTGAGTTTTTTTTGCCGAGCTAGCTTCAGTCTTCATATTGTAAATCTGTAGCCATTACAGCATGTCTAGGTTCTGGTTTAGTTCCAGGCCGTAGTATTTAGAGCGAACTTCACCATGCACCATCTTCCTCCTGCCCTTTACCCAGCTATATGGGTTCGCACAGTATCTACTTCTCTTCCATATCCCTCTATCGGTCGTCATATCTAAATTCACACTCTACTTACACATGTCATCTTTGACTCAAACTTTACCATGCACCATACCATGTGAAATTAAGGCCATTAGTATCATTGTAGATAAATTAACATAGTATCAAATCGCGAATCATAGTCTCTTCTTAAATTTAATCAGTTTCCATAATAAAGAGAAAGACTTTAAAAATTTGTTTTTAATTATGTTTGGAAATAAATATTCCACCCCGCTGTTAATACAATATTGCATTTATTATAAAGAAATATAAATATCGATATTATTAGAAAATTTGTATTATTAGTAATTAATAGTTTTACTTGATTTATTGGAAGTTTATCAAGGAAAAGGTATCTAATAGAGCCAGAATATATCCTTCCTGTTTAATCTCGTTTGCTTTCATTGAAATAAAAGATCTCTTTCACTCCGCAAATCAACTGTGCTTGGCTGTGCAGGCGTTGATGTATGACTTTTGGATGTGACCCTATCTGGTGGAACTCTGACCCTGAGTTACATTTATGGCATTGATTGAAACAGTGTAACAATTAATGTAACATGTGTTATACCTATCCAGTATCTTCCGCATAGTTATGATAATCACATTGAATCTCACAATGACTGACATCTGACGATGCGATACTTAATTTTTTTATAAAACGGTAACTTTTTTAAAAAAGCCATAGTATTGTTTTGACTATATATTTTTACATTTGTTCCCCTAAAAATATTATAATGGATAGTTTTTTTTAATATTTAAAACAAGTCTCTTTATACCAATGTAGCCTATGATAACAACTTTTGCTGTTAATGTCACTTAAAATTTATCTTATTTTTTAATATATACTTTTACATATATATTATTGTAGTTTAAAGCTATTTATGTTAAATATTTGCGAATTGCATATTATATTTGTACAACCTCTTTCATATTACGTAGCTTGGTTGCAGGTTCGTTATCGCGGTATGCGATCTCGACTATACTTATTTTCAGCATAAGATTGCGATATTTATGAGCTTTAACCCTTCAAGCTTTTATTTAAAATCTTCATGAGCTTGGAATATTTTCTATAAAATTTTCATTTTATTCACTATTCATTCCTAGATTCTAGAGTTTCGCAGTCTAAAAGTCGGATCGGAAGATATGAAATTGTATTTGTTGCATGTTACGTTTCTCTATTCGCTAAAGTCGGATCGGTGGAACTTGATATCTTTTAACTGTAATGTTGTTTACAAACTTAAAGCACTAACTAGTATCATAGCTTAATTTTTTAATAGCAAGTTAAGCTGAAGATGAGAATGTCAAGATGTACGGATTGGCATAATAAAGAAGTATAAAATGTGCGAAAAGCAATAGACTGGAACAGGCTTCGGTCGTCACTGTTGCTTTATACAGACTGCTTTACCATTTTAATCGTCTTTTCATCTAAATTTTGATCAACAGGTGTAAATTTAATAAAAAATTAATACAGAAAACCATTAATAATAACAAAAAAATTTTAAATTATAAAACACAGTTGTTACTTATATCTGAGCACAGTAGATTAAAGTCCGGAGTATTTCTATTTAAATTGACTCATGGCTCGCACTCAGTGCTTTATAAGGGATGTTCTACAGGATTTATACCCCTAAGCACATTCCTTAAATCCTTCCAGGGATGTGCTTAGGAATTAAGCAGAAGGACTAGATTGAAAGGCAGGATATAGTCTACTTCTACAGCGGTTCCAGCAATCCAGTTCTATTGCTGGTCAATAATCAGCTAAAGGTTAACAAGTACCACCGCTGGTCCTATCTTCTGTCGACAAACAGTAGTGTGCATAATTTACTGTGTTCCAGTTCGAAGGGTTGTAGCCAATGAAACTACTTTGGTATCGCCATTTAACATCCAATGTCTTAAGGCGACAAGAATATATGATACACTGCATATCATCTGACTTATCATCAGGTGAACTACTTTCACGTTTCGTCGCTTTGTCTCATTAAAAAATGGTACGTTGTTCTTATAATAACTTATATTACTTAAACATCGTGTGAGGCCTCTGCACCATGATGGGGGTACTCATAATCCATCGTTGGTGTGTCACGAGGGCCACGTTACATTTTAATATCGCCTGGTATTGCTTTTGATATGTTCCGTTTCCTGTGGGAATTGTCAGGATGGACACGTTGTGGGACATCGTCAGCGTGTTACGTCACTTCCTCGCTTACACGACGCCTTATACGGCTCAGCGTTGGTACTATAAGTTAAGAAGCTATTATTGAGAAGTGATTTAGCTTGTATATATGCAGGCTATCCGCCTGGTGTCATAAGGGTATCATCATAATCATCATCGTCAGCCGATAGACTTCCTCTGCTTGGACGTAGGTGTCCTCTAAAAATCTCCACAACGATCAGTCCTGCGCTGCCCACGACCGTCAACCATATCTAGGAATTCATATCGACGGATTTGGGCTATTTCCCATCATGCTGGCCTAATGCGTGTTGGTGGAAGCCAGAGCCTCGTTTGTTGATTAACAGGGTGCACCACGAGCAAGTGAGGTTGGCATGGAATCCGTGAATTGTTGTTTGGGACCCCTTACACCCCATAAAGGCATTACTTGATGGCAAATAGCAATTTTCTATTTTTTATATTGAAAACATACAATCATATGACATTAACTTCACACTGTGTTTGTTAAACTATAATAAAGCCGAAGATGAACCGTTCATCCTCAGTACACTGGCACTTAAATCGTAGGTCTTTATTGCTAAGTACAGTCTTCGAAGATATCACCGCAGGTCCAATTTCTAATGCCAAACAGTAAGTAGACAGAGTACACCAGCTCGTAGAACCGATGGCCGTTGGGGGTTTAAAGTGCTTTAACAGCGACCCCTCAGAGAAAAGCACAGCGTAGGTAGACCTGATGACTTGACAAGACTAGAGTCTCAAGGCTAATAGGACAATGTGTTTTTTTTTTATTCAGCGCTGCGACGAGACGCGCGGGCGTTGACCTGATGGTAAATGATACGTCTGCTGATAAGAACAGCGCGCTAGCTAGGATGATGTACACAGCATCACACGGTCCTTGTCGTCTTGAGACATAAGATTTTGAGTCTTACATACAGAACACAGTAATGTTTGTACACTATATTGTAGGCAGTAATAGGAGCTGCGATGGTACTTGGTACCTTTACCTGATTATTGGCTAGCAATAGGACTGGATTCCTGGAGCCGCTGTATAAGCATATCATATAATCCCTTTTAATCTAGTACTACTATTTAATTCCTAAGCACACCCCTGAAACCTACAGAGACCTACCACCGGCAATACTAACAACAAATCATACTTGTATCTTGTTATGGGCGTATTTGTGGTTATTTACCATTTTCACAAATTTGAATTCGATTTCGCTGAAGACGAATCTGTCGACCTTCACCCTTTAAACTGAGTGTTGATCAATTGTTTGATACTGTAATGGAGTGGGTCGCGGCGGGCGGGACCGCGGCGGCCTTGCGGGCTCTAATTGAAAGATCGCCGCTCGCACTTTGGATGTCACGCGGCCTGCGGATGCCGGCTGCAGCTGCCGGCGTGGACCGCCAGCGCTGATTGGATCCCCCCGCTGATCTAGCGACACTTTATTAATATCAGTTAACACCTCATTCCGCTAGATTGTTTATAGCGCATGCTATTCAGTTTAACCAGCCCTTTTATTCCTTTTTATCTGACGAAGCAAGTAAATCGACAGGTAGGGCTTGCCTTAATTACGTACCTTTTAGTCCGACACCACAGAACAGACACCAACATGTATGACTCTTGATCAAACAAGCGAGTTCGATTTTTTTTACGAGACGGGCAAGACTTTCATCTGGTGGTAGGTCATACGACCGCTCATAACAACGTGGCGCCACTTGGAATGATATATACTGCCATACTGTGCTCGTCGCATTGAGATATAAGATGTTCAGTCTCGTTATCCAACACTAGCTACAGCGCTCTTCAAACCGGAACGCAGTAATGTTTGACGGTAGAAATAGGTCTCTGATCGTTGGTAGGTACGTCTCTAATGCTGAAGACGTAGATGGTCCACCATATATCATATTTAAATTGCATTCCATTATGTATGAAGTATATATATAGTTGGTTCCTATGAAATATTTTCTTTTTAGTGTAGACTCAATTCAATAGGATCCTACTTCATGATAAACGGCATGTATCCTGATGGTAAAGAACATAATTTTTTTTGTGATGGTATGCCGTTCTTAAAGTAATTTTAATTAAATATCCTTCTAATCGAATTGTACTCGTTAGATAATCAGTATACACTATGATTCATTAATCAATAATCGAAAGTTGTCGTTGGCGATGTCTCGTCATGCGCATACATCGATTTGTCTTCAATAATCGATATAAACGTATTAACTATAACGAATTGCTTAAATGACGTCTGCGATCAGGTGATGCCTGATAACGGTGCAATTTCTGACGTACGTATGACAAACAGCGTAGCTGTGAAAGTGTTTGTGGAAATTAAATTGCAGCTGTTCCGCTCCACGTTTAGCTGGTCGAAATATAGAATTAGATTTGAAATCTAGATTTGAAATTTATCAGAAATATTCCTTTGGAGCGACTCGCTGCGCACCTTTTTTGGGAGGAGGAATTTTATAAAATCCATTCTTAGCTGATCTGTAAACGGCAGAAGCAATATCTCTACTAAATTGCGGATTCATTATCATCCGATAGACGTACACTGCTGATCATAATCCTCCCCCAAAGATATCTTTGTTAGAGTTTATTGAGGGGAATTGGGTCTTAGTTCACCACGCTGGCCCAGTGCGGGTTGGCAGGTGGTCATAGTTTCGACTGTTATACAGCAGGGTGCACCGCGTGCAGATGAGGTAGACTTGGGCTCCGTAAGATGTTGAGCGGAACCCCTTACATCCTTTTTACAATACAAATTTTGCATGTTGGCGTGTAATAGTTTTGGAGATCTTGTGATGAGTCAATGAAACTGTATATATATATTATAAATAAGAAGGGGTTGGTCAGTACGTATATTCATCATCATCATTTCTATCGCTGTCCACTGCTGAATATGGACCTCAACTGTATTCCGCAGCAACATCTCGAATTAAAATCTCCAGCCTCCGAGTCCCATCCCTAATTACTACGATATAATATTTAAACTTGCCACTAATAGTAAGAGGATTGTCTACTTAGTATATAGCAAATTTTAACCTACGCCAGTTGGGGAGGCACCTTAAGATGAAGAAGTTTTAACCATAAATATTTAAAATTTCACTTCATTAGCAAATGTTTTGCGACTTTCTATATTAATCATTTTATTTGTTGATTCATCTGATGCGGATTTGACAATTTTTTTTAATTTACAAAGCAACGTGACGTTCACTCAATGGTAAGTGTTACGTCAGCCCATAACAACGTTGCGCTAGTTACGATGATGTACGCTTTAATACATAAGATGTTAAGTCCAGTTACCCCAATAATTTTACTAGCTACAACGCCTTTTAAACCGGAACACCGTAATGTAACACTACTGTTTGGCAGCAGGTATAGGAGCTGCGGTACCTACCTACACCGTCTTTGGGTAACAGACACCTACCACGATAAATATTTTACCCTAGGAGAGATTATTTCTAAGGTCTAATACTGGTAGTTGAAGTGGTTAAATGTACGGGTAGTTTGTTCTCAATTTATTGTCTTCTGTATTAAACAAAGGCTCGTCGTTTCCTTTGTGTTACCCCATTTTGGTTTTGTTGTTATATAAAGCTGATAATATATTCTAATGAGATACATGGGCAATTTGAATATATGTTCTGATGGTAGGTCTCTGCTGTGAGAGATCGTTTAGGTCCACCGCAGCTCCTATTTCTACCGCCATACAGTGCAGTGTGCAGATATTATTGTGTACCGGTTTGAAGGGCTCGTAGCTAGTGTAATTTCTGGTGTTATTGTGTTTATTTAACATCATCATGTGGTGCAGTGTATAATCATCCCAATTAGCGTTAAGTTGTTATGGACAGACGTAACAATTAACATGAGATGAACGACTCGCTCTTCCCGTCGCTTTGTAGAATAAAAGTATTAGTTCTAAGATACGAAATGCTATAATCCTGAAGTAAAAGTTTGAATTGTTTCCTTTCTTCAACTAATATGATTAACAGGAAACCAATGGCATATAAAGGAGCGTACACACGTTCCTAAGTATATTTTAACATAATGTTTGCTTGTGTCGTGCTAGTGTTCAGCGATTAACTTTCAAACGAAGCCTGCCAAGGTTCACAGCACTCGTGTCGCGTTTATGTAATGTCACTACGCTGCAAAACACTAACTCTCGTATTTGTTAGTTAAAATCAACGGAAGTTAACAATAATAATTAAATAATAGGCACTAGATTCTAGACTCTATATGAATACTATTTGAATCTTCGAAGTAACCTTAGAAAGAGTTTTCTGACGTTACGTGGCTAGCTACTACTCTCATACTGGTTTGTATGAGTGTGTTTTAGTTGTCAATATATGAAAGTCGGGAGTAGGTCCATTTCACCGTCATCAGCCTCCTTATCACTTTACACCATAGGAAATTACTCCAAACGTTTTAGAACAAAACTAAATCTATTAAGAGGTTATTTTTCTATCTTATAACATTTTTGGCATTATCTACTATTTAACATTTTTTTCAAATTTCCGGTCATTATACAAATTTTCTAGACAAATCGATTGTATCTGAACTTGCCAAATAATCGAGTGTTGGCAAGCAGGATGGGCCGACGATCTGGTGAAGGTTGCAGGAAGCAGCTGTATGCGGACAGCGCTGGATCGATCGATGTGGAGATTTTTGGGAGAGGCCTATGTCCAGCTATGGACATCTATCGGCTGATGATGATAATAAAACAGATTGTATGTCTAGTTTAAGAAATGGTTAAGAATAAAAATTTTGTCTATATATATTTTGTTTAAGAAAGATTTTTGTGTTTTCTTGTATCTGTAATTGTGATTGGTTTATTTGGATCATCATCATCATCATTATCAGCTTATAGACGTCCACAGCTGGACATAGGCCTCTCCCAAAGAACTCCACATCGATCGATCCAGCGCTGTCCGCATACGGCTGCTTCCTGCAACCTTCACCAGATCGTCGGACCGTCCGGTGGGTGGCTTGCCAACACTCGATTATTTGGCAAGTTCAGATAAAATCGGTTGGTTTAGAAATTTTGTTTCTAGTATTGGACAAGCAATTGATAAATGCATAGTTTATTAAACCATCAATGCATATTTTTGTTTTCAGAGGTGACACAGATTGAAGATCCGAGGCTAGAATGGCTGAGCATACAAGAAGCGATGCTGAGGGAATACCTCCACACAGCGCAGGAAGCCTTGGAGGTTAGTGACGTACTAATAAATAAGATTTTAACGAAACGCGTCCTTCTAATATTTTTTAGTTGTTTTAACAATAAATAGTAATGAGTAGCTCGCTGGTGTAATGGTTAGAGCGTGTGGCTTTTATTGCGAAGGTCACGGGTTCGAATCTCGGCATGTACCGATGACTTCAATATTTAAGTTATGTACATTTGTGAACTTTAGTAACAATAGCGAAATACAAACGGTAAGGAAAACATCGCGAGGAAACCTGCACATGAATTAGAATTTATTCTAAGGTGTGTGTGAAGTCACCAATCCGCATCAGGCCCGCGTGGTGACTATGGCCCTCATATTGAGGGTAGGCCTGTGCTCCAACAGTGGGGACGTGAATTGGCTGTTATAATTAAAATAGTAATGTCTACATAAAAAAAAACTTAAGTTTACACTCGCTATATGTACTATATAGTTTTTAGGTTAACATCATATACCTTTATGAAATCAAATATTCATGGCGAGAATATATAATGGTATTTTTATTATGGCTTTCCTATATTAATAATTTTTGATAAGTACATATATATATTTAAATGATATATTATAGCGATATATATACCGATACATTGATTTTCATTAACATACCGTTTTAATGAAAAAAAAAACAGGAAACAGTACTTTTGCCGAGCTAAAAGAAATGCATATTAAAAGATTGATAAATTTAAATAATCTTATCGGTAGCAACATTTCTTGGAAAGCTTGAACCAAATTAATAAGGATAAAAAAAAATGTATTGATAAAAGAAAAAAAATCGGACGCAGAATTATCATCAGTGTTGCCGTTCTACGGAAATTCCGGACGATTACTGGTAATTTATATATATATATATATATATATATAATATAAGATAATATTGATGTAGTAGCCGCCTTATCTATAATGAGCGCAGTGGAAAGCATTATTGTGCGATCTGAACTCCTCGGCGAGATAACGGCGGTATGCGGTGGTATGCGATGGTACTGATAACACAAGATAAGCGGTAAGTGCCCGCTTGTATTGTTTCCAATTCGGAACGCGACACACTCGCCGACGGATGCTGAATTAGTGCTAGCGGAAATACGTATAAGTTATTGCTGATGATGGTATACTAACAATATATATACCAGCTGTTCTTCCCTTTTCGCTGGCTCTAATAGATTTGAAATTTGTCAGAATTATTTCCGCCTAGCGGTACCCTTGCGTTACTAACACCCCCGCAATTTCTTTTACGTCAACATTTCGTATATAATTCTTTCTTACCTGACCGATATTCAGCAAAAGGAATATTCCTATCAAATTTCAAGTCTCTAAGCCTTATGGTTCCAGAGGTACCCTGATGAGTTTCTACGTAGAAATCTCTTATATAAATGATGACCTTATTAGGTTTACCATTATAGACCATATCACCACATAACATAAGCAAGGAGGGTCAAGCACGAGCCGATTAAAAAAATCTTTAATTTTACAAAGCTCTATAGGACTGTGGAATCCAGTTAAAGAGTACACAGCCTGGCTCGGCGCCAGGGTAAACGGGACCTACCAATTTATTGTACTACACAACGTTGCAATAAGGAATGCATAAAAGCTTGCATTCGTATAAAATTACAGCTCTTTTTCATCTGATTACTCATTTCTTTCCAAATGCATAATTGCAATTTTTTTTATATGTTTAGTAACAGCTAAACTGGGCTGGACCTTTTGGTGTTTTTGTATAACAAACGCCTACAGTAGCTTTAGACCCTAAATTCACAGGTTCAAAAACTTTTCATCACAATAACAGTTATTGTGAGTTATTCTAGAAGCTTCGATCATAAAATTGGTCATATGTGTTATAGTCAATAAATAATTACGACCTTAAGTTCTCGCCGTTGAGATTAAGTAGGAAATTTGAATCTGTACGCTGCTTGAGAAAGTTGCATCCAATTAATAATTTGTTATAAGGTAAGATATATTCAGTGATGTAAGTAGCGTGATCAAACAAAGTTATAATATCGTGATGGTTACGGCAAATATTTGCCTTTTACTAACACGCTGCTCTGAGTGTTCGGTAAACAAGTCACGTGTGCGCAAGTTCGCACTCCGAGCGTTCCGTTATCCGAGAGCGTATCATACGTTCAGCTGCAGACGTGACGGAGACCCTGATGCCGTAGCTCTCCCGGATGGTCGTGATACTATCGCATGCCATGAAACCTGCAGTTGTTGTATAACAATATTAAACTTAAATAATGTCATTAAAAAAAATTGGACACTCTTATTCAAAAAAAGCAATGATCTACACGAGATGATCGTCAACATCTGAATGGGTATAGCAGAGCACCGGATTAAATGACGTTCCTTGAAAGAGAACTATATCCAGCTATGGACTGCCGCGTGTTCGTGATGATGATAATAAATAAAACCCTCTTAAAATAAACGATAATGAAGGATCAGATAAAAAAAAAATGATTTATCGCTAAGACCATTCGATTGCTTTTACAAAACGATTATAAGGGAAGAATGCCCTATATACTATACCCTAATAATATGACCAATAGCAAGAAAGTAAATGGGGGTGGTAATGTCACAGTTGGACAGATGAATTGATGAAGATCACAGGATCGTTGGATACTGGTAGCGTCTAGCTGACCGCGCTGGAAGTCGATTACAGTTGGAGTATGTCTTCGCGATCCAATCATGTTCACCGACATAGCTCTAAGAATTGTCAGACTTAAGTGGTAATGGGCAGGACATATTGCTCGAACGATCGATGAAAGATGGAGTGCTAAGGTTTTAGAGACACGTACCGGAAGACGTAGTGCTGGAAAGTTTTTTAAAAGTTCTGGCGAAGAGAGGTGGAAAGGAGGTCGATTGGATTGGAAATTTTTGGAGCAACTGCAGTAGTAGGCGTCTGTCGGATTATGAAGTTATGTGATGGAATTTCCGAGAGAATAACTTCTCATTGCGGTGGCGTTTTTAAGTAATTATATATAAGCAATAAAAAACACAGGCGTCGCTCCGTCCGTCTGTTGCGGAATGCGGTTTGACCCGCGTCCCCCAGTAACTGTGAAGCATATCCGAGTGTTAACTGATAACCCTCGGTTACCGTCTGACGTCAATTGATCGATAGCCACGGGCTTGTAAACAAAAACTCGCGGTGGATTGATGCGGCCGCATGACCTTAGACCTTAATTTAAGCTACATGACCATGCTCATTTTATACTTGTTTATACGCCCTACTTGTTTATTCAGATCGAAACAGTAATAGTCGACTGTTAGATCTGATGGGTTGGGGTCATAGATCCGATGGTGGAATTTTATTATGATTGTTTTAATGATACTCGTCAGATATAATGTTGGTTATATAGAGCAATAGGATCTAAGAGAACAAACATGATAATTACATTTCTTCGTCGTTAACGTTTCCGGTTAACTAAGTTTGGTAACATTAGGTTGTTTTTAATAAATCGACTTCTTCGTATCTATCTAGGTTAACGAAAAAAAAATTTACTGTAATATAATAGACAGTATCATTCCATCTCAATCTCGATGTGGTACAATTTTGTTAAACCTTATGAATACAAATTCTACTTACCTTACTTTTCACTTCAATGTCTCATGGTGTTAAGTATCGTTCGCTGGTGGTAAGTCTCTATTGCTGAAGGTCTTTTGGGTAGGTAACGCGAAATAGTAGTGTGTAAACGTTGCTATATTCCAGTTTGAAGGGTCTTGTAGCTAGATAATTTACTGGGAGTGACAACGAGACCTTTCTTAACATTTTATGATGATAGTCGAGACACAGTTATAGTTTTAATAGTAGAATTACAATTGGAGTGGTGCATAATTTACTACTAAATCCATAACGTGCAGCTTCAGAATAGAACTAAGGACCTATGTTTTAAAAACTCTTATTGTCAATCGAGATAGAGCAGCATAGACGCAGAGATATTTTTGCTGTCATAGACGACGTGTAATCAGAGACGAGCATAGAGATTACATTTAGGGTAATACCGTACATGAAATATCTGTGCTTATATTTACTTAATAATAAACTTACCAATTTAAATTCAGCATACCATACCTACACCTACACAGCGTACCTTTTAAGTGACCTGAGATTATTATTTAGATAGGTTTAGGGAGCCAGGGGTATGCAGTGCTTATCTGCTTTTATTAAACGATTCTACATATAATATAATTATCATCGTATATAGGATAAATCATTTCCCTTCGACCTTCATAATGCGAACAGGGGAGGATTGGAACTGTCTGCCGGTGTCGGAGTTGCCATAACAAGAGAATCTTTATAAGAAAAGTGAAACGGCTTCATATATGTTAGTGCCCTTAGATTACATCGCCGCATATCACGAGGTGGGATCGTAGTTAAGTGCTTGTGTATATTAATTCAAAAACAATGTCCTACTTAACGCTTCGCAGACGGTATCCTCATAAAGAAATTCGCATTTCTCGGCAGTGGTGACCACTCAATAGTTGCGTATAACAGGATTTTATACGTCGGTACAGTTTGTATTCGGTTGTTTTACATTCCAATACGCTTAGGTCAATATCGCATCACGCGATACGTTTCCAAACAACTTATTACGTACGCGCCGACGTAAATGTTTCCTTGTATATATATACACACCGATTAAAGCGTGTTCCTCGTCGCTTTTTGTTACGGGTAATTTGTACGCTTCAGTGTAATAGTAGCGTCGTGAAATATAACTCTTTGTAACTGTAGATTATGCTTTTGTGTCATGGAAAAATTGTTGGACTGATTGATGTTGTACCCGCGCCGTCGTCTAACGTCGGAGTTGAATTACATTTAAACTGGAAAAGTATACAAATTAATAGATATAGCTTATTATAGTATTAAAACGAACAGTAGTTGGCAACACTGACGTTGATATCGATATGAAATCTAATAGTATATTATACTTTAGGTATCAAGGAAAGTAACATACGGGTTAAGAACTAACTAAGATTTTACGTTAAGTAAAATATTTAATTTGTTTATAGGAAGTACTTGGAAATATTAGTTAAATAACCCTAAATTAATTATCTATCAATGGTTACTTTCTTCTTCTTTAAGAAACCGAAGAATTGTTAAATTTAGTAAACTTTTTTCTTTAATAAAAATAAATAAACCAACAAACAAACTTTAAGTTAATATAAATATGACTACAATGGATCAATATATTATCATCATTATTATCAACCGATAGATGTCCACTGCTGAATATAGGCTTCCCCCAAAGATCTCCACATCGATCAGTCAGCATGGCTTCCGGTGTAGCCGGGCACTAGGAGCCGTCATTTGTAGAACATGACGTTGCAGGACTTGGGCCATTTCCCACCACCCTCTCAATGCGGGTTGGTGAGAGCCAAAGCCTTGTTTGTTGATTCGCAGGGTACACCACGAGCAATTGAGGTTGGCCTGGGACCCGTGAGTTGTTGTGCGGGACCCCTTATACCCCTTTAGTAAATGCAATTTTGTATTTTTTAATGAATACGTCTATTCCTGTTCGCGCTCGTTAGGATAGCATACACAACGCCGTATTGTGCTCGTCTCCTTGAGACATAAGATGTTAAATCTATACCCTGGTAATTACACTAGCCGCAGCGCCCTTCAAACTGGAATACAATAGTGTTTACATAGTACTGTTTATCAGCTGCAATAGGAGCTGCGGTGGTAACTAAACAGTCTCCGGTAACAAACTTACCACCAGAAAGATGTTTTTTTTTTTTTAAATGAAAACTTCTTTAGTACGATTGCTGGTATAACAAGCTAGGATTTTTTATATGCTTATATTTATCACAAATGTATGTAGTGTGCCTGTATGGGAATTGAACCCCAAAATTAACACACGGCATCATCACTTCTTTCATTCATTTACTAAGTATATAAAAAATTAATTAAAATAATCCCGTTATATAAGATTTATCAAATTACTAACTGCTCTTCCTTATACCGCACATATTTACCCGGATCGGAGATTTGTAGACCTTGTAAAATTCCACAGCGTACACCAGCAGTCGAGCTGATTAAATTATCTCCTCGGTACACATTAAAAACGCTATTATTACTGCGTGATAAGGTCGATTATCGCTTGAGAGAAACTTTAAATGGAGCTACAAACGATTAGCCGTGTGTACTAGATATTGTGGATTCCGTAGTTGGAGTTTCGGCCGGGAAATCTTTGCATACCGACATCATTTTATATTCACTATCTCGTGTTACTGTTGTTTCAGCTAGACATGCTCGAATCACCACTTCCGCCACTCGCGTTTAAGTGTAATGGGCTTTTAAACGCTCAAGAGATCGGTCGCTTCGGAGTGTATTGCATATTGTTTTAGCTTCCTTTCTAGAATTGTTATTAAGTACTTAAGGAGCAGTGTTGTATTCGCTTCGTTTTGTTTGTGCAGCACCGAGCTATAGATCTACCTATATTTTTTATTAATCGAAAGCTTGTCTATCACACCTGATGGTAAATGATGATGCGGTGGTAAAGCACACTAACTTAATAACAACATTATTCATTCTTCTTTGAACACCTACGTCATATTTGAACAGGAACCCTGACGCCGTCAAGTTGTTCCTCTCGTTCGCTGCTGTTATCAAGAACGAGGAGGTAAACCTCTTTGATCAATAACGTATCTTTTTATATGATAACTGTTACATAGAAGCGATGATGGTTCAGGTTGTAACTGTGACTGACAGTGGTACACACTTCCGTAGGGCGTACGTTCGATTCGCGGTGAGATATACCTATTTTCTTATTATAAGAAGTGACGTGTGTGAAGAGACCTTCACGTGATGATAAGTGATATACCTGCCTATAACATGTACGCTATGGTAATTCATTTGTCATATCCGGTTTACACTAATGTTTGCTTACTACTGTTTAGGGGTATAAATAGACACCACCACCTACCTAGACTGTCTCTGGCAACAAGTACATACCACCAGTTAAGTTTTCATCGGAAGAAGAACATTGTGAAGCAGTGAAATGTAAACTTTTGCGGACGTTTGACATCTTCTAAGTTGTACTTCGCAATTTAGTGGATATATAGCCTTTACTTTCTTGTAGGAGATGCTTAAAGTTCCAGCTGTGGGAATATTAAGAATATTAAGTACAATTACTTTGTGAATGTTACAATTTCTCGTATAGATTCATTTAATAACATTGGATGTAACTACAGCGTTAACTCTCGTGTTGTATCAAATCTTACGTTACGTAAGCGCGGTAATTTCATTGAGTCGAACACACTTTAAACCGGAGAAAATAACGTTACAACACCACTGTCTACCTAGCAGCGAAAAGTAAGTAGGTCTGTCACCTACTTGCGTTAACAAGTTGAAACTTTAATCGTATTATGTGCAGTGTAAACAAAAACAAGGATTCGATCGGTCGGTCGCGCCATTCATTTGTATGTATTCACCAATCGGATGTTAAAATTATCCTTAAGGGTTGCTCACCTTGATCGTGTAAAAAAAAAGTTGTCTCATTATAGACTGGTATGGCTTTTTATGCTTCACTCGCAAACACACAGCCTGCTGTAATTGCGTCTCAAATTAGCTGAAAAGTAAAGATAATTTTGTTAACGCATAAGTTTTTACATATTTTATAGTTTTTTTTTATATACAATTAAGCGACGAGACCAGTGGGTAGCTCACCTGATGGTAAGTGATACTACTGTCCATAACGTGGCGCTAGATAGGATGATATACACAGCACCGTATTGCGCTCGACGCTTAAGACATAAGGTGTCGAGTCTCGTTACCTCAGTAATTACACTAGCTACAACGCCCTTCAAATCCGAACACAGTAATGTTTGCACAGTGCTGCGGCAACAGAGACCTACCACCAGTACAATTTATTAAATGATGTTACGAGACGAGCAAGATTTTAACCTGGTGATAAGTGAGGATGACGTACACTGCACAACATTGTGCTTCTCACGTTGAAACATAGGATATTAAGACGTCTTACCTCATCAATTACAGTAGCTACAACGCCCTCCAAACCGGGATACAATAATGTTTACACACTACTGTTTGCCGGCTGCTACAGAAGCTGGAGTGGTACGTATATACACGGTCCCAGCAATAGAGGTCTTCAGTATATTAAATCTTGCTGATCGTGAAGCTGTGCAGTGAGCAAAACCTAACAAATTATTAATTAAATAATAATTTGATTTATTTTTAAATTTTTTAGGCCCCACTGAAAATCAGGGTTGCGGTCGTTAAAGGCTGTAACATTACCTGAGTGGGGTGGGTTCCTATTTCCTCATGATGTAAATGCAATATGTGGTATTTATTTTATTTTTTATTATCTATTTTTTTTTCTCGTGGGAATAAACGATATATTATATCATTTCTTCTCTAATTATCTCTTACTCTAACAATTCACAATCTTACCCAGTATATTAATATGTCAGTTTATATGAGTTCTCTAATAAGTCTCTTTATTCTCTAAATATTTTCATCGTTTCGCTTTTATCCGTATATACAAATGTTAATAACATTGTGCTGTTAATTTAATTAGTACTAGTCGTCGTTAATTTGTCTCTCCTGTAACCATGTGGTGATAGGAATTATCTCCATGACACAGCGGCGGAACCACATGCTTTGCAACAAGATCTCGACCTCAAGCCCAAGTAGTACTCATCTACCTATCTATCTCTTTCTTGTTGGAAATCTATAACTGTTGTGTGCAAAGTATGAGATGTTTCGAGATCTTCAGAATCATTATCATTTCATATGAGATCGAGGTCATTATACTGGTATAGATGAGATAATTTAAATGATTGTCACCGTCAATATAACCTATTAAGATTAGTCGCGAATATATCTGTTTCTATACATAGTACCAATGGCCGCGCGTCTATCTTCAGACTGCTCTCATGAAACGGAATAATTTTGATTAATACTTCCCGATGCTCCAGTGACTCGTATCTTACGGGTTTATCGAACCCGCGATCTCAGCATGTACATCTCAGTCGTTAAACTGAACATCCGCGCCACCTGTTGGTGTATTTCCACCTCTCAGATCCATAGGTAGCTTCTTCATAGTTTGATAACGTAATACTAGCATATACCAGTGTCTTATAATATTAACAATAGTAGTCTCATGTTAACACCTTTCAGTTTATTGAAATCTAATTAATTTAGTACTGTTTTTTCTCTTACTTCTAGTTCCTATAGTTGAAGTCTAGAAATTACAATAATAATAGAGAGTTTTCGTCCTATACTCTTCTAGCTATTATAACATCCCCGAGGTCTGCTATAGGAATATAACAAACCCTCAAAGGGAGGTAGTTTTTGAAAACAGTAATAGTAATTTAATAACAAAGGGAGCCATCCTTTACTAGTTGGAGAGGCACTTTAAGAAGAAGAACAAAGAGAGCGGGACGGTAATCTGAAGTTAAGTGATACACCTGTCATTAACATCATAGCGTTAATTAGGATGTTATACACGGCATCACGTTGCTCTCGTCGCATTGGGACATAAGATATTGGCTTTCGTTACCCCAGTAATTACACTAGCTACAGCGCCCTTCAAAAAGGAACACAGTAATGTCTGTATACTACTGTTTGGCGGCAGAAATAGGAGCTATAGTGGTGCCTACCTACTCTCCGGCAACAGAGACCTACCATCAGTAATTAAGATTTATTTGGGGACTATAATTTAAATATTCATAACTATAGAAAAACAGTTTGAAGGTTTACTTGAAGATAATTATTTTGCGCTGCGGTGGTACTTAGACGGTCTTTAGCAACAGAGACCTACCACCAGTGAAAGTATAACTATTCTTAACTTTTAAAGAAGCAAAGATATATACGAAATCACGATAACAGATTTGCAGAATTAAAACTCGTATTAGTACGTAAAAATTTATTAAAAAAAAAAAACCAAAAGTACCATTCACGCCTTTTAAATTTTGCGAGGTGGGCAGATCATCAAGGTCAGTTTATAAATATTGACATTGATTGCTACTAAGGTATGTGACAGGTTGTCAGACTCGATTACGAAATACTAAAAACTATTTCCTAAAGTATACACACGAAGTTATAAACTAATATAATATTCAAGGATAACGATATTACGAACTGTTCTCAAGTTTTGTTTGTTTTATATCAAGTTTTATCAGATATTAAGTATTATACGAATAAGTTATGAAATTTAAACTTGATATTCGCCGGCAGGTCTCCGACTAGGTAGGTACCAGCGCAGGTACTATATCTGCCGCCAAATGGTAGTGTGCAAACTTTACTGTGTTCCGATTTAAAGCTGGTGAAATAACTTAGGTATAGACTTAACATCATATGTTTAAGGAGGTGAATATAATATGATGCTGTGTATATCATCTTAATTAACGTAACGTTGTTATTAACAGGTGCATGACACCATAAGGTGAACATCTTCTCATTGCTTAGATTTAAAAATACTTATGCTTAATAGGTTGTCCTTAATACAGTCCTTTAATATTTCTCGTTATTCTTATTTTTAAATATTTAAAAAAGTATGTAGGAGATATTTAGAGATACTCAACATTTGGTAGAGATACTGGTTGATATATTACCTGAGTAATTTGGGGGTCAGTTGTGAACAGATTTTATAAAACTCTCTCCCAAAGCGAGTTACAAGGGTGTTACGGTCAGTGAAAAGGGCGTGGAACAATTAGACCTATTGTTCAAACTATTAATTGTTTAAAGCAATTTTTTTTATATATTAAATTTAAATAGTTAAATATTAAACTTCAATAATTGAAGATTTGTATATATGTAAACTTTTTCTTCCCTTATATATTTTTTCATACTTCACAAGTTCTTAAATTTAAGTTATGTTTTATATCGTTGACTACCAACTAAATTACTAATAAAATTATTATTTATTAGTAACACACAAATATATATATTTTGTCGCTTATACTGAGAAGTTAGTAGCTATTATTAAACTGTAGTGTTAGGTTTAATTCGCTGTATATTTATGTTTAGGTAGTCATTAGAGTAAGTGATCGTGGCGCGGTGACGTCACTTTCTGTAAAATTCCACAGATATCCGATTGATTAAATTGCAAGCAGATGTTGCGGAATTTATTATACACATTATTTATATACCTCGTCGGTTTTCGAAGAATTCTAGCTTCATGTTACATACCAGCTGTTCCTTCTCCCGCTTTTCCTGTACGTAACACCACTGCAACTCTTCCCGTTGGGGAAGAAATTTTGTCGTCAAATCATAGGTCAGTATTCATATTAGGTAAAAAGGAATATTTCCAGTCTCCAGGATTTATGGTTGCACAGACATCGTGATAAGTCTGAATAGATAGAAATCTTTCATATATATACGTACCTTCTAGGGAGCTGGAGTATGCAGTGCTTTTTTGCTTACTTGAAATGTACGAGTTAGTTATATATATAAACATTAAGCTATATAATGCTTATTTACGTGAAAATGTAGCTTTAATTTCTTACTATTGGCTTTCGATTTTTTTTTTAATTATAACCATATACTTAAAATATTATTTTTCGTCTAAAGATGTTTTATATATACTAATCAGTTTTATCCAATAGAAAGTCTGTAGAGATATAAAAATAATTATATGGTTTAATGGGATAGGATTTTTTTATATATTTATACGTATGTAAGTATATATTTTTAGTAAAATGATATAGACAAGTACACACAATTATTTAGAATGCGTGCATGTATAGGTACTTACGTCAATTGTATATTGAATCATTTTCAACGCGCTAATGAAAGGCGAAGGCATTTCGCCGCGAATCCTTTTGAAGCTCCGGTTGGTGCAATCACAATGGTATACTGCATCCTAACGTTGCGTAAACAAAGTAATACCAACATGGATGGACGATTAATATGCCGGCGGCATATAAAAATTCGCGGCGTTATCTTATGGCCTATAATAGTTGCGCGGTAGCGTCGTGGCATTGCGTACGTGGAACTATGTACACCGGGGCCGCGGGGCCTTCTGCGGGCCCCCGACTGCCTGGCGAGCGATTCGGCCCTCTATTATCATAACCGTAAGATCCACCATGAATCCGCCAACGGGCCATGGTAGCTGTGCCGCGCTCCGTGCACACTTGTTAAAAAGGCTCTTAGTATGTACGTGCCTCCTTTGTTTGCGCAAGGATAGAAAGAGGTCCTAGAGCTCATAGAGTATTTGGCAACGTCTGCTCAGGTACGTGAGGTAAATTCCTTGTGTAAACATTCTTCAACGGTGTTTTTGCACTGTCCATTTATGAAAGACAAAAGATTTATTCTTTTTGTTCTTATATTCTTAATTTTTTTTAGCTAGTATGAACTTATAAATGATGAAGCTTGCTCGCTTAGAAGATCCTAGATCTTATACGTTGACATTTGGAAATCAGCGATGCTGTTATAATGACGGTAATATCACGATGATAACTAGCCAGACGAGTTCCGAATACTCCTACCGTCATCCAAACTTCATATGTGCCCCTCGAAATCTAATTCAGGGACCTCTTGTCTTTTTTTATTATTATTATTTATTCCTAATTTTCGCTGATATTATTATACAAGGCTTTCCCTTATCTTATTTACTTACAAAATATTCACTACTAATTTAAATATATTTTTTTCTAATTATTAATTTTTTACATTATCTATACTTATGCTATCTATCTGATATACACAGAAATACAAAGTATTATTGTGTAGATATAGATAAAGTAACATTTTTGTCCTTACTTCTATTTTTCACTATTTTACATATTTTTATACAATAATTTATGAACTTCTATTATCTTGTATAGACTGGCTGCATCTATTCTTGAGCCTGTCTCCTGCTCAAAGTCATACCTTGGGCATCTATGTATAGGACACTCCGTCAGCAAATGAGGAACCGTTTCTTCTACGGCGTCATCACATTTGCACGAGGGAGTCTCCCGATACTTGAAACGGTTCAAGTATAAATGTTTAACATATGATACCGGGCACGTGTCATGATCTGGATTCCTTCTGCTGTTAAGAGCAGCCAGCTTGGCTAATTCATCAGCACGCTCATTACCAGGAACCACCGCGCGAGTTTTGACCCAGAACAAAGACACGTCTTTGCTCTCGGTAGAGGCGCTCCGCAAATTCTCCCTGGCCACCACGGCAAGAGGATGGAGCATGAGAGATGGACCATGATTCGCAACAGTATTGAACGCAGCTTTACCGTCACTACAAACCATAGCTCGCTTCCGTCCTCTTAAGGACCATTTTGATTGCCTCACATATGGCTAGGAGTTCCGCCTGATAGACTGCAGTACGCGGACAGACATAGCTTCAAGTTTTGGACCTCCACCTTACTTTTCCATATGAAAAGTGAGACTCCTAGACCTCTTGCCTTACAACGCCAAGTGGTTAGCTTAAATCAATACACATGTGAACAGTCCAAACAAATTAATATTTTGTTTTTATAAACTTACCTAGATAGGTCTCATTTCAAAACTTATCTGTCATCATCATCATCACCATCATTATCAGCTGACAGACGTCCACTGGTGGACATTGACTTCCCCAAACTTATCTTTATCGCCAAATGTTAATGTGAAAACTGTGTTTCGGTTCTTATAATCTATATATATATATAATAGATTTCCACTTATGTAGGGACTCATCACGATATCTTTGGAGCCATAAGACCTGGAGGATTGAAATTTAATAGCAATATTCCTATTGCCGAGTATAGATCAACTATGAACGGAATTTAGAAAATTCCTTCCCCAAAGAGAGTTGGGGGGTCTTACAGTCGGCAAAGAGGGCGGGGAACAGCTACTATATACTTTACACCAGTCCCTTAATAAGTCTCACAAGAACATGTATTAATATATTCATCTTATTTTTTTTAATAATTAAAATCTTGCTTGACCACAATTAAATCATTTCATGTCCAAGCAAGTCTAGTTTTTTTTTTGTCACAATCCAGTTTTGGTCGACGGATAAAAATTTTATTTACATATCTATACTAGTGTCAAGTAATACGAGCGATCTATGACTAATGCATGTGGAATTAGGTTGATGCAATTTCCGCAGTGGAAACAAAGTGCTTCGACTAATGTACAGATTTCATCATCTCATGAGAAGTTCCAAAAATTTGGAAATCAGCTTATGTATTTCCCATCCACATGTGTGGCAGTAAAAGTGTAATTAAAAATTATAGACCAATTTCTAAATTATGTGTCTTTGCTAAGTTCTTAGAAGGAATCGTAAATACACAAGCATACAAAGCTATGGTCCCCACCTTAATTCCTGAATAGCATGGATTTCTTCAAAAAGGTCCACAACCTCCAACATCCTCACATTTGTAGACTTTTTCACCCAAGATGGCGGCAAGGTATAGGCGGTCGGGTCGATGCGATATTTCCTGATTACAGCAAAGCTTTCGACCGAATAGACCATCATATGCTGTTGCAAAAACTCTTAATGGCAGGGATACATGGTAACCTATACAGATGGTTCTGCTCCTATATAAATAACCGGTCGCAGGCGGTTGTGGTCAACGGCTTCATTTCCAACTGGAACTGCATCCCATCGGGAGTTCCACAAGGGTTCTTAATCTCTCCCCCAATATTTAATATCTATATAAAGTTATTTTAAGTTGCTTTAAATATTCCAAATTCTTTTGTTAGACGACATGAACATTTTCAAAAAATTACCGCCATTTCAGATCGTAAACGTAACTAAATGTAAATTTATCACTTTCACCCGGAAGCTAAAGTTCATAAAATACAACTACACAATTAATGGAAGTCACCTCTAAAGAGTTAAGGAAGTACGCGATCTCGGAGTGTTGCCCGACTCAAAACTCACAGTAAACACATTGACTATGTAAAAAAGTTAATAGGACGATGGGACTTGTCTTAAGATCCAACTCACAATTTACCAATATTAAAGTAAGCAAAATACTGTACAGCTTCTGTATGCGCAGCATCCTCGAGCATTGTTCACAGATATGGAATCTCCAGTGTAATGTATATGTATATATAGGCTGGAATCAATACAGTGTAAATTTCTTAGATTCGTGCAGTACAAAATTAAAAATTATGATATAAGTTATGAAGAGATGTGCGAAAGACATCATATCCTCCCACTTTAAGAAAGACGGAAAATTGCTGACATTGCATTTTTAGGTAAAATAGCACAATCGCATGTAGACTCCCCGTATCTACTCTCGAATATATATATATATATATATTCCTACAAGGTCGCAACGACGCTGTAACTTTTTTTATGCTCCCTTCTGGAAGTTTAACTATAGAAAAAAATAATTTTTCTATAGATCTTCGGAGGAATTTAATAAATTGGTTGACCGGGCTGATCTTGATCTCTTCACAAACCGTGTATATTGAAATCTTTATTAAATAAGCGCTGGTTCCATAACGTGTTGTAATTGTATTTGGTATATATATATGTTCAAATAATATAGTGCTGACGAACAACTTCGAACAAGAGACAGATGTGAAGACATATAAATGGTGCTTAGTTATAATATATAGATTTTTTATAATTATATGATAAGTCACTGTTAATTTTCAAAATAATAAAAATTCAGGTTTCGTAAATTATTCAGGTTTGACAATTAATTATTAAACATTTGGTTTAAATATTTTACAGTTAGAGCGAAGGTCATGATACTTGATTACATAAAAAGAAATTCACAGAGAAACTTATATAACATCAATCCATCACAATTGACAATTGTCTCATTATCATCAGCTAATAATGTCCACTCCTGGACATAGGTCCGTCTTATTAGCATATGATTTTGATTTCGCCTGTTTAATAAAAGATTGTATTGAGGAAAGAAGCTGAGCTATGAAGCGACTTCACCAGCGTTCACTTCTTAGTCTTACTAGAAACACTATACTACATTATGCTCGTCTCCGGGTGACATAAGATCCTATGTCTTTACCCCAGTATTTATATTAGCTACAACACCTTTCGAACCAGATCACAGTAATGTGTGCACATTAACATTTGGCGGCAGAATTAGAAGCTGCGGTGGTCCTTCTAAGGCCTTTGTCAACGGATGTTTATCAAGTGAATATATGAAAAGAGTTTGTTTCTTCTTCTTAGTTTTATTTGCTCTCTCTAATTAATTTTTAATAAACTTCCAGAACTGATTGGTGGATATTGTAAACATATAAGTTTAAAGTGTAAATTTAATCTCTACGTATGAAATTATCACCTATTGCATGCTATGATAACCTAAGTATATTATCAGTCGGATGGCGCCGACTGTTGTTGCGCATAGTGCTATAACTGGTTAATAATTTCTTATATAAAAAAGCAACTTCAATTCCAGCTTTTTGAGGACTTAATAGATACGGAGTCGAAAATATTTCGCGGAAGGTCCGACACAGCTCCATCTGTCGCTGTTTCCGCGAACGGGCTCCCGCTCCTGGTATCGCGTGGCGTGTCGGCCCCGCTATCCGGTTACGTGGATATCATAAATACCTGATATGGGGGTTTTATTTATTTTTTTACATTTCCTTAACATATTAATTCCTTTATGTCTGCCACACGTTAGCCATGATCATTATGTATAACACCACAGTATTTTATAGACTAGCACTTGACTACTTTCCTACTTGATTGTAAGCGGCGATATAATCAAAGGGGATTAGTATAGAAGTAGCTCATTCACTCTTCTCTTAAAGATTTTTATCTCATACCTGAATGAAAATATTGACGCCGGCAGACTCTTCCAATACTCCGCTGTTGGCATTATGAAGGTCGAAGCGAACGGATTTGTCGTAATGCGCAAGATATCGATAATGTATGGATGAATGTCTAGTATGTCTGTACTTCCGATAGTAAAAAAAAAAAAAACGATAGTAGTATCAAATCAAGAAATTACTGCACACATGTTCCGAAATACATTCTGAGGAACACCTAGTCATGTAGATGATAATCAGAAGTCAGTTGGGTTAATGGTGAACAATAGTAGTCAGACCCGACCTGAACTAGTTTTTGTTTTAGTAAGACCATGTATAAGTTTACAGTAGTTTGATTGCTATGATACTTTTAAAATAAAATGGATAGTGCTTGATCACGATACTACTTGGAGTTAATAGATATGGTTTGTGATGGTGAGGAGCATTAACTTAGTAACAATTTATTCACTCTTATCTTGAAAACACCGACGTTGTATTTAGTCGGAAACTGCAAGTAGTTCCACTACTTCGCTGTTCTGACGATATTTCTTTTTCTCGAAGATGAGAATCTTACAAATATTGATATAATTTTTTTTTAATTTGATGAAGGACACAAATAGGACTTTAACTTGAGCTTGAGTATCAATTGATATCTTTAGCTTTCTATTTATCTCCAATTCTGTTATGTCATACACTACGAGTACATCTGAAAAATAAAAGTATATTACAATCTGAGTAAGAGTTCGTGTAACGTTTTCATCTGCGTAATTTGATCGCGGCATTCACTTTCAGAGGCCTGGTTGACATTATAGTGTCACCTTTAATACAGTGTTATGCAAACAAACGGGGCCTATATTTACATTTTTATCTTGTCGCGGCGACGCATGCGTCATTGAACTGTATCCGGTCAGCATTGTTTAGAACCTGTTGCAGGTATACGAAAAATCTAGAATCACTACATTATTTTGTATCTATAATGGGATAAAAACTGATCCAAAGATGGTGGTGGTCGCAAAACATATTCTTACCTTAGAATTGTTAAATCTATCGAGTTAAGAATATGCGCTACTTAGGCGGTTTCGAATCTGGGAACTCTATGTTTAAGGCAAAAGATTTAACCGCCAAGACATAGAGTACAAAAATAATGTTTTTTAAATTTAATTCTACCTACGCTTATGGTATAATGGTTTAGAGTTCGTGTAATTTCGACTGCAGGTTCAAATCGTCGACAATCTGACAATGAACCATGGGTATATTTTTTTATTCAGTGGAGCTCGCGTTGAGGCATAAGATGTTCAGTCTCGTTACCACAGTAATTACACTAGCTACAACGCCTTTCATAAAGTTTGGCGGCTTAGATAGGCGCTGCGGTTGTACCTATCTAGACAGTCAACAGAAATCTACCAATAAAATGTTATATATTCTAATTAGGTTTTTTTTTTTAGTTGCAAGCTAAACCTAGGGTACTAATGTTATTCTAACGAATGATAAGGGCATGCCATAAATTGCGATATAAATTTTCAACCGACCAGCAACGCCCATTGCTTTATTGTCAACGTTGAGTTATATGGCTTGCCTTTGCAATTATTCAAATGCAGGTACCATAACAAACGCTAATACATATTTAATTGTCCACACCCTGAATATTTCACAAGGCTAACAACTGGCTGAGGCGTACAATTTTTGAAATACTCCAAAAGTAAAAAAAAACTTCAAACTACCCACACAACCTTCCGCCCGATATGGAGTAAGGCGAAAAAATCCTTCGTACTATACGCGTAAAGGTTGAAAACCGCGTATTTTTTTTTTTCATCTCTCGGTTCGGTTAAATAATTTTCGGTGTCCGTGTTACGTGTAATTTGTTGTATTTTGATTGTGATGATGGGTAATTGGCCGGTGGTGGAATCATTACGTCTGACCCGGGACGTTCCGGGAATGAAGGTCGTCCCGAATTTAGAGATGGGCAAGTGGATCCAAGTTTTAAGATTTTAATGAATATTCACTCTAATTAATCTAGATTATTTATATATAAGAACTATAACAGATATATATTTACATTCTGAATATAATTCAGTGTAATATATTTATCTTTATTTCCAATCGTTTAATAATTTTGACGTTAATTACTACTTTTTAAAATAAATCTGTGTAATTACCATATAAGGTAACATAATAGATCCAGTGCTCTAGCGCCGCGATCCTTGTAGGTACGTGAAAATTATATTGATATTCAGGGAAATACTGAAAAATTCTTATATATAAAATAAAACTTTGTTAATATACCTAAAGAGACTACTACTGTAACACCATAAATCGGAAGTCTCAACAGGAAGTACTAAGTATATTCTTAAGTTTGAGATTTCTAAAGATAATTATAGTCATATGGTAAGTGTACTTATAACTTAAAAGATTTATTAATAGGTAAGGGAGGGACAAAAGTTTTGAGGCCCTGTTCTAGACAAGTACTCTCCATCTTCGTCCTCATCGTCAGCAGGTTAAAAGTACATAGAAAATTTGCTGAGGGTAGAATTGATTTTATCAATCTGATCGCTCAACTTCAGTTTGAAGAGGGCAATTAATGATGATTATTTTATATATGAGAAATACATATTTTTGTAATATTTTTTAAGAGAACATCAAAGATTTTTATTATTTATTTCATCATCATCAGTTCATCTTAACGCTGTTCTACCAGTTTATTATAAAATAAAGATTGTTGGATATATTTGGTCGAGTTAACCCATCGCATCACTATTAGCGCCTATTTCGTTGTAACAGGTGAGGAGGTGGAGTTCCTGGCTCCCAGATTTTTTGTGAAATTCATAACTACGGCTGGAGTTATTTCGGGTTCAACAAAAAAATGATGCAGCGTCTGAGTCGGGGCACGTCTGGTGGGTTACGCCCGGTTCATAATGGTGGTTCTGCATTCAAATTCAGTTTTCGTTGTATATCAAAACGTATTGATTAAAATTAAATTTTTAGGGATGGAGGGAAAAAAAATTATTTGTTGCTCTACTAATTTGATATAATCAGATTTTAACTGAAACGCATGATTTAATTATTTAAGTACTTGAAAACGATAACACTACGTAAGTTAAACTGAACAAGCAAACAATCTAAGTAACAATGCTACGGTATAAAAATTAAAAACTATTACAAATAATGAGAAAGTAAGAAACTATAACAGAAGCTTTCTTAAAAAAAAACCTTAGCATGAAAAATATGAAACCTCTTTGCTTAAATCTTGTTCATAAACCATATTCATATATATATCTATATATTGTTTCTGCATATATTTAAAAATAGATTTGTGTCTAATAATAATTATTAGATTCAGAATTCAATCAAAACATACGTCACTTTACCAAAGAGGTATTACTCCTCATTCTTGATAGGAGCTGTAGAGGAGTGGAACAACTTGTCTTCAAGAGGAGAGGGAATGAGCAGTTACCAGGTTAGATAGATTAGATTTACCAGCGCAGACAAGATCATTTAACACCAGCTGGGATGATGGTTAAGTACTAGCTTTTGTAATTAACAAAAATATTCATACATAATAGTTTTATGATCATCTAATAAAATAAAATATTATATTACTTTCTAGAAAAATCTATTACATATATATATATAATATATATATATATATATATATATATATATAGACTAAATAGTATGTACTATACTTTTAACTAGCGATATCTTTTTGTTAGACAGTATTATATGTTTTTTTTTATTCGACGAAGCGACGAGTCGAGCAAGAACTTGAAGACTTTCACCTGATGGTAAGTGATACACTCTGCACCACATCGTGCTCGTCGCCCCGAGGCATAAGATGTTGTCTCGTTACCCCAGTAATTTTACTAGCTACAACGCTTATAAAACACAGTTATGTTGTTTGCATACTGCTGTTTGCCAGCAGAAATAAGCGCTGCGGCGGTACCTACCTAGACGGTATCTGATAACAGACATCTTTTTTTTTGTTATCGGAAGGAAACCTTCTAAAAAAGTAACTCTGCTTCTGGGCGGAAGGCAAGGTTATGTGGGTTTTTACCCACTAAAGCCCCCTCGGTGATCATCCTCACTTGGCATCACTCGCACGTCTCAGGGAGAGTTGTAGCCTTCCTCGACATCCTCGCTTTGGTACGATAAGAGTTAGACCATCTCGTACTTGTCGTTCATCTCGGGTTCTCTTGGTGGATAATGAGGGCTCCCTTTGGAACCTGAAAACCCTTCCAGTCGCCTTCTACGGCCGACAGGGCTTACCTTAGTCCTATTCTTAATAGCTCCGGTACTACAAGGCAATGGTAACAGATATCTATAACCAGTAATTGTGATTGCAGGTTTGTATTTTTTTTTATTCACTTTAAATTACAAATACCTATACAAAGGAAACATTATTTTCCATACTCTTACGTTTGTTATAACAATAACTTAAGTAAGGACTTATCGTCGGCATGTAAGATTTACAGCTTACAAAGGTCATTGGAAGAATGTCACAGTTCAATAAGTATTTAAGTTTATAAATCGAATTTTTTTTTGGCGGAAAACGTGTCTTATACAATATACTGTATAATTAATTAAAACACTATCTTTAATCTTTTAAGATTTGTTAATTCCTTTTAAGAGTTATCATTAAGGTAGTATCAATTATGAAGCTTCCTCATTGTGCTGCCTTTGTTTTATTATTCTAGTATATTATCTGTGCCTCTAATACCCTCGCCCTTTGAGGGTAGGAGTTTTGTGAAATCAATTCTTAGCTGACCTCTAAATAGCAGAAGCAATATCTCTACCAAGTTTCGAGTGTTCACGTTCGTTTGGTAGATTTCGAGATGAGTCAATGAATCTCTGAATATATCCTGTATATATAGATTATTATTGATTTATTTCATATTTTCACGAATATATACTTTTGTCACATGAATAACTTAAATTTTAATTTATAACTTATAATGCACTTATTCGGGAGGTATTAATCGAAATCAAGTTCTTTCTGCTGTGAATGTCCTGATTGGTCCTTTTAGGGGATTTCTATACAAGGATCGTTGATTTAGATCATTAATCCCATGTTCTATTAAATTGTATTATCATGAAACTAAGAGACCAAAGTTTATTTCTTTATACGTTTAACTTTAACTTAATTACTGTTTTTTAAGTATGTTAAGTGGCGTTGTAATGTATGACGGTTTTTATTGGTAATAGATCTCTATTGCCGGAGACCACTGCATCTTATTGCAGCAGATAAACAGTTATGTTCATACATTACTGTGTTTCAGATTGAAAGGAGTTTTAGTTAGTAAAATTACTAGGGTAACGAGATTTTTCTTCTCTCAAAACGACACGTTGTTATGAGCAGGCCTATAACTTACTATTAGGTGAATGTCCTGCTCATCTCGTCGATTGTAATATTAGTCTAAAAGTTATTCCGTCTTGGCTTAAAGATGCCTCTATTCTACATGGGTGGGAATGCATCTTACCTTTACAGATTCTTTAATCAATAATATCAAAAGTTTTTAATTTAATTCATTTCATCTTAACTTTTGTACGTTTATCGCGCTGTCTAAACGCTTTCGATCCGTGTTCTGTATCCACTGGAAGTGCGGATGCTGTGAAGCATTTGAGGCTTTTTTCCTCAGCAGCGTCACCTTGGCGGTGGTTCTCGGAAGCGTTGATTGCCGTCATTACGCGCAACCTTTGCTGCACCGAGCCAAGGCTAAGTGTCGTCTCATTGTTTTTAAGTAACGACGAACGTACGAATGTTGACAACACGTACCAATGTTTTACCTCTGATATTTTAATGCTCATGATTGGAACTTCAACAAATCATATTTCTTCAAGAGCAACGTTTACAGCATCTCTAATCGAATATTTAAGTATCAAAGATAAATATTTAAGAAAAATATATACAGTATTGGAAAGTGTACAATATTGTATGTATTATTAGGCAATTACTGGGGAGTTTTATTCTTATATTTTGATCATGATCCTACCTGATGTTATATCTATGTATATATTTAATTACACCCCACTTATCTCTCCCCTATAACACCATACATCTTTTCAACCCTTCCACATTCAATATTTTCTCACCTTTCTTCTCCCCTTTTTATATTTTGTCTTTAGTTTTTGTATTGCGTTTATTTAAAGTTATGATTTTATTTTCTTTTTTATTATTTTAGCTTATGGATACCAGATCCGTGAGCCCTAAGTTTGATGAAGCTGCAATAGTCGCCAATAAAACTTGCTGCGCAAACTTTATCTTAAAAAAAACCTGATGTTAAGTGATGTCGTCTGTAGTGGTATGGCGCACTAATCTAGTAACAGCCTATGCACTTTTGTCTTTAAAAATTATATGATTAAATCATTACTATTGTAAAGTATATATTATATAGCGTTCATAATAATTAAATAGTAATATATTTGCTTATAAAAGTGCAATGAATTGATGTGTAGCTTTTGCTGTAGATAATAATGTTATAATGAAAGGCGTTGAGGTAGAAGCTCTGATGTTGAACTCAATTATACGGGGAGGGATCAAAGAGTAGTGAGAGCGACATATATACTCCTTGGTAAGAAAAAAATAAATAAATACCGGCATAGCTCAGATACATATTTGTAATATTAATAAAGAAAAAAATCTTCGATTCTTTTTGTTTTTTTTTTTAATGTTGTCATTTGTTTGCTTCGTGTCGGAACGTGTTCTCGGAAATGGAGAGAAAGCGAAGTGCGAGCCGTTATTAAATAACTATGTTTAAAAAGGTTAACGACGCAAGAGATTCATTGCGATCTGGAGGCAACATTAGGAGAGTCTGCTCCGCCGTATTCCACTGTTGCAAGGTGGGCTTCTCAATTTCGAGTAGGGAGAACGAGCACGGAAGACGAACATCGTTGCGGCCGTCACCACGTCCATCGAGGTCAGTCACCCAAGAAAATGTTGCGAAAGTCGAGAAAATTGTATTGAGCGATCGAAGAGTTACCATCCGATCCTTAATTCAAGAAACGGGCATTTCATATGCAAGTATTCAATCTATATTGAAACAATCTTTGAATATGAGAAAAGTCTCCGCAGGATGGGTGCCGTGAATGTTAACCGACACTCAGAAACAAAATCGACTTGACATTTCGAAGATATTGTCGGACAAGTTTCAAGAAGATTCTGAAAAGTTTTTCTCTCGTTTCGTAACAATGGACTAAACATGGGTCCATCGTGTTGATGCCGAGGCAAAACAGCAATCTTCGCAATGGAAACGGCCATCATCACCGACCCCGAAGAAGGGATATTGTTGATTGATTACCTGGAGCGTGGAACCACTAGGCATATTACAGGCTAATATTATATGCAGCTTTTATTTCCAAGTTGAGGAATGCCATCAAAGAGAAAAGGAGAGCGAAACTTCGAAGAGGCGTGCTGTTTCATCACGACAACGCACCCGCGCACAGGCCGGCAGTTGCGATGGCTGCCATTCAGCAAGCTGGCTTCGAATTGGTTGAGCACCGCTCTTATTCACTGGATCTGGCGCCTAGCGATTTTTGTCTGTTCCCGAAATTGAAAGAATACTTAAGGGGAAACAGGTACGAAGACGATAACGAGGTGATGGATGCCGTGGAGACCTTTCTGCAGGACCAAGACAAAACTTTTTTTAAAGAGATTGAAGCCTTGGAAAACCACTGGACTCGGTGTGTAAAGATACTCGGAGACTGTAGAAAAATAAATGATTAAGTTATCAATAGTCATTATATTTTATCTCATTCTCACTACTTTATGATCCCTTTTCGTATGTGATACTAAGTGACAATAAGACCGAAAATGGTTGGTAGTTTACTTCTATATAATATTGTAAATCATAAGCAGGCAGGAGTCTGGTGGTAGGTCTATTGCCGGAGAACGTCTAGCTAGGTATCGCAGCTGCTATCTTTGCAGAACTGCAATCGGCAAACTTTACTGTGGTAACTGTACTAAGGTAATAAGACAACATATTAAGTCTCATAGCGACGATCACAATCTGGTGTTGTAATTATCATCCTAATTAAAGCTATGTTGTTACGTGCTTACCATCAAATGAACATTTGGCTCGTGTCCAAACTCCAACGTGACGCTGGAATTGAACCGGGAACCGTCCGTATTGTGAAGCAAGCGGTTAGCTACTGAACAATGGGGATAATTACATAAAGCTATGTAACCGTGCTGATATCGCGTTACTTGACGCAATTGTGACTACAGTGATTGCAATTTCTGCGTTCAACAGGATGAAACTAATTGATTTAAGCTATTTATAACTTAATCGTTGCAATCGCCACGCCGATGAGTAACCGCTCTTATTATTCTGAATTCATTCTATTGTGTAAGCGGATTTTATTCTATACAAACATACTGTATACATTAACTATTACACATTAAGCTTTATGTAATTATCTCTGAGCGAGCGAATCACAAATGTCGAAACATAAATGAACTAAAGTCACAGATAAGTCTAACATACTGCTAGATTTAGGAGACAATCGCCAGGGTATATTGTTCTATAGATTGCTGAAGTAGTGACCTCGTACCGGTCGATGATGTTAATCAAGGCACCTCACACAGGCGGGCCGACGTTCTGGTGAAGGTCAGCGTGGGGCCGATCGGTGTGGAAATCTTTAAGGCAGGTCTACGCTCCCAGCAGATGCCTGTCAGATTATGGTGATGTTAGTGAAGACTGTAGCGCGCTGTGTATTTTAATGCAGATTTATCTGATTTAACTAGCCAGGCGGATCCGGAAATACTTTCTTCGAACCAAACTCCGTAACGTGTATCAGAATTGAACCAAGAACCTCCGTGTTAGCGGCTTCGCTACGAAAGCAGTTAAACTTCCTCTGGGGATATCTGAATACTACAATGCTGCTGTGGCGGCAGATTGAATATTAGAGGTTGGTGATGCCAGGCCTGACCCTAAAACATCAATAACTTATTGACGTTTAACAGTGTATAAAATTTAAGTAGAGTATTAACTTTTGGCCTATATAAAAACATTCTCTTCAAATACACAAATATAGGATTGAACTTCGAAGATCATCGTCATCATTAGGTACCCTATTTAACCTGAACTTTGGCGATCAGATTGAGAAAACAAATTCAATCCTCAACTATTCTTTTTAACTGGTGGTATTTAAACCCGGTCCATTCCTTTACGTTGATGAACCATTTCTTGAGCTGTCTACCAGGTGCACGTTTTCGAGGAATTTTGCCCTATATAATAACATCGAGGATAGTTGATTTAAAGAATTCATCATCGACGAATCATACTTTATAATCCCAAGGATCCATCTCTCGGATAGTACCTCAGACTTCGGGGTATTTATGCCGCAAATGCGAGGCGTAATGCGGGAGCTGACCTTAAGTTTTATTTATGGTTGACCACTTCTTTTTTTCTTTTCACCACACAAAACCTTACCACGGGGAGTCTCGCTAAGTTCGACTCATACAATTAACAATGGAAGATATGGAATGTGGACGTATAAATATACTTATTTTGCTTGGCGTAAGTAAAAAGCTTTTTAAAGTATTTACATAAGTTTTATATATGTGTGAAATATTAAAAAGTATCTCCTAGCTTTGCGTATCCTGCTTGAGTTTTAAGTCTTTATTTCCTAAAGGGAAAGTTAAAAATAATTACAGTTATTATTATCGAAAGGTTATATTAGAGGGATTCGCCTTAAGACCGCAATTTTCGTATTAATTTGATATGATGCTGTGTATATATGTGATCTTTGCTAAAGTGATTAGCATTATAAACCTCTTGTCTGCGACTACTTATATACAAACAGAAGGCAAAGGTTAGTTTTGGATACAATATATGGATGGAGTTAAATGTATAGGTCGTCGTTAGTCGGCAAATGTTAGTGCGCACATTACTGCGTTCCTGTTTGAAGGGTGTTGTAGCTAGTGAAATTGGGATAACTCGACTTAACGTCTTATGTTTCAAGGCGACGAGTACAATTTGTTCATCATCTTAACTAGCGCTATGTTGTCGTAGGCAGGTGTATCACTTACTATCAGGTGAACGTATCGCTCGTTTCATCGCTTCGTCGAATTGAAAATTACTATCAGTTTTGAGTTTGACACACATCGGTTCAAACTTGGCGGTTATGAAGAATAAGATGCACGGCGCACAGTAGTCAGCTCACACCGGCCGCATTCCGACGGACCAACAATGTAGCCGGCGGTGACCTGGCCGCTCGTTTATCATAACTATTGTTATGTCTGTATCATTATCTAGGTAATTTGTATCGGGTACGATGCGCGCAGTAAGTTTACTGCGCTCCGATCTAGTTTTTACACCCGTCGTCTACGAATCTGCGAAAGTTCTTCATTCTTTATTATGTTTTGGCAAGTGTTCTTGTTTTGGTAACAACAGGATAAAATAACATAGTTAAAAGATTAAGGTAGGAAATAATAAATACAAAAATTGAATTGAATTCACTGTACTTAGTTACTTTGATTGTACTTCAGAGATTCACTGGCTCATTACGAGATCTCCGAAACTATTATACGTAAAGTACTACTAAATACGTAAAAATTTAGTAAAGATATTACTTCTTCCATTTAGAAGTCAGCTCAGAAAAGATTTTACAAAATTCGTTCCCCAAAGGTAATTGCCGGGGTGTTATTGCCAGCAAAGGGTGCGGGGGAACAGCTAGTATACATAATTATTCGATGGTATATTATACAATTATATAATATCTCTAAGTTCGATTCGATCAGACGGGGAACAGCAAGGTCCATAATAACCAGGTTACTAAATTATATTCTTCCATGTACCAAGAATTTAATGTAACTTATTTTCTCAACAAAAATAACTTAAACACTGGACTGTTTGTTGGAAAAATACAAAACTATATTAATACAGTCATCATCATATTTGTCTACCATTGTCTAATGCTGAATCTCTCCAATCGATTCCCAGCGCGACTGATTCAATGTCGCCTGTATCTAATCCTTGCGATGTTGATCAGCTCATACGTAATTAAGTAAGAAAAATGAGTACATATAACCTCACTGCAGGCTATCTTGGAACATGTTATTACTGTTTTCCGGTTGTATATATCCGGTACAGCAAGAGAAATTCCTGTATTTACTAATATAATCATCGTGCCGTTATAGAGTATGTGATAAGTTTAAGTTTTTTTCATCTCATCTTAACCAATATGTTGTTATGATAAAATCTCGTATTGAATTGTAGTACATCATAAATCTTCGAAATCAATTCCGTATCCCATTATTGAAGTTGGATGAACTTGCGATGAGAAATCATACATTATGGCTGTGTCCAGTAGCGAACCTTTACAGGAGAAATCCACCATTAGAGCGAAGCGTGTGACGTTTACCCCGACCGGATAATTTATTGGAGCTAGATACTGCCTTGATTATGATATATCTCCGGCACCTATTACAGGCTAGCAACACAACCTCGTGGGCACACCGCTACAAGGATGTTATTACGTCAATTTTATGCTCTGCGTCCGTAGAAAATTTCAGTCTGTTAACGAATAGTAATGGCAGTTGTACGGGATGGTATACATCAAATGGATTATGTTAATCGAAGATTATCTACTTCGATATCTTGGCCGATGCCTTATATTGGAGCGGGATCAGCTCCGCCTTAGCAATTACGCGTGTATTCTAGTCTCCTTGTATTTATACACGGTACGATTCCTTAATTGCCGCTACAATAAAACGATGCCGGTGAACATCATAATGACTTCATATAATTACTCATGAATTTGCTTTATATCTTCACATCATTTTCATTGTGATGTGTATCCCATGTGGTGCTCACTAAAAATAATTTATGCGAACAGCTCTCAAGATATCGCTTGTTACCTTCAATTGTTAACGTGTTTTTGTTTAGTTCTTTACACCATTTATTATCAACAGAATCTTATCTGAAATCAGTATACAGTTGATTCTCTTAAATGATATTTATGTTTAATTCAAAACGATTATTCATTGTCCAACCCGGTAACACGAGGAACCGAGATGACAATAGATTCTTAATAGTGATGAACTTGGATAGCCCGTGGAAAGCTCCGAAGCAATTTGACGATTTTAAAAGATATGACCAATATAAATAATGGTCTCGGGTCGAATGCGATGCACATCTAGATAACATGCCAAATGGGAACCACTATTTTTCATCGCGAACGAATAGAATAACCACCAGGTATTGATTAAAAGCATTAACATATCTCAGTAATAAATTGTCCACGTCCACGCATTTGTCATAAACGAGCCGATATATAGTCTCATCTTCATGCAACTGTAATTCGGTTTGAATGTGAGCAAATTTAAATATTTGATTATAATCATGATGAATTGTATGATCCGATTTGTTTAAGTTATAATAACATTCATTTCATCCACCTTTCACTAAACATCTGATTAGTACATCAAATCTACGAAAAGAATTGAAAAACGATATAATAAGTAATTCACCTAAAATTTTTTTGGTTGCATTTTCTTCGAAACTGGTTCACCAAATGTAGCTTGAAGTAATAGTTTTAGATGCGGTTTGTAAACCTAAACGTAGAGTAAAGATAGATCTACTTAATGCCGAGACATTACTTTTTCATTGTCTTCTGATATCTATTAAAAATGGAGACTGAAGACTTCAACACGTCGTAAACATGAGGTCAGATCCACAACAGATTTATGGAGCTCAATAATGTGTGTAATAATAAGCTCGTTCGCAGCGGAGGCATCACCCTTCATATTTGAATACCATTTCAATCCTTTGAATGCGTTCCCCGTGACACGTGTGACTGGAGTCATACTCTTGGAATGTGTAGAATGGCCATCATTTATTGCCGCATAAAGAAATGCTCGATGCGCTTACGAACAAACTGTGGACGAGTGATGTGGAGGCGGTTTCAAAGTTTTATATATAATTAATTTTTAAAAAAATTCTTATTCTCATAAAACGCTAAGATGAGAAAGTCTTTCATCTGATACGTCGGCTAACAAGAATATTGGGATGATATACATTGGACCACGTGCAGTCAGATATAAGATGTTAAGTCTCGTTACCGCAGTATATCTACCAGCTAAAACTTCTTTGAAATTGGAACTTAGTACTGTTAGGTGGCTTAAATAGGAACGATGATGATATCTACCTAGGCCGCTGAGACCTACCACCAGTAAATATTCTTTTTAAATATTATACTATTCTCCAAAATAATATTCCAGATATTAAACTTAAATTGATTCTTGATCTCATTCCTTTTAAATATGATGTGTCTAATAACGTAGGCTGTTCTAGGTTATATTAATTTAGTACATTTATTTAGGTATTATATTTTGATAACTAGCATCTTACGAAATAATATTTCTTCGACTCTAGTAATATGTTATCAGTGAAGAATGATTTATATTTAAGAAAAGTTAAGTAAAGCTAATACAGTTAAACAGAACCAGTTTTTATTGGATATAAATTTCTCTTGGAATTATTCCCATTGCCCTATATATATATATATTTATATGTGTAAGTTTCAATGAATATTTACTATAAGCAAGGCTCTTCAGTAACGGACGTTAAATAAGCATTCCCTATAAGATTAACGAGTTGAGATGCGATTATCAGGGGAGACGTGCAACGTGGAATTTTAAGAAGCTTTGGACGGTGTCGCAATTGGACGGGACGGTAGCTACTAAAACTCTCATCGTAATCGGAGTATACTTAAAGTAAAGAGCTACAGTAATGATTTATAATAGCAATGTGATCGATGCGTTCAACATGATACAAAGTAACGCTTTCACGTGTTCACGGCACGATCACCATTAAAACTTCAAACTTATCAAACATATTAATATCGTTCACGAAAGCAATAATTACTTTTAAAAGCTTTCCACAATTCAATTGTATAGTTTAGTTTTATAATCGTTGTGGAGATTTTTGGTGAAGTCCATGTCCAGCAGTCGCTTGATGATGATGATACTGGTTTATATGTTTTCGAGTTTTTAATATGTAACATAAAATACTTTGGAAATTTTACCATCTTTCTCTTTACTTAGCTATTGTAATCTGTTAATTGCTAAAGTTATAGTTATATTTTAGAATATATTTCTTGCAAAGTTGGTACTTGAAATAAAAGATGTTTCATCCCCTTCAACCTCATAAGTATTCTCTTCCCATTATTTTAATTACAATTAGATTATTTATAACATTGCCTGCATTAAGATCGTTTATAATGCTATGTATGGAAATAGTGTTTGGTATAGTCTATTTTTAATATTTATCTTTTGCTTTTTTCTTATCTCTTTAGTTATCGAGTGTTAATATAACGTCATCACTACAGATGGTTACAGTGTTTGAGCCACTTGCCGAGAATCCGATAGCCATAAAACAGCTTGTTGGAAACTATAAAAGCGTGGGCAGTGGCTCGGGTCGCAGAGGTCGAGGTGACAAACGGTCCACATTTTTTATTTAGTTTTTTTTTTTTTTTTCATACATACACGATGATGATGAAGTCTGGAATGTTATTTCTTCATTTCCTTTATATTTTATAAAAAAAGTAATATGTTGGTTTGAATCTAGTTTTTCTTGTGTGTACTATAATCTTATTGATATGTATACTTTAAAGGTATTGGAAATATTCTTTAAAGATTACCAATTTTTTAAACCTAGGAAGTAGTGGTGACAATATATCTTTTTTTGTTTTGATATTATAATAAGATCTAAAATCATACACTTGTTTGATTGAACCCTTATTATATATTTGTGTTAAATTCGCCATTTAACCATAGATATACCTTTTAATTACTTTTAACATTATCACGATAAATATGATATGGGAGTGTTTAGTATATTTAAATTTTGTACTGAATGTAAATACGAATAATTTAAAAGATGTACATTTCTAGAAGTTACGAGCACAATATTATATTAAAAGCATGGAAATTGTACCGTGTAGCATAAACAGAGCTATCATGAGTATTGATCGATATTATAGTCGCTATAGTGACTACCTATTGATTACCGACGTCGTGGCTACTTAAGGGTTGCCATTTTATGAAGTTGTTGACCGTGTTTTATTTTATGCAAATAATAGAGACGGGAGCGAGATTCTTATCGAAATAATATTACAAGATGACTCCATTATGCATACAGCCAATGCCTATGGGCTATTTATTATATATGACTAATAAAATCTACAAGGTATAATGACTGGCATAAAGTCGAATGTACAGTTTCCATTTTAAGGTAATTTGTAACCCCTGTCGCAATTGTTTTAAAAATAAACCACAAATGTACGTTAAATCTAGCTATAAATTTTAATCATAAATAAAGTAGACATAGTATGTATATATGAGAAATAGTAATATCCATCTTACATGTCAACACTTGTATTTAATGCGTACAAAAATTACCATCAACGAGTAGCCGGGTTGGGGTAGCGTTATAGTGCACAAATTACAGCCTCCTCAATCTATAATTGTAGTGGTGGTTGTGAACAAAATTATTAAAGTAATTAGAGCTGCACAGGCTGGGCTGGAGACGTGGAGCATTCTGCGAACTCTTCGTTTTTCCCTGCAGCCGGCCGCCGCACATTGTATGGTAGCCGTTAATTATAGACTTGCGATTTATGCACAATATTTTTTTTAAATCATTCGCTTCTTGCGCTCCTACAGATTAAATTCTTCAAGCGATTACTATTACTTTCAACTCGATTTAAAATAGTGTAGTTGAAGTAAGGTTATATTTATTAACAAATGACCGTTCACTGCTATTAAAGAAAACATTGGTTTATAACTAAGAGCAAAGTTAATATTCATTTACGAATTATCGCCAGTAGATAGTGAATGATAATAAATGGACCGCGAACAATGAACACTAACAAAGGACATCGAGACAAACCTTTAACAATGCATTAATTAAACAGAAGTTAAATTTAAATAAGCTGTTGTTGTTGTTTCATAAATATATATATATATAACGAATTCACTTTTTGTATGTTAACCCCAACCCTGGGTATTTAACATAGGTATTTTTTTAACATATTAAATGATCATCATTTGGTATACACTACGTACACTCTTAGACCAAAGCATCTATCAAAGACGAAATACAAATTCCTTACTCGAAAGTTAGAGATCTAGTGGATGTTGTAAGAAAAAAAAAAAAAGATTGAAGTATATTTGACGTCTAACTCTCTTCACTTATAAAATATCAAAGTTACATAGCTTCCAGGTCCGCGAATACAATACCCTATGAACTGTATCCGTAGCTCAAACGATTAGCAGCATCATTATCAGAGGATGATCAGCTTACATTTGACACGAATCAGAAATTAATAGCCTTGACTGTATTTTCTGAAAGAAGGCGAAGATTCCCAAACTTAAAGTGGGATGTTTTATTACATAGGGTAGAAAATCAAACATTTTCAGTGCAGCTTAAATACTGATTGGACATTTATGATCGGTGTGGTCCAGTTGTTTATATCTGATACTATAATTAAAAAACAAAAAAAAACCGTTTATACGCATACTTTCAGGGATATTCAGTTTCGTGTCCGCCTCTGGGACTCATCTGAACACATGTGCACACCGCATTATACCAATTTGACTGTTGCTTCTTACTTGTACCGTTCGCAGCGCAAGTTATCTAATCAATTCCTTACGTATGTATACTATAATATACATTATGAACCATTCGTGGTGTTGTTTTTTTAATTAAGAAGTAGAAAATATGTTTTTTAATTGTCGCTGTAATGTCGCCTAGATGTGCTTGGCTTTATTCTGAGGGACACTTTGTGGAGTCTCTTCATACCTCCCTGTGTATATCTACGGTCTTCATAGTGTAAATTTGCTTTGATGGTACCAATATTGTTCAGCTAAAGACATCAAAATCTCTTAATTGTCACTTAACATCATACTAAATTGAAGTCAAGTATTGATTTAATGTTGAGAGCAAAAAACTTCGATTCAATCGTTAACTATTCTTATATTTAGTTATCTATAATACATATAAAAACTTTTTAAGAAACTTTTGTTAATTGAAACAGTACAGTTACCTTGTAAATAAGTGCATTTAAAGTTTGCTGTAATTACTAACTTAGTACAAGATAGTATTTAACAGGAAAATACTGATACAATATTTTCGCTACGAATCGAAGCAGTATCTTAGCTTAGTACTGATGTTCGGCGTGGAAGATCAAACATAGTATGTTTAGGGTTCCGATGAGAGTATAACTTTGTATAGGCAAAATAAAAAAAAAACCAGTATTTCTTGAATTACCCGCTTAACGCGCTGACCGTTCTTAACGCTCGTAAACCGGAGAATTCCGAATGATAAACATTCCAAGCGTTTTATTTTAAACCCACTATACACTTCTTCAGAGCATTGCGTTCACGGTTCTTTGTAATTACGCCGCATACTGGGGTTAAATTTAAACCAAAAAAATAATATGGATTTTTAAGGTATGTATCTGGCAATTATTCTCTATGGCCGCTAAGTGCAGGCGGGAATTGCGAATATATGTGGGCACCTCGGCGCCGGATCACAAAGTTGACTATTTATAGCTGTTTCAAAGATAACTCGATAAATAAAAAAATTAAATCTAAACTGCCATGTGAATAAGGTATAAATGCTAACTTTAAAAACTTTACCACTGCTAGGGCTTAATGGTTAACTGCTTGGTTAATTGCCATAGTTTCCACTTCAGATCCGAATTCACACAATGTAAATTTTTGATTAAGTTACAATAATAAACATCGTATTAAATATTTTAACTGTTGGACCTTCTCTCTAAAGGACTCGCTTTTAGAGAGATAGGACTATCTCTCTGAAATACAATAAATGACCTTGACATGGACAGGTCAAGGTCATTTATTTACGACGCTGATTAAGTGCGGATTGTTGGATATCACATGAACCTATGATGTTTCTCCTTCACCGGAACCAGTACGGCGTAACCAGGCGTACCGTACACGTTACTAACCTATTACTACTATACAGAACTCTCACTATTGATCGCTGTGTTCCGGTTATTAATATATGTAGCTCTCATAACAATTAGAACCTATAGCAATATCCGTAAACCACACGCTTGGAAAAAAAGAATATAGGTCTCTAATAAAAATAAGTATCAAGAAACGAAACTAAAAGCGTTAGAACAAAAGTCGCAAGAAATTGAACAGGAAAGACTCGACACATCAATTGAGATTGCAGGAGTGGTCAAAACCGAAGATGAAAATTTGTGAGATATTATAATTACAATAATGAAGAAATTTCTTTATCAGACAAAAGTCTTTTAAACGTAAAAAGAATCATAGGTAATAATGCCAATGGAGGTGAACCGCTGATTTTGGATCTCAAGAATGAAGAAGAATATAAGCGCTGGATTTAAGCAGCAAGAAATACATCCATACATGTTGTTGACATTCTACCCACTATTTCAGGAGATATAGCTAACGAAAAAAATTTTATACAAGCTTTAACAAAAACCTATAAAGGACTTTCATGGAACAAACAAAAATACAAATACATGTGGGTTAAAAATGGTAAGATTCTAGTGCGTGAACAAGATTAAGGTAAGATTTTTGCTATAAAAAACGAGGACGACATTAATAATTTTTGTTCATAAATAATTATAGCTAAGGTTGTATAAAAAAAAAATAGGCACTGAAAATGTGATTACAGCTAGCGTTACAGAATTATTCGATTGTGCTACACTTAATGACTACTTTAAAAACGTACCAAAAACCACTAATTCAATTAATCTCTTACACATTGATATAAGGTCATTAATAAGAGATTTCTCCGCTTTAAAAGAATGCATATCAAGCAGTAGACGAATCATCGATGTAATTATCCTGTCCGAAGTGGGTATTTTAGACAATATTTTATCGATGTTTTATATAGACGGGTACGAACTTTATGCGCAACTGAGGAAAGACAAAAGGAGGTGGAATTATAGTATATATTCAAAATAAACACAAATTTACGGCAATAACGCACGGAAATAAACAAACACTTAATTTTGAGGGTATTATTGGCAAAATTACTCCTTCACAAGATATCATATACATAATTACTCTCTACAGACGACCACTCGCAACAAATAAACACTCCTTTCTTAAAGAAATCTACTCATTTGTCTCTGACCTCGACTCAAGTTTAACTGTAGTGGTTACCGGTGACAAAACATAGACCTGAAGTCTTGCAGTACCTTTACCGAGCATTATGTCAACAATGTCTGAGTGCGGGCTGGTGAGTGCGATCTCGGACTTTACGCGATTCGCGTCGATAAATGATATTATTTCTTGTACATGTATTGACCATATATTTATTTGTAAGAACGCATCGCACCGCGCTCGCCGATCATCGCATAACTATTTTAACTTCCGGTGGGCTACAAGAAGAGTCGAGCACAAAAAGTATATACCTTATTAATAATAAAAAAAGCCAAACATTACTGGAACAAGTTGACTGGAACAAAATTAATGACGACTGCTCCCATAAATTATACGACAATATAAAAGATACGTTTAATGAAAGCTATAAAAACTCAAAATTATGTCAAAAAATTAACACAGAGTAAACGGAGTAAAGAGCCATGGATAACGAAAAATATAGAAATACATACATAAAAGAAGATGCTTTATTTTTACAATGGAAAAACGACCCTGCGATTTTCATTCTAAAACATTAATATAATAAAACTAGAAATAAAACTAATAAAGTCATCGAAAAGTCTAAAAATAAATATTACATACATGAGATTAATAAGAACAAATCAAGTATGAAAAACCTAAGAACTGCCGCGAATAACTTTGCCAAGGAATTTGATATGAACCATCTAACATATATTAATTGCAATACTAACCTAATAAAAAACAGGACAAGTCAATCTTTAAAAAGGCAACAAAACAAAACATATTGAATATTATAAGAAAACTTGATGAAAAAAAGACACCAGGTGTGGATAGCATACGATACAATAATGTTAAAACGATATATCATTCAATAACAGGTCTCTTAGCTAAATTCATTTGTAACTGTATTAAAAATGCTACATACCTTAATGACCTTAAAACAGGATTAGTAAGGCCAATATACAAAGAGGGGAAACATAACGAATATTATAATTATCGGCCCATTACCATTCTACCGATATTAGATAAAATAGATGAAAAATGTCATTGGTGATCAACTGCAACAATTCTATCATCACTCGGTTTCATCTAAATCGCAATACGTGTTTTAGCGGAACAATACTACCGCTATACTTCTTTCTAAATTTACAGACGAAATTAACACCTACTTGAATGAAAAAAAAGTCCGATTTTATTTATTGATTTTAATAAGGCTTTTGATACACTCAAGCACAACATACTACTAAAAAAACTAAAAAACATAGGAATTAGAGGACAGCTGCTAAAGTGGTGTAGAGCCTATTTGCATAATCGAAACTATCATGTCAAAATAGGAGACAAAGTTAGCACAAAAACTAAAATAAGTAATGGAATTGCACAAGGTTCAGTCCTGGGTCCACTTCATTATCTTGCCTATGTAAATGATATAAACAATGTCGTTAAAAACAGTACATTGTATCAATACGTAAATGAACTAGATATAGCTGAACAAGTTTTACAGGGTGACTTTTCACTTATGTGTAGATGAGCCCCATGATTTGGGGTTGTCTATAAACAATGACAAGACTAAACTCGTAATCCACTCAAGTCACATCATGCACGATAAACAAGTCCAAATCATAGCCCACAGCCATTTCTGATTTCATAAACCACCATTAAAGTGTAATTGTAACAAAATCGATATTGTATCACATCGCTCACACCTAGGAATAGTTATTGACAATCGATTTTCGTGGAACAGCCACATAGACAAAGTATGTGACAAACTTCCAATTATTTTAACTAAATTTTATATTCTAACATATAAAGTTCCATTTAGAATTCTGATAAATGTGTACAAGGCTCTTATAGAATCAATAATCACATAGCATTACAAGTTACGGAAGTACATTTAAAAGTAATATAGATCGCATACTTAACTTACAAATTAGAATCTTAAAAATCATCGTGCCTAAAAATATAATGCAACAGTTATCTGATGACTGTTTTGCATTGTTCAAATATTGTCAAGTTATACTAATACACGAAAAAGGGAAATATCTATTCCTTAATGAAAACTATCATAAGAAAGATTTGCAAGAACATTTGAACTGCAAAATTAACGCTCAAAATACTTCCTCAAAGAACTTATTAATACCAAGATATAAGAATTTCTGTGATAAACCCTCCCAATACTTAGTTCCCACATTAATCAACGAAATTCCTCAGAATATAAAATGAAACAATAAATGACAAAAATATCAAATTTAAACTTTTATCTATTCTGCAATAAAACTACTATTTAACAGTAACATATATACAAATATTAATATTAAATTTAACTATATGTTATAAAAAGTATTATTTGAAATTTTGAGCCATTTAGTTCAAAAACAAAAAGATACATTTTGGCATTGACTGTACATCAAGTTTTATACTCTATTTTTTTTTTAGCATTTGCAAATGTATATATATACATAATAAGATGTGCAGAATTCATACAAACTTCATTATATTTAAGAAACCTAAGAATTGGTTAATTTTGTAAACTTTTTTCTTTGACAAATTAAATATAAAAAAAAAATATATTAAGTATTCTGGAAGAGCTGAATTAGGCTATTCTAAACGATCACACTTCACCGTCCTCATTCTAAGTCAACCTTTCAGCTATTACTACACGCATTGAACTTATAACTTAACCTCTTTTTATCGGTTCAAAAAAATACGAATTTAGTAATAATTTAGATGTAATCAGTTTCGATTGATAGTTAAGTTATTTATATCATAGATATAAGAATGGTATTCGGTCAAGGTCGATCGTTGAGCGTGCGATTGGTACGTTAGACGTTTAGATTAAATCTCGGTTTAATTCATTACATAATCACAGTTTCGTGAACGTTGTAATAACTAAACGACGAGACGATTAAGACGCTCACTTTGTGTCATGTGATATACATATAACAATGTGGTGCTCACTTATCACGATTTATAACTACGACCTCTACGAATCTTAGAGAGGTCTTGAATCTTGGAGAGGTCTTCAAACAAAAATACAGTTACAACGCCACCAATAGAACTTTTACTTGTAATTTTCATATTAACAATAAAAATAATTGAATAACAATTAATATTGTTTTCTACTGATCAACTAAACGCTGAGATAAATAAACGAAGAAAGATTTTATTGCAAAAATAAATGTTTAAAGTATATAGACAGAATGAGCTCCCGGCGATAAAGTTGTAAAACTTAATATACATATGTAATTATTAAGTAATATTCTTAAAACGTAATTTTGTTCATATATTTATTTATCTATTCATCATCATCATCAGCCGATAGACGTCCACTGCTGGATGTAGGCCTCCCCCAAAGATCTCCATATCGATCCGATCAATTTATTTATTACCCCGCCTAATTGTATGCTGTGCGCTTAAAGCTTACATCAAAAGCTGTACAGGTTTTATACATTTAATAAAATTTTATATACCTCATTCATCATCATCATCAGCCGATAAATTTCCACTTTACTTTTAAGAATATAATAAAGACCTTTAAGTAACTTTGTAAATTTTGTTTATAACCTGTCTCTATACATAGGAGATATCCAGAAGTTCATTGTTTCATCACGAGATCTCCGAAACTATTAGATGTAAACACTAAAACTTAAGTAGAGACATTGCTTCTGACACTTAGAGGGTAGTTAACAATGAATTTTACAAAATTCTGTTCCTAAAAGAGTTGCGGGGGTATTAATAACGGGAATGGGCTCAGGGGGCGGTGGGTTGTCGCCGGGCAGGAAAATTTCTGACAAATTTCAAGTTAAAATTTAAAATCTAATTCTATATTACAGCCAGCAAAGCGGACGTGGAACAGCTGGTAGTATAGATGTCAGCTTTTGTGTCAGCAGTGAGATTGAAGTACCAAATATTGGTGATCTGCTGAAATCTGCTGATGGATATCGATTAGGTACTACCGCAACTCCTGTTTCTGCCGACGACAATAGTGTACATTAATGTCTTCTGGTTTGAAATGCACAGTAGCTAGTGAATTTGCCTGGGTAACGAGATTCGACATTTCATGTCTCAAAGCGAAGAGAACAATGTGATGGTTTATACATCATTGGAACTAGCGCCATGTTACGGGTAGACGTATCACGACCATCAGGTGAACGACTCGCCGGTCTCGTCAAATAAAAAAAGTGTGTTATAAAAAGTAATTTAAACGGCTGGGCATTATCTCCATAAGCAGCGCTATTTGAATAACAATCGCCGTAACCTCATAAGAGGTTTGTCCGTCAATCGGTTACTACACAAAGAGTCATTTAACGCTATCTAATCTCGTCTGGCGCGTAACTCGGCAGCCGTGGTCCCATTGTCCCTTCCACTCTACCCCATAAATTATAAACTTCCTCCTACGCGGCCCGTTCTTTTATTTTAAAAGGCTATTCTTTTACTTCCTTCGGTCAAACATTAAAAAACTGCAGTAGTAACACTTTAAAATATTTTGATATTCAAAAATTGTTTACTGGAGGTAGATTTTTGGTCGCAGGAGAGGATGTGTGAATATTACTATGTATCGGTTTGAAGGTTGAAGCTAGTGGAAATTACTGGGGTAACGCGACACGAGCACAATGTGGTGCTGTGTTTATCATCCTAATTAGCGCCATGTGGTTATAGGCAGGCGGTTCACTTACCATCAGCTGAATGTTCCGCCCATCTGGTTGCTGTTTGTATGAAGAAATAGGAGCTGCGGTGGTACCTACGCAGACGATCTCCGGCAACAGAAACTTAACCAAAAGTGGACAGTTCAATATAAGCCCTTTGTTGTCCACTCCTGCGATCACAAGCACAACCATCCACACGATCGATTCTGAGATGTCCGTAACCACCGGCTTCCTGCGACCTGTCGAATACCAGGAGCCATCGTTTGTAGAGATTCATTAGTGAGGAATTTAGGCTATTTCCCACCACGCTAGCCTAATGCAGGTTGGTGGGATCTAGAGCCTTGTTCCTTGATTAGCAGCGTGTACCACGAGCAGCGAGGTTCGCTTGGGTTCCATAAGTTGTTGTGTGGGAACCCTTACACCCCTGTGGACAGTTATAATTTAGTTAATATATTTTTATACATACTACGTAAGCAATTGTGAGGAGTGTAGTGTACGTTTCGTAACGAAAGTAGATTAAGATATTACGCTTGCTTTTAAGGTTTCTTTGACTGTATAGCCAAACTAGGCGATGACTACAGGGCTGATAACAAAACAAACATTTTTATATTACCGGGGGAATCTTCGAATGCCACTCTGTTTTTCAGAAGAAGTCAATGTTATGTGATATTTTTACCTACTAAAACCCCGTCGAGAAGTCTCGAGATATTCTACAGAATATACCGGTATCTTCCTGCACTACGCATGTCTCTATTATGGCCATGACCCAATCAGCACCCTCGGTTTGTTACGACATATATGTCACCACTTTGTTATTGTCGTCCACCCCGGGCGCGTTTAGTAGACAACGAAGGCTTCCATCTTAAAAGCCTAGAAACCCTTAAACCGTTTCAGTTACCTACGACTGGCAGGGCTTACCTTCCATGTGCTATTCTTACTAGCCTGCCTATAAAACTATAGCGATAGAGACCTACCATCAGTACAGGATTAAATGGAGCAGTTAAAGAGGACTTTAGTTATCACATCATTGGCAACGTTTCTCTTAATAAAATATATTTTATAGTTACATTTACGAGTCGGATACTTCTTCCAACTCACATTTGTCATTCGGCCGGTTAAAGAATGCAGATTTCCTTTTAAGATGTCATAAAAAAAAAACCGTTGTCCGGGTTTACGACGCGCCCGCTTACGTAGAAGACGTTTCCAACATTACAAAACTCTTTACGACCCACACGATTACAGATATAAAATCGTAATTAATTATATTTGTTAATTAAAAGTCACTGTTAAATATTTAACCGGTATGACAAATCGTCGGATTAACCACGGAGCGTAACATTAATGATTATGTTATATATTGGGTTATTAACTAAGTTACAATTCTTTCAATTATGTAAAGCACGGATTGAATATAACTAAGCTAGTATAATCTTAGAAAAAATTTGGATTAATTTTTAAAATAAAATTTGATACGAAATTATATATTTTTTTAAATACATATTTATTTTTGAAATAAGCTATTTCTACTGTTAACGATATCAAAAATAATAAAATAAATTTTATTTTATTTTTGTAATACAACTTTCGTTAATTTTAAATTGGCAACACTCGGAATATGGCAACACTGAACAAACGTCAGAATGTTTGGAGGGCGGTATGTTTCGAGTCATACGGTCATTAGATACAAAACAATGAAGATCGTTTTCATTAAATTATTTCAAGAGAATTGCAGTTTATTTCACTGTGAACTGTTCCAAAGATGTTAGTAAAATCATAACAATCTATTAATTGTCTGACTCGTGGCCTTCCCCCCTTAACAAGTCGCTCAATAGCCACTTCCCAATAGCGGCATACGTGACCAAAAGAGGCGAAGATACGAGATCGCACGTGTGATGGACTGACCAGATAAAAGCGGTAGTAAATATCTCATCATTATCACTACATGAATCCACGAGGAAGGCGGCCATCGGAGAACAGTGCCGGCGTGTTGTGAAGCTTGCCACCAACATCTGAAGTGATGACCACGACCACTCAATCAAGAGTGATATTGACGAAAAAGAAAAAGATTTGTCTGGCCGCAGGATCACTCAACAATATCTACTAGGATAAAATACTTTAGGTAAAATTTCAAAGATGATTACTTAAATAATTCGTATTTTTAAGTTTTGCTTAGAATAAGGTTTTAAGTTTCTTAAGATGTGAAATTCTTACAACAAACAAAACTTAGTCCGCATTTACTCTTCTTATTAAAGCTAAGTTAAAACAACAAAAACTGTGTGCCGTGTTAGTAGCACTAGGGCTGCCATTTATTTTATTAACTATATTATATATTCATGTAGTGGATTAGAAATTATTTCGTAGATTGATCTTAAGATTTGTCCTATGATAATATTCATTATGATTAGGAGGAGTGTGTAGTCACTGCTGAAGTATGCGAAAGCCTTTCCAGTAGTACCGACCAAGAGTTTTGAAGGGTTTAAGTTTGATTTCCTATATAGGATTTATACACCAAAATAATTTAAGTTTCTAACCTCTTGGAATAGGTTTTTGCTATCATCATCAGCCGACAGACGTCCACCGTTGGACACATGCCTCCCCCCAAAGATTTCCACATCAATCGATCCTACGCTTCCCGCATCCAGCTGCATCCCACAAACTTCACTAGATCGTCGGACCACCTTGATGGTGGCATGTCAATACAGCGTTTTCCGACACCGAGGTGCCATTCGAGGACTTTCGTGCTTTAGGTGACAGCCTCTGTTTTGAGCCCTTTGAGCGATGTATCCTTCGTTTGTGCATGAAAGAGTGTGTGCAGGCTTCATAACGTGGACTCGAGATTGGTACCATATTCCCGATGATTATCACACACTCGAAGCAATTGTAAAACGATAGAGTTTAATACATTTAATACTCGAGTGAATTATTACAATGCATTAGACTGAAAGTCAGCTCATGAAAAGGTATCTTGTAGATACGACCTTTCTGATCTCTGTTGTCGGAGACAGTCTAAGTTTGTACTGTAGCACTTATTTCGTCGCCCAAAGAATAGTATGCAAACATCGTGTTCCGGCTTAAAAGATGTTGCAGCTACTGAAATTATGTAACAAGAATGTAAAAGAATAATGAGTACTTCCTCCTGCCCTTTTCCCATTCTATGCGGGGTCCGCACCGGGTGTCGCTTCTGCGCGTCGCCTGCAGGGGACGCCCTAACTCGGTCGCAATCATCACACATATTGTGGTCCATACTGCAAAAGTTTTGGTTTAAGTTTTTACGGCTGGCCGCCTGCCTGACACCTACCCTCGGGAATAAAAGAATAATGAGTACTATGCAGTGGAAAATGGGTTCTATCCGGTGTTAAATCAAGACATAAGATGGTTAATCCTTCTATTCCCCGTATAATTTCACTAGCTACAGCACCCTTTAAACTGGAAGATTACTCGGCGGTGGACACAGGAGCTGCGGATGTACGTCTTCTGAACGTGGCGTTAGTCAGGGTCACATATACCAACACATTGCGTTCATAGCTTTCAGATGTAACATGTCTCGTTATCCTAGTAATCACCCTAGATTATGGTGCTCTATTAAACCGGAACACAGTAATATTTGTACACTGCTGTTGGCAGAAATAGGAGCTGGCTAGTACTTACTTAACGGTTTCCGGTATCCTATACGTTTCAAATTTGTTAATGTGTTTCTTGTTTCTGAATATGGCGCTAGTTAGAACGATTTGCACCATCACACTGTGCCGACTGGTTGGGGATATAAGCTGTTAAGTTTCGTTACCCTGGTAGCCTGGCTAGTGGCGGGTTGTAGGCTGGTGGTTGGGCAGCCCTGCGCGCGGGTTGAAGGCCGGGGAAGGCTGCGCGCACGTCCTCGACCCGCGCGACCTCGACGCGTGCCGCATTGTTCCCGGCGACCGTCGCCGGACGCTCCGACTGCTCGTTTTGTTACCTCGCCTGCATTTCAGCGCTAAACGTTCACTAGCTGACGCAACTACCATTATACACAACCAACGAACTATTCTCTTGCAACTAAGACGTATATTCACTAATAAAAAAAACCGATCTCTACTTAAGACGATTCGCGTGGCTATAGATATTAAAACAATTCCAATAAAGAAGGTTGTTAAGTAATGCTACTGGTTTTGGATCCAATAATTAATAAAATCATATCAAATATTAAGGATACTGATCTAATGGAGGTTAGTAGGACCACTTGACTACTCCACGTCAAGCACATCAGACCGTGTAGTTATATACCAATATAGCTTAGTCTGCAGACGTTGCTGTGTTACGTTTTGAAGGGCATTGTAGCTAGTGAAGTTATTCGTATAACGAGATTTAATATACTATTGCTATAGCTGCACTCGCTCGCTTTTATGGCCGTAACACCCCCGCAACTCTATTTAGGGTAGGGATTTTATAAAATCGAAATTCTTATCCGTTCTATACTCGGCGGAAGTAATATTCTTATCAAATTACAACTCTCTAGACCTTGTTGTTTTGGAGATACGGCGATGAGTTTCTATATAGGTAGAAACGTTTTATATATATATATATATATATATATATAATGTGGTGTTGATGTATATCATCCTAACTAGTGTCACGTTGATATGGACAGATGGTATCACTTACTATCAAATGAACGTCGTGCTCGTCTCATCGCTTCATCAAATAAAATTTATTATTACATATGTTTCCGTTCTCTTTCTCTCTCTCTCTCTCTGTCTATATATAAGGGAATAAATGGAGTCCTCCGTTTAAAGACAATTTCAGCATCACTAACCTGCTCCGATTAGCGACCATTTCGCGTAATTGTAACGTTTACTATAATTTAAATGAAAAGCTGAACTCATTCCGTGCCACACTGTACCGGTGTCCCATAACAACGTTTAATGAGACGCAGGCAGTCATTACAGCAGCCTAGTAAAATAGTACCTGCATTACACTGCATCACTTTACATGCTTTCGAGTGTAAATTGCACCCTTAGGCGGGATTGGGTTAATTTTTCGCATCGTGCATATATTTTGAAACGTAATCTCCTTGTGGAATATATTATGTTCACAACGTAAAGTATATAAAAGTGTTAGTGTTACAATTGAACCTTGTGTGTTCTGAGCTCACAATTTGGAGGATCACCAAGCTGGTTTTCATACTTCCACATAACCTTGACTCTCTCGAAAAGTAGTCCATCTTGAGCTCGACTTCCGCTATCACAAGAAAGACTGTTTTAACAAAGACACCAAAAAAATTAAGTCTTCTGTTACTAAGTTTAATAGACAACAGAGACTAATTGTTTTAGTATTTAAAAAGTTTTTTTTTTATAAATAATATTTAATTTAATATATTTACGAGACGAGCGAGACGATCACTTGATGGTAAGTGATACACCAGTATATATCATTTTGGCGTTGGTTAGAATGATGTACACAGCACCGTATTACGCTCGGTGCGTTGACACACAAGATATTTAATCTTGTTATAATACCTCGGTAATTTCTACAACTCCCTTCAAACCGGAACACAGTAATGTTTGGGCACTACTGTTTGTCGGCTGCAATAGGAGCTGCGGTGGTACCTATCCAGACGGTGATCGCCAACAAAGACCTACCACCGTTATACGACGATACGAATGTCTAAAGATATGAAAATTATTCATGTTCTCTCTTCGTAAACTACACCACCGTTATCCGACTCCGATATATCTTTAATTACTGTCATGCAGTAAATAATAAAAAAGAACCACTCGCATCGTACAATTACTACGCTTGTCAACGGACGTCGGGGAGGCGCGTTAAAAATTTTGATTTGTTCCGACCCGGGTCTTGAACTCTGAACCCGGCGCGCTCGTGTCCGACACGGCCACACTGCCCAGTTTCCAGTTGACACTCCATTATGGTTTCTACCGTTATATGTCTCATTTAATTGACATTATGACGGAGCGCATATATACTGCCAAGTGATTAATGTTACGAATCAAAGCTATACATCATGAACAATCCGTGTTTGTTCCTATTAATAGGATTTGGATATTTTCTTATTACATAGAGTGAGGTAGACAAAGTAGTTTATCAACTACAGTCACAATGCAAGTCCAGAAAATTTGTTCTTAGAACATATGATTTACCTCCACATGCTTTCATCAGGAGCTCTTCTCGTGGACAATCGAACCCACGTCTCGGTAAATCCTGCAGTACAACCCACAAGCTAAGCATTATCATCGAGTCGCATTGAATACGCTATTGGTGTAGTTTTAAGTTGAGTTTTTCAAGTTAAAGATTCACCATCATAAGCAGCCGATAGATGTCCACTGTTGGAGTTCTCCACATTGATCGATCCTGCGCTGCAAGCAACTTTCACCAGTTAAAGATATACCAAGTAAAATTTAGTATTATCTAGTCTTTGGGTTACAAGTACAGACATCATAGATGTTCATTTATCGCTAATAAGTGAATTTCTAGGGTATCTAGATATTTCTAATATTTTTTCTTTTGCTAAACTAATTAGCTTTATAAATGTACGGGCGGTTCTCCGTCAGCTTTGCTGGTTGTAACACCCCCGTAACTCCCTTTCAGGAAGGACCTTTGCAAAATCCATTTTTAGCTGACCTCTAAATGGCAGAATAAATATCCCCAGCAAATTTTGAGTATTTACATCTAATAGTTTCGAAGGTCTCGTGATGATGAACGAATCTCTGGATATCTCATATATAAATATATATGGAGTGTTAAGTACGAAATAACTGAACCACTTAACACTATCAAAGGAGAGTATACGGTGGGGAGCTGTTCTTAGAATTTGTAATGGGTTGACGCGTTAAGGTCTGAATATTTCCGCCGGGCCCAACAATGGGTATTATGGCACGCGAATTCCAGGAACGCACGATTCTCATCCCCGACAAAGAATGCCCAGTTTTTTCCTTCCATTTCTCACGAGTGCATTTCCTTTTTTTTTCTGTCTTTCTCTCTCTCTCATCACCCGCATTCCACAAATGTTTACATTTTGAAGGCCGCAGGTAGATCGCTCTTCATCTCTTACTATTAGGCTACAACGCTTTTACGTTTACTATTATTGTTAACAAAAAAAAAAAAAAACAATGATTTCAATGTAAAAACATCTGCCGCCATTTTAAATGTTATTAAGTATATCAAAGCGTAATACACTAAGTTTTTGATATTGATTAGTTTTTAGTACAATTGTTTCAATATATCGCCAACCTGCACTTCTACAGCGCGGTGGACTATGGTTATAGACAAGCGAGGGCTACGAACCCCACCAGTGGGAAAGTAAAACAATTTTTTTATTATAATAAACTATTATATTGTTGATTTCTAATAACACGCAGTGACATATAATTTAATAATAAAAATAATTGATTATTATTATACAAATCATATATTTTCGTTTCTCTAATACTATATATATATATATATATTTAAATATCTTTATCTATATCCCAAATCTATGTTACTTCTCATTATATAAAGACGATATAATCACATATTAGTGAGCGGTACCCCTGCCCCTAAAGAGTCGTTAGTTAAGATGATATACACAACACTACATTATGCTCGTCGCCTCGTAGTATAAGATGTGATGTAATACCGCAGTAATTTCACTAGCTACAGCGCCCTTCAAACCGAAACACGGTAATGTTTGCACATTTCTGTTTGGTGGTATAAATAGGCGCTACTGTGGTACCTGTCTAGATGGTCTCTGGCACCAGAGACCTACCACCAGTAATATACATATATATATGTATATATATATATATATTGTGTAGATAATATTCTTACATATATGCACTTCAAAATATTTTATATACCTTATCTCACATCGCCCTGGGAAAGCTGTTCGTTCGCCATAGTAGAAAAGGCGCCCTAATTCAAGGACTACAGTATTCACCCCCTGTCTTCGGATTTCCAATAGTTTCAGGATCTGACATCTAGCTGATCTTAATTCCACTTCTAACTCTTCCAAGTATAAGACGCGTTTTCTCCAGATGAATCGACGACATCATAGATCGGTCGGAAGTTGGTGGATGCGAGAAGCTGAGGATCGTATTTGGTGGAAGACATTGGGGAAGGCCTATATCCAGCAGTGGATAAACAAAGGCTGCTAATGATGATGATAATGTCTCGTATCTGATGTGTTGTTTTTCACCTTCAGTACTAAACAAGGTACTTCGTTGTTTTTTTTCTTCAATTATCAGACATCAGCCACTGCGATTAGCGTTCCGTCCGACGTGCTAGCTCGGCGTCTATAAAAAATATGTTTATGGTATTGATTATGGTCACAGGCCCCAAAATGAATTTATAATAAGCCGCCACGGTAGCCGTTGACTTACGAAATATGTCGGTGGATTTGGTCTTAAAGTTCATCATGCTGTTGGAGCGCGGTAGGCAAAAGAATGTCGGAAGCTGGAGTAATACTCTTAAGTTTGATTTTATGTTTGTTTGTTTATGTAGTAGTATAAGTATATTTTTATATGAGTAAAAATATAGTTTTAAATTTAATTAGTGAAGTAGTAAGAGACTTTTTATTATCTGTTGAATTTTAATAGTTGCAGCGTGAATTTATTGTTTATAGTTGAATTGGACTAAGTTGATTATCTGCTGATGGTAGTGATGATGATGTCTGCTGTTGTCACGACACAGCTTTACTTTGCTCCGGCTGTACTAGAGAGCCATAATTTTCTCGACAAGCTTCACCATAATAGAGTAGTGGTAGGTCTCTTATCGGAGACTTTATGTAGGTAGCTAAATTTGCCGACGCCAAACACAGTGTGCAAACATTACTGTGTTCTGGTAAAGTGCTGTAACTGGTGAAAGTGACGAGCACGATGTATTGGAATGTATATAATTTTAATTAGCGCCATATTATTGGCAAGTGTATTACTATCAGTTGTATATTTCGCTTTATTTTTGTATAAAAAAAATATGTAGCTTCTGTATTATTAAAAAATATAAATAGTGCCGCGTCTGCGCGCGCGTTACTCTATGCCGCATTCCTCTCTCGTAACACCGGGAGCGGTCGGCCGGGCCCAATAATAAGAATATGAGAGTAAAAAACGAAAAGGTAGAGCCTCGCGTTTCGTGCGCCCGCGCCGCGCCCGACCGCGGCCTTCTGTCGTGTGCTTTTTTATTATTTTCTCCGTTTTTTTTCTCTTTACCCTCTCGAAGGGTTGCCAGGTGTCCGGTATTTTAAGTCCGTTATTCCTGTATGTACTGTCGTTGAGAGCAGTTGTTTCAAGTAAAAATTGTATATTGCGAATTCCTATTTTTTTTTGCTCCTTCCCGGCTCCCCTCCCTGTTCATCTTGAAGTTTAGTGGGCAGGTTATGATTATGTTGTTTTTGTTCTGGCAACTCGGTCCGTTTAATCGCATGTAATGCTAGACCCCTCGCGCCCGGTATATGAATAATTTTTCGGAGTATTTATTACCTTTTGTATTTCTTTTTCCTCCTGTCATTTGTTTTGATGTATAATTTAACTTATGTTATTGAGACGCCTGCGAGTGGAGTTTTTTTTTTTTTTTTTACTTGTATTATTACAGCAGTGTAATAAAATGTCTGTTGCGATATTAGTTATTAGCATTATTTAAATGTCAAATTAATTAAAAAAAAAAATATTCATTATGCTTTTAACTCCCGAAGCCGTAACGTTCAGAGTGCGCCGTATAACAATGTTAGTTAGGATGATATACACTGCACCACCTTTTCCTCGACATCTTGATATACTTGTATCATTACCTCACTATATTAACCAGCTATAACGTTCAAACCTGTTTATAGATACTTGCAATGTATTGATTGGTTGAAGAAATAGTCACTGCGGTGGTATCTACCTAGACGGTTACAAAACCTACAAGCAGTGTATATATTTCATATTTACTGCTAATAAAGAATTTTGTAGTAATTAATAATAAATCTTTTTTATAATTTTTGTATTTAATTGTAGTATAGGTACTAAATTTTCGGTATATATGCTACAAGCGGAGTGGTGTTACGTCTTAGAGGCCCGGTGGGTACTGTATGCTGTGCAGTCCCGGGTTCGATTCTCGGCTGTGCATGGTTCCACAGACGGTGTACTTTTCTTGCACGCGTCTTCTAAGAACATGCTATATAGAAATTTGTATTCTCTTTAAAGGCTGTATCTTGTATAGATACGGTCTAAGCGGAATATGACTGACATTTTTTTCATACCCACCATTTAAATTTTTTATTACCATTATTTGTCTTAAAAAATTTTTTTTAAACATTTAAATAGCATAAATAATACTTGTTTTTAGTATTTTTTTTTTTTAACAATCATTAAATATAATGGAACTAAACCTTTACATCAAATTTTAAAAAAGGTCTTATCATAATTTTTTTTTAATGTCCTGTATTTTTTATTAATAATCTTTTTAGACACTATAAAGATTATTATATATCTATAACGATTATAGAAGATATATCTTGAAATCCTAAAAGATATACATACATAAATTATTACCCAAAGCGCTTGTTAGGATGATATACACAACACGTTGTGTTCTTCACATTGAGATATTATCGAATATTTTAGGGATTGAGATTTTAGATAATTGAGCCTCAAGATATATTCTCGTTACCTCAGTAATTTCTTTAGTTGAGCCTTTCATACCATTGAAAAGTAGTAGCATAGTCTTGTCGTTTCGATTAAAAAAAATTGTCATATCCTCTAGTTACCTTTCCATGGAGCGGATACTTGTCAGATATACGAAACTTATATATAAAAAACCACATACTATGTGTATATATAAACTAGTGCTAAATGTTATTATAAAAAAATTAAATACAACCAAATAGATATTACTGCTACTGATACTCTGTTCATGAACGTACGTACGTTATCTGTAATATGGAAACATTACTGTGGTCCGATTTAAATTACTGTGGTAACAAACACCTTACGTCGAAGAGCGTTAAGCTTAGGTGTAGTGTAAATGTCTACCAGCCTCTAGCTTTCAATTAGATAAACGTCTTGCTAATCTTAATGTTGATGAGTGTGATATGATATACATATATACGTTTTATTGTATGCTTTTTTTTGTAATTTTTCGTAAAAACCTCAAAATTGGGTAAAAGACGGGCTTAACGCCAGCGGGCATTCACTAACAGCCAACCTTAGTAGAGGTGGAATGAGGTAGGTGTCAATTTAAACATATAATAAATATCTTAAATAGTAATAACTAGTATATATACATACATAAATACAAAGTGATGTATATGAATACATATATATATATATAATATTTTAGACTGTGAATTGGATGATGTACTACATATTATATATACTAGACAAATGTATTTGTAGCGTGTCTAATAATAGTATGCGTATGTTGTTATTATGACGGGGTCTATATATTATTAGGTCTGTGGCAGCGCACCGCTGGGGTACCGCGTGAGGCATCTCAGGAATTTTAATCGCATCCAAGCGTTGGCCCGCTGCTCGCCATCCGAACGCAATAAAAACGAAACGCCCCGCAGTGGGCAGCTTCAGTTTCGGATGTCCACTCCCCTTATCTAGCCCCGATTCCTTTTGTCTTACATCAGCACCGGTTTCCCGCGTCGAGATCACATTAAAAAATTTATACATCGTTACAACTAGGTAGGTATAGCGGCTCCTATTTCTGTCGCCAAATATTACTGTGTTCTGGTTTGAAGGACGCTATGAGTAGTGAAATTATTGAACTATCGCGACATTAACATCTTATGTCTCGAGGCAGCAAGCACAATTCTTGCAGTGTATACTTAACGAGTGCCACGGTGTTGTAGGCAGACGTATCCATTGGATGAACGTCTCCCTCGTGTAGTTGCTTCGTTAAATAATAATATATTATTCTTCAACTATCCCCACAGCTGGGACTCGGTAACTTCATCGTCAAGTTAGTATCTACCATGTTGGTCAAGTACGGTTTAGTGGATATCACATATACATGAATTGTTTATAGATGTCGTGTACGTTGCGATGTTTTTATTCGCCGGAAGCTGAAGAGGAATCGAACCTGCTCCTTTTAGGACATTAAATATGATGATTTATCATAGTTAATAAACAGATGATTATTGATACAAAATCATAATAACATAATATTAAATATAATGTTTTTATCTTAAGACGTCATCTATCAAACATTATGATTTTTATTAGGCGTTCATTATTATAGCAATTGTATTTGCCACATACAAAAAAAAAATTAAACAAAGCTATTATTGAAGGGGGAGAAAACTCCATCGTTCGTTTCCAAGATAGGCGAATGGGATAAAAAAAAACGTAAAATTAGTTCCGTGGACGCGCGAGTGGAAACGGAACGGATATAACCGGCAAGTACTGCAAGTGTGAGCGAGACGGCGGCACTGTAGAATGAGTCGAAAAGTAACCGGTCTGGGGGAGGCAGATGTGCTCCTAAAAACCCCCACGGCCAACTTACAGATTCCAACAATAAGAAAATAATTATTGTAAAAAAAATATATTCCCGTAAGGGTTTTGTACTTATTTGTAAGTTGAATTTTAATATATATCTTAAAGTATAGGATGCAATTAAGTTATTAATAATAACTATAAGATGATTAGAACAGCATTCTTCATAATCCCGTGATCTTTATAATATAGTACATATGTATTTATATATTTAAAATCTTAATTATAAATATAATTAAATTCCAATCATCATCCTGCTGGATATAGGTTCCAAGGATCGCCACTTAACCTGATCTTCGTCTAAGTTACTGTAAGAGGACCTAATGCCTGCGAGAATTCTGTGGGTTTTTCCAGTTAACCTAGGAAATGAGATGTTGTGGTAGTAATGGTAGATATTTTTTTTTATATTGTATATAGTAGGTAGGTGATACGCGTGCTCATAACGACGTGGCGCAGGTTAGGGTGTTGTACACTGCACCACATTGCGCTCGTCCCTTCATACATAAGATGTTTAATCTCGTAACTCAGTAACAACCCTTACTACAGCTACCCTTAAGACGCTCAAATTTGTTTGACTTTAGTACATTCACTTGCAAGTCTAGAACTATATAAAACTGGGACATTTATAACTGTACATAGTAGGCCGTGGAGTGACACGAGTCCAGTATCAGATGAGATGTAAGAGTCGATCTTTAGAGATTTGTTTATATCGTTATTGTTAGAATTATGAAATAAGCAATGTTAATAATTCACGAGTAGTTTTAATTATTGTTTTATTGTCTGATTTTGTTTACGCGCCTATAAAATGTTTACGGATGTTGTGACAGGCGAATTTTATCGCTTCGTAATATATTCTCAGTGGACTCTTTTTTTTCTTGTTATTCTACGAAGTGACGATACGGGCGAGACGTTCACCTGATGGTAAGTGATACTATTGATCATAAAAACAAGTCTCGTTAAGTTGATATATATTACGTCATAGAGCTCGACGGCTTGAGACGTATGATGTTAAGTCTCTATACCGGAACACAGTAATATTTGCACACTACTGTTTAACAGTAGAACCTCTGTGGTTATACCTGGACGGTCTCCTGCAACAGAGATCCTTTATTTATTTAACGATGTAACAATACCAGCAGGATGTTCACCTGATAGTATGTGATACTCCTGCCCGTAACAATGTGGCGCTAGTTACGATGATATATACTACACATTGTGCTCCCCGTCTTGAGACCTTAGATGTTAAGTTTGATAACCCAGTAATTTAACTGCGACCTTCAAACCGGAATATAGTAATGTTGGCATATTAGTTTGTCGGCTGCAACAGAAGCTGCTTACCTACCTAGTCGATAAAGATCACTATACCTCTTAAAGCTATTCTATTCTCTATTGATGTTGAGCGCTTCAGTCATTTTGACTCTTACAGCTCATCTGATACTGGACCGTGGTCCCGGGTCCACGGCCTGTTAATAAAACTATTACTGTTATTTATACTTTACCTACAAAATTTTTAATATTCTTATTAATAATGGCATACTCATACATTTGAATATTTTATTATCGATTGCACATCATCAATGGCAGCTAAAATGGTCTAAATAAATGAAACCTCTAAGTTGGGGCCTATTTTTAACATTCAACTTCAGTAAGTTGATGAAGGTACAACATATGATTTTTATTACAGGTTAATATATAATAATTATGATTATGTTATAAGAATGATGATGAAGCTTGTCTCTCATGTTAGCGACTATGATCACGCTACCAAGGATGCAACGAAGAAGATGGAACAGATCAAACATCGACTTTTCAAGAATAAATGTCGGAGATAGAGTTCGATTACACATAAATATAAATATGAAATAATCTCTATACGATTGGATATAAATTCTTGTTGCGGAATCAAATCTTGTGCCTTTAATATCAAACCGGAAGGAGGGATTAGATTAAGAAGCAACTGTGACTCTAACAGTGAGGGGTCGGTGTTACTAACTGGGGGAAAGCCTGTTATTTACGTCAGTCGGAAATTCCACTTGTCGGTGTGCTCGTACAGAAGTTATTGATCGCAGACGCCTCTATTTCTGACTCCACCTGAATTTTTACCGTCCTTTCCGCGGGAGAGACGTTCAATGTTATTACTATTAGTGTAGTACAGACGTCCGGAATGCAGGCAGTTCGCCAAATTGCCTACGTCTCTAACATTCTTGTGTTTTGTTATGATTTGAAAGCACCGATGTTTGCTTTCAGATGTCAGTTAATAATTTAAACTGTATCAGCATAACAAAGTCTGTCCATATTCATATTTTGAACGCTCTGAAATGTAGATAATTTGCATTTTTTTTACGTAGTGTTAAGTGACAATGAGACCCTCGTATGTAGACATACGGAACAGATATATTGTTGTAGTGTTAGAAAAAATCAATATATTCATTTCTTTTGCACTAGTGAATTTATGTACATAACAATGTTATATTGTGTAATTTTTTTTCTATTTCTATATAAAAACTACATACGTTATGTAATTTTTACATAGGTTGGTTGTGTGAAAATTTCTAACAGCCACAGAGTGAAAATGTATGTAAATTTTTTTGATAGAATTCAATATAAAAAATTAAATTTTTTATAAATTTCTTCTATCATTAGTTCTCTAATAATAGATGAAATTTACAGAAAAATAATCTATTATTAATTAATAAACAAAATCAAATCTAAATAAAGATAAGTAAGATATTGAGATACCTTTTAGGTGGTGGTAGATGGATGTACGCAAATTCTTTATTAAAGATACGCGTTCGCTTAGGCAGATGCCTTGGTCTCCGAAGCATTCTGCTGTTGGATCAGCTGAATCGATTACGTGGAAAATCCGAGAAAATCGCACTGTAACAGCGCGTAATGACCGTCGCGTCCTCGCATGTGAAATTGTGTGTTTTTTGCATTCCTTCGGCGGCCATGCCCTCCTGCGACGCTCGTAGCCGCGTTGTGGTGGTGCTTAATGTCCTTCAATCAGGTTTATCATTATAAAATCTATACGGTTTTTTTGTATAACTTATTTATGGACTTGTTGCGTTGTTTGACGGCTATAAAAACGGATCGGTAAAATATTATCATTTACAACGTAAAACAATAACCTTCGCCTCCACCATCCCAGAGTCAATTGTACGATAAAGAAAAAATATAATGTATCCTAATCGTAATAATAATTCGATGAATGATTCGCGCGATGAAGACATGGGACGAGGTCACAAGGGTCCGTTACGGGCGTGGGGCCCATTGCGACAGATGGTCGCGGTCCCGGCGGGAGGCGAGGACGGCCCTTCGGAGAGATCGACCTCCGAAATGCGTCCGAGATTGCATTCTTTCGACGGCGCGGGCGCATTCCGACGGAGTGGTTCCGCGCGCCCGCGCCGCGCCAGTCGACGCGCGCCCTTTTGGGGGTTAAGATGTGTCGGTCGCGGCGGGCGCTCGCTATGTGGTCCCAGCCGCCTCCCCCGGAGCCGGAGTTCGAACCCGCGTTCCACGCGCGCGCCTCCACCGCCGACGCGCACGCGCGCTGCCGCGGCTGCCTCGGGGATCGCCGCATTGCGCGCATGGTCCGCGACTACGGCGTCAGGGTTGACCCCTCGACGCCTGGACCTCCCGGCCTCCAGGTGCGCGACGAGCCCCAATACCAGAACCTGGACGAGCTCCGCAAGCGTCCCGAGTACGCTAATTTAGACGAAATTAGCCGGGAGTACGGCTACCGCCTCTGTCCCGAGGGTCAAAATCTGGAAGATGAAGCGATCTACGAGAACATACTGTCAGTGCGTCAGATTCGTTCCGCCGAAGTGCGTTTGGTTCCGGTGTCTGAAGTGGCTTACTACGAAGGTCAGGGTTACGTCGCGACTCAGGTGCTGAGTAGGAACGGCACGTTTCCCCAGTGCCCGCCGCACACGTGGAGCCGGCTGCAGAACGCCGGCAGACTCACCGGATCCCTCAGGCTGTTTACAGTAAATATCTTAATTTATTTATAACATCAGTAAATTTAATATAAATACTTGACTATAACATAATGCAGATATATAAATGGCAGAGTTAAACTAAATACATTAACATGGCGCTTGGTTCGAGCGGAGCAGGATGTGCGCGCGCGGTGTACGTACGTATGAGATCTGCGTTGTTTTTGCGCACATTCCTCACAAAAACTTGCTCATTGTGTCTGTCTGTATTTATGTCGATCGCAAAAAATGATCAGCGGAATTTCGCTCTAATGACTTGTTAGATTTGGTACTCGAGCGTCGGATGTAATGCCCACCTGTGAAACAGAGCCGATCGTGAACTATTTGACTCTCCGTGGACATTGACGCACTGTGATCAACGTTGGCTCCTATCGTTTACTCTGTAACTACAATATGCCGCAGCATCATTGCGACGTTATTAACAATATTCTATTTTGTTTAGCAATTTAATGTGGGACCTATATAACTAATTTTTATATATTTCATATAACAATAACTTAATTTACTTCAAACATTTCAACAATCTTTAATAGACGAACCATAGACATCGTTTTTTCAGTTAAAAGTATATCCGCTATGAAATTTATATTTTTATTATTACTGAATAATATTAAACATGATCGATTTTTTTTAAATCAATTGCAAAACAATATATTCGTAACTTGTATATTTTAGTAAAAAGGTCCAGAATACATTTATTTGTGAAATATTGTAAATTTTACGTTAATGGCCTTTAACCATATATAATGATAGCTATAAACTCAGTTAAATTATTAAAACATAAAGTATAGAATAGTAATTTTTAGTTAGAAGTTATTGTTATCCAAAAAAAAGTTTACTGTATAATAACTTTTTATAAGTAAGTTTATATATTTGTATTTTATAATATTTTATGAACATTTGAAATACATAAAAATTTTAACTCGCGTGAAGTATAGTAAAATTTGTGTATTTAGTTATTTCTTAAAATACTCATATACGTCTTAAATAATTAGTTAATTACATAAGGTAATAGAAAAAAAAATTAATAGCTTTAACGTAAAACATATTTTTAACATAGTTATTAATATATGTTAGTGCAATACTACATTTTGTATTGTTTATCTTAACATTATGCGAGGGGACTAATAAACTGGGATCACGTAATTCGCACATGCTTAAATCTATTTCAGTGTAATGTAGTTTAAACGAAACACTTGTAGTTTACAAATATTGACGAAAATCATGCGCACGAATAGCGGCGTGTTTGAGCCATAAAACGATTATTATATAATAAAACACCCAAGTCATTGGAACCAAGTTGTGGCAACTGGCCCATTTTGAGGAGCAGATCGCATACAAGGTCTCGTATATAAGGTCTTTTAAAATGTTCATGAAGATATAAAAATTGTCTATGAAATATTACACAAGGATCCTAAAATAATTTCTAATCCTTGTTTCGTATATTCGCCAGCCTTTTAAGAACATAGACTTCCTGTATTCAATAATATGATATAGAATTTTAATGTATTATATAAAGGGAATATATCATATATGAAATTCTGTCTCGTTAAATGGCGTAAGATATAACATATATAGATAGTTGTGTACGTCCACGCATATTTTTTTTTTTTCTACAAAGTTAGGAACCATGCGAGATGTTCACCTGATGGTAATACGTATGCCCATAATTACGTAGCGCTAGTTAGGATAGACCTTGTTTCATTACTAGAGTAATTTCACTAGCTACAACGCCGTTCAAATCGGAAACATTGTTACCGCCGTAATGTTTGACGGTGGTAATAGGAGCGGCGGTGATACCTAACTGGAAGGTATTCAATAGAGATCCTACCATCAGTAAAATAAAAAATAATGGTATTAGAAATTACTGATGAAGAATCTTTGGTCGGCGATTAGATGATGATGACAGAGAAGACTAAAGCAGTTTTGGTTTTCATATCTGGATTAACTTCAAAAAGGGTTGTATTTAAGACAGTACATACTCACTGTTCCCGTTTGCAGTACTGGACGGAACACCCCTGCAATTCCTTTTGGGGATGGAATTTTATTAAATCCGTTCTTAGCTGAACTCTCAACGGCAGAAGCTATATCTCTATTAAATGTTTTAGTGTTTACGTGTAATATTTTCGGAGATCTCATGAGTAAATGAATCTCTAGATATCTCCTCTATAGATGTATTGTAAAAAGACAAAATGGTGGTAAAGTACTAGGTCGAAATACGTTTTTTTTTTTCTTATTAATTATAACTAAAAATGGGACGTTCCAATCCACGGACGTAATTTCCATCAGGCATCGCTTGGGTGTTATTATGGCCGGCAAAAAATTAATGACGAATAATAAAATTAATCCAAAAAACAAGATTTAATCTGTGCACAGCGTAATTTTTTTTTTTTGGCATCCTTGCTCCGTCGAGGATTTTTCGCTTCATATCAACCTAATGTTTTTTATATCTATATACAGGAGATTTCCGCCTATGTAGAGACTCATCACGATATTTCTGGAACCATAAGGATTACAGACTTCAAATTTGGTTGGAATATTCCTTTTGCTCACTGGAGCCCACTGGACCGATCGACTTGGAGATCTTGGGGGGAGGCTATGTCCAGCAGTGGACGTCTATCGGCTGATGATGATGATTCCTTTTGCCGAGTATAAGTCAGTTAAGAACGGATTGTACGAAATATTACCCTCAAGAGGAGTTGCGGGGGTGTTAGGGTCGGCAAAGCTGGTAGGGAACCGCTGTTAGTAATTATTTTCAAAGTTATAAAATCTTGTGAATGTTGGAGAAAGAAGTAGATGATGACGCCAACCAAATGACAGATTTGAATCTATAACCTCATTTTCTTTAAGTTTACTTTAAACCTTTTTTATCTTCGTGTAATAAAGTTGACTGGAAATATTAATCGTCTCAATGCTTTGAATTTGGATGATGATGGGGATTTTCCGAATCCACTTGGATATCTACATCCTCAGATTAAGAAGATGCACGACATGTAGTATAGTGTACATACTTTGCAGTCGTTTGCGTCCATTAGTTAACCGCTGCAGTTATTAACAAAAAACATCAGGTGCAATTGATATTAAGGGTTTTAAAAAAACTATTTTGTCAACAGGCGAAGCAGGAGATGTACGATGTGAAGAAACAGAGGCTGTGCCTTGCCCAGGACGAGTACAAACATTTGAACAACGCCCTATCCACCCTCACTACGTCCAGGACGAGCTGTAAGTATATCTTTGCTTAAAAGAAAATTAATAAAAAAAATTTTTTTGATGCTGTGATAGCTCAGTTTTTAAGTTATCGTATCAATGAGAGGCAGGTTCGATCCCTACTGTGTTTGTGATGAAGGAAGATTTCGTGAAGCGATTCGGATGTTTCAAGTACTTAAATTTAAGCGGCGCGGTGCAGAAAAAGCTTTGATTCTCATCCTGTGAGAAAATGTCTTAAGATTTTTTTTATTCTACGAAGCGACAAGGACTACGAAGACGTTTTAACGTTATGGTAAGTTATACTCCTACCCATAACGATAAAGGCGCTAGTTAGGATGATTTGCACAGCGCCGCATTGTACTCGCCTCTGATATAAGATTGTTAAGTATCGTTACGCCATTAATTTCCCAACAGTGGGAACGTAAGGCTGTGTATCAACATTGAAATGTTATATATATGTATTTAATTAAACCCCTTTTTTTTAAACTTATTTAATACAGACACCAATGAGGATCAGTTATTAATATACCATTAGTTACGAGGGCCGTATCGCGCGGTTGCGTTATGAAGTCATCGCCGTTGGTATTGATTTATTATAATAATGAATAAGGATGCATTAAATAATTACGGTGGAGCGTGATGGTATTCAGGCGGCACCACGCCGGCCGCTGGCTACTCGGAAGAATGCAGCGCTATGTGGATTTGCAAGTTAAACTCGCATATACCGGAAAATTCTTCGCCGCCGTAGTTGTTATTATTTAATAGCGCAAATACGTACATTAGGGCACGGCTACGTATTCGAGTTTTATTCCTATGTATCATTTTAGTATTTAAAATATTTTTTTTTAATACAAATATTATGTTATTGATGCAGTGTTTATTTATTGGAGAGTGAACAGAGATTTCTTGTAGTATTACACACCGTATCCGAAATCACAGAGATCTATACCTCAATATAAACTTACCAGTTTCAATATGACATAAGCCTCCCTTAAGTCTGACCTTAGAGATTATTATTTACATTTAGTGAGGGTATGTAGTGCTTATTTGCTTATTTGGAGCGCTCGTCCTTTCCTTCTAAGCTTTTCTAGGAGTCCGTCGAAGATTTAAGTCGAAAATGGTTCGAAAAAAAATGCTTCTTGGTACTGCACATTTTTTCGTTATATAACCACCAACTATACTATCAACACAGTGCTCGCTATGTTATAGCAAATATAGCATGTAATATTTTGACGTATGATTATATCAATTATTATAAAAAAATTCTCATAGGGCACGTCACCACTTATTGCTGGTAGGTAGTCTCTGTTATCATAGACCTAGGGAGCTACCACCGCAGTTCCTATTTCTGCTGTCAAACAATAGTGTGAAAACATTACTGTGTTCCGGTTTGAAGGGTCGTAGCTGGTGAAATAATTGTAGTAATGAGATTTAACATCTCATATCTCAAGGCGAGGAGCACAATGTGGTGTAGTGTATATCAACCTAACTAGAGTCACGTTGTTATGAGCGGGGGCATATAACTTACAATCAGATAAAGAGAAAACGATTGAAACAATAGTTTTTGAAAAGAAAGTGATGGTTATGTTTTGTACCTATAGACCTCGGTAAGGTCTCATTAAATTCACCGATGTCAACATTTGGGCCTGATCAAAAGAATAGCGGATAGACTTTTATATCTTAATCGTTGGACGGGGACCGCATTCTTTCACAATGAATAGACGATGTGGGCTACGGCGACATACTTCAAATTCCACCAGTGGTCGTAAAGCATTTTAAAAATGTCTTATTGTATTATTTTCTCGCAGAGGTCGCACTGGTAGTTTTAATTGCCTCTGTGGCTCAGTGGTTAACCGCTTGCAACATCGAGCTTCTTTATTAGATTGTAGAGCCCCATGTGGAATTTGCTTGATGGTTGGATTTTTTTATCCCGTACGGATACTTTACCTAATATTCTAATTTTATATCTATTTTTCTGTTCCAGTTGTTATCTCATTGGTGTTAGGGTGTTCTAAGTTAGCGAGCTTCACCTTCGACGGCTTCATAATCACTTAATATTATGTGAAACAGAGGTTAAATGTTAGGTCATTATAGAATAAAACTTTAGTGTTTAATCCACTTACCGGGGAGTTAAATTATTAAATCAAGTTAAATAACAGTAAAAATTAGTATCGTTTTATCACCGTAATAAAATGAAGTATTATTGCCTTCAGTAATCACAGTTTTTGCTTTCATCTTATAGTTTATGATACACAATTATGTGGGGAAACATGAGCTATGAACTGATCTAGAGCTACGAGAACTTACGTACCAAACGTATTGTTAAAACACCGATAGTTATTGGTTAGTGCTTTTTTTTCTTAGTCTCCGTGATGACTCGCAGCTTCTTCGGACTCAGGATTCGCGGTCCCGATATCCATAAGCTAAGATAAAGCACTTCTAGATCGTAAAGCAACATCTTTCATAATGTAATAAGTAGTTACAGTTAATTATGAATAAACAATTTTCTATTACATACTTTGCCCATAATTTGTTAGATGCTTTATATATTTTAATGCATACCACCTTTTGGGATAGATAGACAATCGTTTGTTAATAATATAGATATCAAACTTGTTTTTAGTAAAACAATATTATTTTTCATTCTAGCAACTTTATTGTAAATATAAAAATTCTGTTATAAATCATCCATAACTGAAGATACCACAAATGCTCGGTATAGGTTGCAAACGAGTTCAACTACTTTACAGAAAACGAATCGTTTACTATACTACTATTTATATAAGGGAATCTAACGAACTGGTGTTATTCAAATAGCAAAATCAATTTACGTTTACATCCAGCTCCTGATTGAAGCATAACTTCAACGCTATCTCAATACGAAAGTTACGAACTCTACACGGACAGGACTAGATTATAAATGTTCATCAACTAGTACATCGAGCATAGCGATGAGCTAATGCCGTCGTATCGACCGAGGATATTACCTGAAGAAAAACTCTTGTGGTCTTCTTTTAAGCATTTTCCTTTTATAAAGGAGTGGGAGATTTAGCATTTGTAGAATAGAGAATATTTAGAAAGATGTATATGTTAAGTTAACCAAGTAATTTCGTTAGGTACAACTCTTTGAACTCGAACGTAATCTAGCAAAAGTTCTTTTTTGTTATGAGGGGGAGTCTTGAAGAGATACACTTCTTTTGGGGTAAAGTCTGGTTTGTGTTGGATTTCTAATGGAATCCTTCTGCACTTTGCCTAAGCATGACCGTCGTGTACCTTGGCACCCTTGCACACCCTTATGTGAAACATTGAAGAGAAGGCTTTTTGTCTGTCCTTCCAAAGCACGCAAGAGAACTCTTCATCTTTAAATCCAGCGAATCCGCAGACCCTTTCAGTCGCCTTCTAGGAATAGGCAGAGGTTATATTAGTGATGTGTCTATTATCTTGAGATAACAGGGGAGTAGGCAAAACAGACCTATACATACAATCAGTTCTATAACACTTGTTTTATGCAGACAATCTCAATTAATGGATATTTATTTACTACCTTTTGCGTCAACCATATTTCTTATCACTCGCATCTAGTATTCAGAATAAGTCATTGTGATAAATTACTATAGATATTACTTATGTTTTAATTTTGCATCCTTTTTGTCTCTCGTTATATCGCAAGTGTTTTACAAGTTATAAACTCTTGTTTACGGGCAGTAGCGCAATAAAGTTTTATGTGTCATATTGAAAATGAAAATTCCGATCGAACTGTTTTGTTTGTTGATAAGAAGTAAGATATGATAAAATATATGTTGTATATGTTATTGTATTTTGATGATCATCAACTTGGTTAAGCAATTTTTAGACTGTAAGAGTTACTAAAGGTGATCTACTTTTCATCTATTTACAAACATCATTAGTAATGCTTTCAACATTACTCAAGTTTCTATTTACTATTCCAACTCTATTTATTACTTAGTGGAGCCTTTGGTTTAAAATCTATTTAAATATTACATAATAAGTTCTGCTTTGACTTATAAGTAATTCATCTTATAGTATGTTCGTCTACGACGTCTATGACGACTACTTCGACGACTTCACGTCATGATCCGGATGTCCTACGAGCGGAAGTGTCTCAGGCGAAAGGACGAGTTGCGCAGCTGAGGAAGGAGTTGCGGCAGGCGCGGGCGGAAGTCGCAAGCGCTAGGAGAGGAGTTGATACTCTGGCCGAGTTAGTATAATCTCTTTTTTTATAAAGTGCCTAAGGAATGATGTAAAAATAACAGTGGTATAAGAAGACGCGTTTTAATGATACTGTAATACTTGTTTACATTCTTCTTTACAAAAATATAATTCAATACTAAAATTCATTTTCAAGGGCTAATAATCAAGTTTCCTAAGGTTTTAAAGAACGACAGTCATACTACTAATATTAAATTGAAGTTATTTTGAGCCATAGTATTCTGAACCAAACCATCGACGGTTTTATTGTGATTAAATAACCTGTGAAACTAAAGTCTAGTGTTAGCAAAGGAAAATAAAAAATATATCATTGTTTTAATACTTGTAAGACACCATTTCTTAATCTAACCAATGTTTAAATTTGAGTGTGTTAAGGAAATATTTGTATTTTCCAGAGTGGAACAAAAATTGAGCGCTCAACAGGGCTGCTACAACATCACCGAAGCGCAAGCTATCATGACGGAGTTAAAGAACATTCAAAAATCCCTTACCTCAGGCGAGAAAGAAAAAGCCGATCTTATGCAGTCATTAGCTAAGCTGAAAGATGACCTGACGCGTTTACAACTGGGCGAAGCGTCACCCGATCTCTCAACCCTAAGTCTCCCACAAGAGAAGTTAAGCACGGCTTCTCAAACAGATCTGTGCGCGGACCTAGTCCCAATAGGCACCAGATTAGCAGAAATGGCGCGGGTACGCCTGCAATATGACGAAGCCAGGAAACGGATACAACAAATCCAGCAGCAGTTAGCGGATCTTGAAGACAAGGTCCAACCCGGCCAAGCCGAATCAGACAAAGACCGTCTCCTACTCTTTCAAGAGAAAGAGCAGTTGCTCCGGGAGCTCAGGAGTATAACTCCGAGAACGAGATCCAAGCAGGAGATGACGGACATACAGATCGAATGCAAAAAGTTAGAACAGGATCTTAAGAATGCATTTGAAATGTCCAACAAGTGTATAGCTGATAGATTAAAACTACACGAAGAGAAACAGTTACTATTACAGCAGTTGAAGGACGCCTTAACATCTATGACCACGTTAGAAGGTCAACTCAAGACCTTATCAGCAAGTACGTTGTCTGTATCAAGTAGTTCCAGCTTAGGGTCCCTGTCTACTGCGAGTAGTAAAGGCTCTTTGAGTTCCGGCATAAGTTTTACGGATATCTACGGGGGCCCGCAGATAGCGAGCTCGCTCCAAGCAGACAAACCTATAGATATGGTAGACCTGCATAGGAGAGTGGAGAGGTAAGACATCCTTAACTTACAAGCTTTCCTTATCATCGATACTCGTTATGGTGTTGGATGCTCGCCCTGAACATTCTGGTTATATTTTGACAGCCAAAACACTGCTGTTAAAGCAGCAAATTTACTTCACAAGGGTCATAGGTGGACCGACAAGTTCGAAAAAATGTTATCTTCTGGAATTTACAGCACTTTATTTTCATTTCAGGCTATTACGCGGTACAAGTTACAATGCGGATAGCATTACTCCTGGAACTAGCAGTTCTCCCTCGCAGCCTTCTTTATCACCAAGAAGCAGTCTCTCTTCTGCCAGTCCTCCCCCGCCACCACCGTCTTATAACCAGGTACGAAAATAAATACCCTTTAGATTAAAGGCGAGTGTTTAATTCTACCAAGGCTCGAGACTGGGTCGTTCACCTGATAGTAAGTGTTGCGGTCCTTCATCAACACTCTACCTCAATGCTTTGAGACATTACCTGTTAACTCTTATTACCTCAGTAATTGTCACTAGCTAGATCACCCTTAAAACCGGAAATCAGTAATGATCGCACGCTACTGTTTGTTGCCAGAAATACTCGTAAGAGCTGCAGGCGATTCTGGTTCTTTCATGGTCTCTGGCAACATTTACCACAAAATTGATAATGTCATTAAATTTGGTGTTTACAGGTTGAAAGACAACGTCGGCAGCAGAGAGAGTTAGAGGAGAAACTAACGGAAATGAGAATAGGTGTAGCAACGGGACTGAACGAAGTCACAGGACTTGCTACAAGTGAGTTTTTGATGACATAAAATAAGAGAGCAGCAGAACATGCTTAGTTCTAGAAAACGAATTAGCAGGTATAGAAAGGGACTACCGCATGAGACCGCACTGGGGAGAGTCAAGATCATTTATTTATTATGCTGGTCAAGTGCGGTTTGATTATATTCATTAATATTTACATATTATGATATTGAACTGTTAATCAATAGTCTGTTAATATTAATATTAAGATTTTATTTTAATTACCTGAAATATTTTGTTTTTACAAATTTGATACATCTTTATAATCATCAGCTTCATTTATCTGCTGGATATAGGCCTTCCTTCGTATAAAAATCTCTTTGAATATTATAGTTCAAGGATATATACACTATGCTCAATACACTGTTTATTTTCTACAGTCCCAGTACAATTACAAGGACCCGGACGGCCTTCGGAACCCTTGTCGCCGATATCGGAGACCCCACCACCACCACTCTCGCCTAGAACTCCCTCTTCTAGTGGTAAGTTGAACTAGTACTAATTACTATACAAATTTTCATGGTGGTTTATTTTCATTAAGCTAAAGCGAAATTTTGCAGCGCCGTTTAGTGGCGTTTATGAAGTGGAGGATGACGTTTTGGAGATAACTACCTCGACGGTAGATCTCCAGTAAGATAGATCAATTAATAGTGTAGACCTAGTGCCCTTAAAAATATATATATGAAAATGTAATAAGTGGTTTCTATACTTACATATATATATATGTCTAAACATATTAACTATGAATGTATTTTCTTTAAAGGTACAAACACTAGATCAGTTTCGGCTGCAGTGAGCGACGAGTCGGTGGCCGGGGACTCCGGCGTGTTTGAGGCTGCGCAAGGCGGCGACGGCGCCAATGCGGGTAACTACTTGCCTACATCAAACTACCCATAAAACAGAATATTTCTTTTTTTTTATTCTATGAAACGACAAAAACTTAAGTCGTTCACATTATGGGCTAGTGATACGGTTGCCCAATGTGCTCGTTGTCGGAGACTGTTTAAGTAGTAACGCCAACTAGTAATGTGCAAACATCACGTGATTCCACCTCGAAGGTCGTTGTACCTAGTTAAATTACTTTATTTGTTATATGTATTCAAGATAAATATTATTTTCATACGAACATATTATCGTCTCGTTGTTTTGTCAGAATACAAAAATAATCCGCAGTTATTTTCAAATATATATCATTTATAGTCATTTTTTACATGTTATATTTTTAATGATTTCATGATATGATGTCTTCGTCACAGTGAACAGTGCGCAAATTGAGATCAAATTGCGCTACTGCTCGGAGGAGGGCGCGTTGGAAATCGGGATACTGCGCGCGCGCAACCTACACGCGCTTTACATAGACATGGGAACTGAAGTGTAAGTAGCAATATAGTTACCTATTGAAATCTATAGACTTTGGTCTGTTATAACACTTTTATGATTTGAAAAGTTTTGGTACATTCCTAATTATTATTCAAACTCTATTAAAGTAAATAGATTGCTAAAGTTTTAATTAAATTATAACAATAAAATAAACTACTGATCTCATTTGTTGTGTAGTATGTTACTGTTCATATACAGTTAAAAATTTTTCATAGATATCAGATTGATAGTATAGACGTAGAAGTGCTGAAGAGCTATCAGGTGGCAAGTGACAATGTATATATATTAAAACGTCCATTGCTCTCGCTGCGGTGGACTTTTGATGTAAGATTTCTGTTCGAAAATGTACACGGACGCAGTTAATTGTTTCCATATAACTAATGATGAGTTTAATGTAATATTGTAGTGCGGTACGAGGTGCTCTGGTCGTAGGCGGTGGCGGCGGTGTCGCGTTCGGATCGGCGGCGCTGGCGTGGCGCGGAGCGGCGCTTGCGTGGCGCAAGCTGCAGCGCGCGTCCATCGGCCCTCGGGCACTGCGCGCGGCCACCCTGCAGCTCAACCTCACGGCCGGACCTGAGTGCCTTGTATGTATCCTTTATCCTACTTCTGACCTGCCACTAGGCAGGAACTACTACAGTAATTCCATTTGTAATTTCAAAACATACATACAGTATTCTTAGAATCTATATTAGCTCATTGCTATGTAGCCACAAAATAGATGCTGGATTAGTGCCCATCATATCCAGTCGCCGAAAAAACATACCTATCGTCAGTAAAATACTAAATGATGACAACTAGCCAAATTCGAGTATTCGGCCTTTGAAGCCTTGAGTGCCATGTGAAAAAAAAACACAAGGCGAGAGCGATTAATTTTCTGAGTTCTCTCTTTTATTGGCAACAATTAACCTTATGCTTATAAATGTTAAAGTTGATTTTCGTTTACAGGGTTGCGCACAAGTCAGCCTGGCAGACTTCGACCCAGACACGGTCTCGCAAAAGTGGTACAACGTGCTCAGCTTCCGAAGTATGAGACGGGACGAGAGCTCAGACGAATCTACAGTTATCTCTTCGCAAACGTCGACTCTCACTAGGAATAGAGGTTTGTTGGCAGTGATTACTTTGAAGTTCATGGCGCATTAATATAATATACCTTTCAGTTAAAGTTAAGGCCGACAGTTAAATCATTGTTATTTCTGATAATTAAGATGGAACTCAATGAACCCGATCCATTGAGCCAATCCGTATATAATATATTAAAGATTAGGTTTACGAAAACCCTGCCACCGACTGAACTCGAGAACATGTGACTACGGAATCGAACTAAGGTCTTCTGTGTTACAAAGCAAGCACTTAGCCATTAAATCATGGAGGCAGTTAAAAATATGAGGCTGTTTATAATTGTCACTTTATGTACCCTTTACACTTTTGGTGGTAGTTTCCCATATCTCTTGTTCTAGTGTAAAAAGTAATTTTTGTTTTTAAGGTCCTGAGAGTATGACGGGAGCGGATTGCAACGTAGACTGTGGAGATAACTCAGCATCAGAGGATGAAGAATCTCGAGAACCACTGAATCAAGTACAAAATCTTTATATTTATTCTTTTAAAAAATGTTCAAGTACTACAATATTTTATTAAAATATGGAGTTACTCTGGTGAATGGAATGGAAGTTATGGTGGTAATGGAAAATACATTATCATTTTAGCTCCGATTTCTGCCGCCAAATATTGTAGTAGTGTGCAAACTCTGTGCAACACATGTATTGTGACTTAACAAATCTTAAGACGACAAGCACAAATGTAATGAACGTACTGTCAAGCGAAAGGATAAAAAACATTTTTGTAAAATACGTTACGTTTGCAGATAGTGGAAGAGGATTCGTTCGAGGACTACATTCCCGAGGAGGACATAGCTTTGGAGGAGGAGGAATACCTCCATCCTACCACCGCGGAGAAAGAGACAAACACTGAATGTAACTTCTGCCCGGAGGGAGCGAGACAGCTGCATAGACGGTGAGTTTTCTGTGTGTGTGAAAGCTTGACGCTTTATGCTTCAAATTGTTGGTATATGGTAACTTGTATAATTATCAATTATATTGGAGGGTATATTTAAATTTTGTATATATTTATTTATTTTCGTCTTTCAATAATTTTGTCATTGCAACTTTATATATTACTGGTGGCAGTTAAAAATATCTTATGCACATATATGTATATTCTATCATTTAATAATACATTTTATGTATCATCATCATTATTAACTCATGGCAGTCCACTGCCGGATATAGGCCTCATCTTGTGCTGTATATTAATCTATAAATTGTCATATCTTTTTCCTTCATATGGCAGACCATTATATACATTAAAACAGTTGCATAACTTGCAGTGTATATATAGTACAGTATGCAGTCCGATGCCACCATGGCGCGATGGCTAAACGCTTGCCACGTAATACGGAGACCCCTGGTTCAACTTCCGGGTCTAAATGTTTGGCATTTGTTTTGGTGATAGTTTTTTCGAAACCGCCTTCCGTTTTCCGTTATTATATTGTAAATTGTCCCTATAACATTGTTGTGCTTTGGCTGTCAACTTATGGGAGCCAGTGTATCCTGGTTACACGCTTAACCGTAAACGGCCTCATTGCCAACACTTCTGGAAAATAAAGTATCAAGAGTTAGCCTAATGTAGTTCAAAAAAAGTATGTAGCTCCAAATATTTTTACTTTCTTCAGATACTTAAAATGCTTGAGACGAGTGGAGGCTGATGGGAAGCCTCAAGAAGAGACTACCTTAGAGAAATAATATAAATACCGTCCAAAATACATATCTGTATATAGTGTAAAAATTTATGTAGGTATGTTTACATTGTGTCGCTGTGTGATCGCTTTGTTAACGGGTTGCGTTGTGTTGCTAATATTTGTTAATCGCTGCTAAATCGCACGCTATACTATTGATTATACTACAGAATCTGTGATAAAATTAGTATTATTTATGTATTATATTTAAAAGAAACATTCTTATGAAAAAGCATCTTCAAAATTGTACACTTTGCGAGTAGCGATTATAGAATATAATTTTTTATCACGATCAAAAAAAAGATTAAACAATTTTACTGTTATATTGAATTGCCTAATATATATGTGAGAAGAAACATCTTGATTTGATAAATAAATTTTTACTATTTTGTAGCGTTAACTTTTGTGTTAGGTAGCACAATGCACGAAATTATTTAGCATGAATAGCATGAGTGGCACAATGTGGATGTACCTTAGACTTTTAGTACATTTGTAATTTGTTATCTGTATTGTATTTCGCGCCAAAAGGTATTAACATGTTCAGTAGTCGTTTCGTTTTAAGAACTATCAGATAGATTTAAATTTGCACCTTTTTTTTTAATGATTGTGAATGTGTATGGTTAGTATCACTGCATATATTCGATCTTCCGTAAATACGAACAAAGATAACAATTGTTTGTTTTTCTTGTAGGAAAAGTCAACAAGTAAACGCGAGCACCGAAGAGCCTCTGTCGACAATAAAAAGGTCCCAGACCTTCTCACCGCAACCACAGAGTATCGGAAAAGGACAATATATCTGCAGGTTGGATAAAAATGATTTTTATAATTTATTTTTAAAGAACTAATCAGTTAGTTCATATACAAAATAAAACATTTAGTTCTTTTTTTATACGATTAAGCGACGAGACGAGCGGGAAGTTTACCTGATGCTAAGTGATACGCCTGCACATAACGTGGCGCTAGTTAGAATGGTACACACAGCATCACGTTTCGCACGTCGCCTGAGACATAAGAGGATGAATCTCATTACACCAGTAATTACACACACTGCAACGCCTTACAAACCGGAACACAGTAATTTTTGCAACATCCTAGACGGACCTAGACTTACCTAGACGGTCTCCGGCAACAGAGACCTACCACAAGTAATTACAAGTTCATATTTAGGAGTCTAGAAAGTTGAGCGGCAGCATTAACATGTACTGCATCATGAATAGGTTTATTGAATCTAAATAAGATGAGGAATTATAAACTTTCCGGTTAGGACATCTCGTCCCCGTTAATTTACTGCTTCATATTTATCTCTTCTAGCTTCTCTCAGCTCCAAATAAAATTTATATTATATGAAGTTATATAAATTAGTCATATATCAAACCAAAAATGCTGTATATATTTTCAGGCTGAACCGCTCAGAGTCCGACTCGTCAATGGCACAATACGCCAGGCGGTTTACTCTCCAACCACCTCCCACTACTGGCATACCCTTTGACAGGAGCGTGCGCGAGCGCAGGTCTCTCAGGTCAGTTATCAAATTTACAAATAATTAGTATATAGTTATAAAAATGGGAATTGTTATAATTTTTTCATGCGTTGAAAGTATGTGTCTGTCTGTATATTTCATCACAATTCTTCAAGGATCGCCGAAAGAGGAGATTTCGTCCACTCATCGATGAGCGACTCTCTTATTTAATTTTTTAATCCTCCATCTACATATACATTACTTCCTACTTCTTCTTGCTTTTGATCATATTCTCTTGCACATATCTTTCTTTATTCACAATTTACTTCTAATCTATGTAATATATTCTTCTTGATTTTAGTTTATCTATTTCGGATCTGCAAGCCTTGAGTCCGTCATATTGATTCTAATTTCTTTTAGAGAATTCTTTATCTCATGTAGTTAATATAGTTTTTTTCAACTGTATATTCAACGTGTACAATCATCATCTTGATATTGTTTATACTACAAATGAGTATCAACGTGTTCTAAAGAAATTGGACTAACTTTTTCTTTTCTGTGTCAGATGGGGCCGCGTCAGAGGTGCGCGAGTGTCCCGCGGCGCCAAGCGCAACACACGCACGTCCCTCGACCTCACGCTGGATCTGCGCGCGCAGCACGCCCGCCTTGCCGACCTGCGGACCGAGATCGCCACCCTCGCTCACCTTAAGAAGAGGTACTACAGATCAAGATAATTGATTGTGAAAACGTGCTCTCACATGTAAATAGTAGGAAAGGAGGAATTCTATTAAGAACGCAAGATTATAATATGCCCTAGCTCAGTTAGCCAAGCAGGTTTGGAAAATCTTTAACCTACGGAACTACATAACTCGTGGCCTAGGAGATAAAGAAGAGAAATAAGGGTTCCTAAGCAAGCGCATAGCTACTTCTCCACACAGAACTTACAGAGACTGTTAAACTAATGTCTCATTAGGCAGGCGCCTTTCCACCAGAACAGCCTGTTTGTCTCATGGTTTCTTTAAATATGTAGGTCTTATTACTTATAATTTTAAGATTTTATTTGTAATTCTTCAGACTTGAAGAAGCATGTACTCGTGGTGATGCGGCTGTAGCGAGTTGGGTGGCCCAAGACGAGGGCCTGCGCCGGCTGGTGACCAAAGACCCTGAGCCGCCAAAGCTATTGCACAAGACCGCGCGGGAGATCTATCGTCTCCGGCGCGCTCGCCGTCCGGACCTCGTCACCTTCAAGTTAGTAGTTTGAAGAAAACAGTGTCTAAAATTAAGAGTAATATTGACTCAGAGCCTTCGACTAGATTAACCGATGATCAGGTGAAGATCGCTAATAACTAATGAATGCGGCCAGCCCAGAATCCTGATAGGTGTGCATGTCTTACCAGAGGCAAGCACACCGCAACACATGTCTAGCAATGTATATTTATTGGTTGACTAAGAGATCCCAAAAAAAAAACCAGAGGTGGTAAAATCTTTTTTATTGATTTCCGTCTTATTACACATCCTATCCAGCCTTTCTGTTTTTATAATAAAGTTTTTAATAATGGCCCATTATTGTTTCAGAGAAAAAATGGCGTTCTTCACTCGAACCAAAAACATTATCCCTATACCGCCAGACGAGGAAGGCGAAGTCTCCGAGGATGATTGGGAAGGGGAACTCGAGGAGCGGAGGACGCCCGACGGCCGGTCGTCTAAAACCTCATATGAATTAAGACGGGAGTCTGCCAGCCAGGGTCCGGACACGTCCGGCCAGGAGCAGGTGGTGGAGTGCAAGAACCCGTGCCTTAACCCCGAGCCTCGCTTCGATAACATTCCGAAGCGGGCCGAAGAATTGGAGATTGAAACCAATAAGGAGGTTAAGGGTGAAGAGGTCAGGTACGAGTTCGTTGTTGACAGAGTGCTCGGTGTTCAGGTGTGAGCGGCGACCTGGAGGCTGCGAGTCGTTATTGTCTGTGGCTTTATCCTATTCTATACGAAATTTGTTATCTATGTTTTATAGTCTGTGGCTATAGAAAGTAATAAATACTACACTCAATATATCAGTTATATTCAAAATCGATCTATGTGTTTAGCAAAAGTACAAAAAAAAATTATAAATTAATATATTTCAGTATTTATGTACCGATTACTGTTGTTTGTGGTACTTATGTTTCTATATTCATCGGATGTTATTTCAACGGATAACTGCGCCATTAAAAATAACCAATTACTACTTTTTGTGCATAAACTATGTTTTCTGGATAATTTCTTAGCAATAATGATTCATGTCACCTTGTAAAAAGTGTTATAAAGGAAAAAGGCACCGTTTAAAAAAAAATCGCATATGAACATTTAACTGTGATTTTATTGGCCTATTGAGATTTCTGGACTGAAGACTGACTCAAAATCTATATATATAAATATTTACATATGTATATGTATAGATGTGTATACACATATATACATGTATATGTTATTAGAAAATAACTCGATGAAATCAAATCAATATAACGTTACTGTCCTAACAGATTAAGTACAGTCGGTAACGTTCACGTTACTGCAGTAATTAAGTTTAATTGTATGAGATTTGATTTACTTATATAAACATAAGCGCAGTCGGGTACACTACGAATTTATATGATCAAGTTAAAATTGTTAACCTTTTTTTTTTATAAATACGGGTAGAGTTTTGATGATTTTTTTTTGCTGATAAGCGCATGATCATAAATTAAGATTTCAGGTTAACTTTATAATATTTTTTCTTATTTTCGTGTTTTGTAATGCGATAGGCTTTCTCTTATATATTTGCGTATTGAAAGTACATTATGTGAGTGTGTACGCGACTGTCCGTTTGTTTATATAGCAGGGCTCTAACCTACGTACGTACGTGCAAATAGAGTGCCATAGAAGGGACAGAGATAGCAAGTGCGATAATTTTTTTTTATTCATCGAAATTAATAAAAAAAACATTTGTGGTACACGCTATCTTATATTTTATATTCGCTATACATTTGTTTTTTATATGATCAATTTTTTTTTGTACAAAAGTATCGTGCCTTAACATTTCGGTGCCTTGAATTCGTGTAGAGCCAGCGATGTGCCATAGATTGGCATGCCAATAGACGCGTTAGGGTACACTTAGCTTGTACGGGAGAGTCACAAAATAATATGCCAAACATTTAAACGTAATTAGGGACTAGTGGAGTGGTGGAGGGGAGAGGAGGGGATAACTTCGTCGCTTCGTGTAAATAAACAATACGTAATACCATCGTAAGTGTTGACCCACCGGGATAGTCTACTGTACATTTCAGTGTAATTTTCTTTACGTTTTTTTTTTTTTTTTTAAATAACTCCACCGAATAAGTAGGACTTGACAGGCCAAAAAGAGAGATCGCTTTGTATATAACGGCTTTTACAGTCTAACCGGTTTGTGGGTTAATATTGCATTTGTTGGCGAATAACATGGAATTTTTTTTTTCATTATCTTATAATATAACATTCATTTAAACACGTTTTCAAAACGCTAGTGAATTTTTGCTTCATACATCAGAGAAGAAAGCGTTTTGAAAAAGATATTCATTATCTTAATAATATACATGCGCATTAAAACGTCTAGAACATAATCGTCATAGTATATCTATTAATAACTATATAAAAAAAAATTGACAATAAAACATATCAGAAATACCTTTGCCTTATTGCAATTTTTTTTATTAAAAACAAAGAAAATAAAAAAAAAACCTCTAATCATTAATTGACGATGATAACTATTATAGATTATATTAATTGAGACTATTAATGAATATTGTAACTATATAATAATAAGCTCTATTAATTTTTCTTTTACCGGAACGCAGGGTTTTTTCTTATGTTGTCAAGATCCACATCAGGACCAAGTATCGGTTTATACGAGACATGTCCTTGAAAGGTGGCAGCACTGGTGGTAGGTCTTTGTTGCTGGGGACCGTCTGAGTAGTTTTCACCCCAGCTTCGTCCAGTGTGCAAATATTACTGTGTTCCGGATTGTTGTAGCTGGTGGAATTACTGGGATAACGAGACTCAACATGTGCATCAAGGTGATGAGTACTATGTGGTGCAGTGTATACAACACACCACTATGGGCGGGCGTATTATGAGGTTAACGTCCAGTCCTGTCGTATAATGAAATATTTAAAGAAATTGTTGCTCTTGAATAGCTTTCTTCAAGATTCTTTTAAGGGAAGCTCAGACCCGGTGGGGATCGAATCCGTACCTCTTCGTAAGTCTTACTAACTGAGCTACCGCGACTTCAAAGCGTACAGTAGTTTATAAAGATTAGAGGTATTTTTGAATTAATTTTTATCATCTCTTCGATGTGTTCTAGACGGGAAACGGAAGCGTACGTGTCGTGCAATATCGCGCCTTATACCATGAATGTTGTTCACGATCTGAAAATTGTACTGAAGAGTTTTTTTTTCTCATCTCGTAAGTAAGCCGCGGCTTTAGTAAGCCGCCTTAGTCCGTACAGACGTATGTACATTTTGTAAATTATTGTAACTTTAGCTGTAACTTGTACATAATCGGATTACGCGAAGAGTTTGTATTTTAACTTTTTTTTTTGGACTATGAATTTATATGAAAACTAGATTTAGACGATGTTAAGTATTTCAGTTTTTTTTTTATAACAAAGCAAGTCTTGTATAACTTAGTCTTATATGAATGTAATGTTACATTTTTTTGTAAAAAATGTATATTTTATATAAACATTTACGCGCAGTTTATAAATAGTTTATATACATAGATATTTTTTTTTTGGTATTTGTTACTCAGGTGAATTTGGATTTGCCAAATTAATATAATTTGTTTTTAATACTTCCATTAAAGAAAGGGTTTATTATATTTTGTAAAGATGCCAATACTGACCTTAGCCGGTTCATATAAATAAAAATCGAAAATAAAAATAATAAATTAATAAAGTTTCCTTTGTTTGATTTATAATCAACCTTTAAAAAAATTATTAATCAATAGTTATGTAAATGAATCGTACAATAAATATTCTACAAAACAAAAATATATTAACGTTTCAAGATGAACTAAACATAACAGAGGGACTTGCCACATCATCATTTCATATCCAATAAACACACATATATATATGCGTGCATATATGTAGATCCCGTGGCAGATTTAGGATTTGAAATTCGAATGTTTTTCTAACGGTTGCGCGGGGGATTGGTCAGTCACGATGTCGCAGTGCACTGGTGTCTCTGTCAATGGAATAATTGGACCGTTTTTCTTTGAAAATTCTAGTGGAGCCACCGTAACTGTTGATGGTGATGTCTATCGCCGCATTTTTATACCGAAACTAAGAGAACATCCATCGAACAGGTCTCACACGTGGTTTCAAGATGACCCCACGCTTCAAACAGCAAGAACCACCATGAGCTTCCTTCGCGAGCTACACTGAATACTCTCGAACGATTCCGCGAGTGTGTACGTCGTGATGGAAAACATTTGGACGGAGTGATGATGATGATGATGTCTGATGCAACGCTGCTCCCATTACTGACACTACTTTACTAGACTATATAAAACGCGTGCGCAGCGGCAACTCGCAGCGCCCGGGTTTCTGACAACATTCCCAATAGAGTGGTGAAAATTCTCCCGCCCCCGATCATCCGCCTGTTAGTGGCCATCTTCAACGCCTTGTTAGCAGACTGTTCCTTCCCAAACGCCTGGAAAGAGGCCGTAGTGATAGGTATACCAAAGCTTGGTAAGCCGATGAACCTACCCAACGGCTATCGCTTGATCAGCCTACTGAATACCTTGGGCAAAGTCTACGAGCGCATCATCTTAGAGCGTCTGCGCCATTTCACTGCAGAGAACAACCTCTTCCCCGATGAACAGTTCGGGTTCATGCGTAGCCACTCTTGCATGCAACAAGTCCACAGGCTGACTGAATATATCTTGGCCGGCATCTCGCACAAGCGCCTTATTCACACCCGCGTCGTCCTATACGAGGTCGCGAAGGCGTTCGACAAAGTCTGGCATCAAGGCTTGATATACAAGCTTGACACTCACAAAGTGCCAGATCCACTCATCACCATCATTCAAGCCTACCTTTCGAACCGCTCCTTCCGCTTCTGCGTCGAGCACTCTTCTCGATCCGGCCGATGCAAGCCGGCATCCCTCAAAGCTCTTGCCTCTCCTTGCTATTCTTCTCGTTCTATATGAACGATATGCCCAAAGATCTCAACGTCAGCATCTTTTTCTTTCGCGGACCACACCGCTTTCTACCACTCGGGCGGAGCTCCGGGCATTATATCGAGTTTGTTACAAATGGCAGCCACTCCTCTAGGCGAATGATTTTGTAAGTGGCGAATCGATGTAAACCCAGAAAAAAGTGAAGCCATTCACTTCACCTACCGAACGCCCACGATTCTTCACAAGAAGGCGATCTACCGCGGCCATAAACTCGGCCAGATCTCCCTCTTTGGCCAGTCCATCTCATAAAGGGACTCCATGACCATCCTCCACACACATCCACCCACTTCCAACCGCCCTGATGATGTCGTCGGTCTATCTCGAGGGAGTGCGTCCTACATTTTTGCGACTTATACGCGGCCTCCACTCAAAGACTTCTCCTTAATGGGCCGTCACTGACACGACAAACATGTACGGTACCGTAACTTTGGTTCTTCCTTGCGGATTTTGTCCCTTAAAGAAATGGCAAGCTTAGCTCTCTCCATCGCTCGCTGTGCTACTTTGAATCGGTGGACCAGCCCGATGGTCAGTTGCCATGTCTCTGCGCCATAAGAAAGGGTTGGGAATGGTGGTAAAGGGGGTTTAATATGGTTATGTTTATTTTTAATTTTTGTTTCGGATAGAATGATATGTAACAAGAAAAAAGAAAAGGGATAAAATTGAAATCAAATTCATCCCGAGTTGCGCCGCGTCCGAACGTTTGTGGATCCAGCATCAGCTGTTTTTGATTTTGTGTTTCATTGCTGGATTTTTTTAATAAAGTAATATATATTTTATGCAACTATCGTTTCATTTAGCTGTACTAACATGATGGAGCGTAAATAATGCTAATAAAACGTTTTAAAAATATGATTTTTTTTTATCAGGATCAATTCTTTTTCCGTTCCATCATCAAAGGTGTAATAGTACTATCGCCTGTCTTCTTTTTCGGAAGCGGTCTCCTAACACGCAGGATATAGAAATGGATTCCTTTCCTGTAAGTGTAGATGGGGAGATGACTATTTCTGTAGCTAATGTTTGTAAGCGAAAGTCAATTAATTGCATTTGCTATGATTTGAAAATTATATTTATCCGTCCGAAGGTATCTGGTAAAGCTTTATCATTTCAAGGTATTTTATAAATGTAGTTTTTAGTATTATACAAAGTATGGAGTAAATTACTAAGTATGCAGTGGTGTTGTTACGTTATGTTACAAAACACTGTTCGTGTGGTTACGTAATGTACGGTGGGCGGCGGGCGGCGGGTGGCGAGCGGCGGGCGGCGGGCTCAGCTCACACGCGAAGGGCCAATCTCGTTATCTCAACTTACAATCGCAGATTATATATGTAGCCTAAAGAAATACGAATTGCACGATAGACGCTAGCGCCCGTTTTTATTATTCACATTACAATTTTAACCTTAATTCATCTAAATCAAAAAGTTAACCCTATTTTAGATTGCAGGGTGGGGGCGTGCGCTTTATACAGATCAATATGCTCTGCATACCCTGGTTCCTTAACCCTATCTAAATATTAGTCTCAGTCAATCTTACTCTAAAGCTACACAACTACGCTTTCAATTGAGCGATGAGACGAGTGGGACGTTCACCTGATTGTAAGTGATTCGCCCTCCCATAACAATGTGGCGATAGTTAAAATTGTGTATACATTAACTATAGCGCCGTTCATAAAAGAACACAGTAGTGTTTGTTGTCTTTGGCGACAGAAATAGAAGCTGCGGTGGTATCAACTTAGACGGTCTTCGGCAACAGAGACCTACCACCAGTAAAATTAATCTGTGCATGTCCCCGTAGGTAGGTGTTTCCTTTAGAAGAGTATGAGCTACGCTGGATGCAAACATGGTAAAGGTTTTGTTTACTCATCAGTAGATAGACGTCCATTGCGTGACATAAGCCACCCCAAAATACATCGATCGGTCCTGCCATTTTCCACAACGCTGGCCCAATGCGGGTTGGTGGGTTAGCAGAATTTTGAGGTATATTAGGCAGATTAGAGGCAGGTGCAGTTGGAGCATTACGAGCAGGTGAGGTTGACTTGGGTTCCGTGAGTTGATATGCGGGACCTCGTACACCTTTTTGTGCTGGACAGATTATTTGTATCCAAATAGTTATAAAATTTGTCATCTCTATTAAGATGTAACATCTTTGAGAGTCTTCTTCGTGCGTTTTGTTTTATCACGAAGCGGGGACTCAAGCGATACGTTCAAATGATGGTAGGAAATACGCTTTTCCATGACATGTTTCAGCGACAACAGACGGAGCTCTGGCTCCCAACAACCCGCATTGGGCCAGCGTCGTGGAAATGGCCCAAACACCCTCACGTGAATCTCTACAAACGAAGGTCGCGGAAAGCCGCTGGATGCGGACAGCGGAGCACCGATCGATGTGGAGATTTTTGAAGGAAGCCTGTGTTCAGCAGAGGACGTTTATCAGCTGGTAATGATGATATATACAATGATAATGGGTTTTGTGTGTTCGTCGATCACTTGAAAACGAGTGCAAGTATCGGGAATATGGAGTATTCGACGCGAAATGATATATATAACATGGCCTTAGAGAGACCTGGTACCTGTAGATAATGATAAGCTACAAGAATTATTCATAGACCGAATGGGACCCAAGTCTAACTCGACTACTCGTGGTGCACCTTGCTAATTAACAAACAAGGCTCTGGCTACCATCAACCAGCATCAGATCAGCGTGGTGGGAAATGGCTTAAATCATGGTGGATACATTTCGGAGAGTGTGCGATGGAATTACACTATTTAATTTCCTCATCTTCTTTTAACCACTGGACGACCAGACATATGGAAAGTCACCATCGTTATGTGGTTGACATCCCCAGTTTACGAACAAATAGGTTCAGCTCGTCGTTCTTCATAACAGTAAAGGAGTGGAACAACCTGCCGGCATCGGTGTTATCCGTTCAAATAAGACGTGGCTGTTTTCAAGAAAATAGGAGCTGTTACTAGTTTAATGCTCTTTACCACTACAGGCCATATTACCACTTAACATCAGGTGGAGCCGTGGTTCGGCGTTAACCTTGTGGATTTAAAAAAAAAGGTTTGGGAAGAATTAGTTCATTAATGCAGGTAGGGCGGGTTGTTACACGCTAGCGCGTGAGCCGCGGCGTAACGCGCGGCCACGGCCGGAAACGGCGGGGGCCGTGCTATACAAGTGTAGGGTCACCATCAGCCCTGTACATCGCGGGCTATTAAAAATAGGGCTAAAGTATTCCCTGCTTGTCCTACAAGACGATTAAAAGGATCCTCGGAGCTTAATAAATGAGCCTTCGGAGGACGGTAAATGCATGGTGGTCTTGTATTTGCCTCCTTCCATGTGATGTTTTAGCCAGAGTGCAAGGGGAAACCGGTGCCTTCCGTAAGAGATTCTAGAACCTCTCCTAACCCACTGAGGGAGACCACCGAGGGGGTTTCAGTGGGTAAAAGCTCCACATAACCTTGTCTTTCCCCCAGAAGCAAGGTATGGCAATGGTCCAAAACCCTCTATATGAATCCTTATCCGTTGTGTGGATCTTTAGGGGAGGCTAATGTCCAGCAGTGGACGTCTATTGGCTGATGATGATGTGGTCGTGTAAACAGCTTTACTCTGCTTCGTGGTTACTGGCAAGTGCATCCTTTGTCATACGAACATCCTGTTTGTATTGTTTAACGAAAAGAAACTAATGGTTGATTCTTTAGAGTACTTTGTGTTAGGTCTCCGTTGCCTCACACCGTTCTTGTTTGAAGGGCGTTGTAACTAGTGAAATTACTGGGGTAACGAGACAAGATCTAATATGTCAAATCGGCGAACACAAAGTAGTGCTGTGTATATCATATTAATTACCACCATGTTATTATGGTCAAGTATATCACTTACCGTCAGATGGACGTCTAGCTTGTTTCGTCGCTTTGTCAAATCAGAAACGAAGTTCCCGATCTTTTTGTCAAGTGGTCCCACACACGGAACCCAAGCCAACCTCACATGCTCATAGTGCACCCTGCTAATCAACAAAAGAGCCTCTGGCTCCCGCCAACTCACATTGGGCCAGCGTGGTGGGAAATATCTCAAATCCCCCCATGTGGACCCCTAAATACGACAACCTTTAGTGGCCAGCGGTACTGGAGGCCATGTTGACTGTACGTGGAAAACTTTGGGAGTGGCCTAAGTCCAGTTGTGGACGTCTGTTGGTTGATGATGATTATCTCTTTGTTCCTGTTAAAAAAATGATCAATAATCCATAAAACCTGATAGCTCTGCTGTTGGTAGATGAATCTTTTTGGAGACCATTAATATATTTAAATTACTGGACTAATGAGACTTGACGTCAAATGTCTGATGTCTTTTAAGATAATGTGTTGTTGTGTAAAAATCTTACCTAAAACATTGTTCAATGAAATAAATTTTTACTGTTATTTTAACATAGAAGATAAAATTGTATTAGATTGCGACTATTCCCTGTAACTACAATTTCATGGTGACTCTATTTATAACGCTGTAGCTATCGACTTTATGGAAATCCAAATAACTACTGACCGACACTCCACCGACCGCTACCGCCCCCTGCAATCAACTTAACCGACCCCACATTCGTTATGTCAAATATACGCTGGCTTTCATACTCATTCTAAGCAAAACCTTAACCATGTGCCGCTCGTTAACATGACCAGCACCGAATTATTCTCTTCGCTTGGAGACTCAAGAAGTTAAGCGTCATTACCTGAATAATTCCATTAGTTACAACACTTCGAACCGGAACAGAGCAAAACAGCAGTATCCAAGTTGGCGACCGCAATATATGCTGGCAGCGGTACATAAGTACAGCTGATTTTCCTTTGAATGGTACTTCACTTCAAGGATTATGATTATTGGTCTTCGAATTTAATTTTAGATGAAGAGGTTAGTGTCTGAGTTAACCTCATCTGGTGTTAGCGATGTTGTGTGGTGGTAAATAAAGCACCCAAAACTAGGAGTCGTCGTTTGTAGAGGTTCATATTGGGAGGATCGGGCCTTTTCTCACCATGCTGGCCCAATGAGGCTTGGTGGAAGTCAGAGATTACACGGTGCACTACTAGCAGGTGGGGTTGACTTGGATCCCTTGAGTTGTTATGCGGGATCCTTTAAACCCCGACTGTAATCAGTTGCCCTAGTCAATAAGCGCCTTTAATACAAGGAATAAATGTTATCACGTCTTTTTCTACTTAATCAGTAGCTCTTTGGGAAATTTTTTATCTCTCATTCTCTCTCTGTCTCTAGTAATCTCTCTTTTCGACTGATTTATGCTTTTAATAATATTTGTTATCCCCACTCAAAGTTGCAGGCCAAATGATGCGCCAACGGAGTTGCTCGTCGTCTACATTGCGACGAATCTTGAATGTATAGCGAGATGGACGCCGCAAAGGTTGCGGTTAGTCTGTTAGCGGTTTAAATTCGCTTAAGCTTTTAAAATTTCACCAATTCAATATTTCGACACCAACACATTCATATTAGTCCAAACGTTTAGATTTCGTTGCATACGACATTTTCATCAAGCATCAGCTAAAAGAAGTCCACTGCTGGGTATAGACCTCTCACAGTACGCATCGTCTCCGGTATCGCCGGGCATTAGGAGACGTCGTTTGTAGTGATTCATATGGGGTGATTTGCGCTATTTCCACCACGCTGGCCCAACGCGGCTTGGGGGAGGTGGGAGCGACATGTTTATAAAGGACCTAAATATTTACAATACTTAGCACAATAACATCTTATCTATCATGAGCTTACAGGGCAAAACGGATACATAAATAAACAGCACAACTATTCCCACTGCTGTGAATATCCCCTCTCCTAAAAAAAGAGTCACAGCCATTTGATCATCCCTCTGTCCGAGTGCGGGTAAGCGGATGTCACATGTCTACAAACTATTTTTGGTATATGTCCGTTTCCTCGCGATGTGAACCTTCACCGGATGCCGTAAGGCTAATTGGGGATCGAAATCGAGTCTCTTCTAGACGTATAGAGTGTAAACTACCTTTACAAATCGCGTTATCACGGTTTCAAGGCTAGATAATAAAAATCAAACATCAAATTACGTTTTTGTGCCCTCTATGACATCGCGACAAAGCAAACCTATCACGATTTATCAACTTTATCTTTTTTTTTTTTTTTATTTCCTCTTGCTTTTCTAGAGAACGTTGGACATTTTAATTTAAGTTATAGTATTGCTACTACTCTTAGCCATTATCTAAAACAAGATATACCTAACAGCTACAAGCTCTGTAATCGCAATAATAATAAAAAAAAACAGTTTATTTATTCAACAAGATACTGTTTATTATTTGATTTGCAATAGATCTTTATAAGCTGGATAAATATGGCTGATTTACTGATATGCAGCTCAGTTCAGCTATCTAATTTTATTCTAACATACATCATTCATTCATTCCTTATCAGCCGACAGACGGCTGCTGGACATAGGCCCTCTCAAAGATCCCCACACATCGATCGATCCTGCGCTGCCCGCATCGAGCTGTTTACCGCAATCTTCACCAGATTGTAGGACCACCTGTTGGGGGTTTGCCAACACTACGTCTTCCGGTACGCGGTCGCCATTCAAGAACCTTAGTTATTAGTCTTATTGAGGGAAATCGGGTCGCAAAACCATCATGCTGGCTTAATACGGGTTGGTGGGTGGTCCGAGCCTCTTGTGTTATTCAAAAGAATGCACCACGTGCAGGTGAAGTTACCTGAGCTCCGCTAGATGGTAGGCGGAGCCCCTTACACCCCGCATCTCATACAATATACATCCCCAAGCTTAAATAGTAAAATACTTAAAAAATGCTTAAGTAACTATCACAGCCGTTTCATACAGGCAAATAAACACTGTATGTTCCCGCGTCTCTAAATCTAAATATTAATCTCAAGTCACTCATAAGATACGCAACTAAGTTAAATTGAAATTAGTAAGTTTATTTTCAAGTATAGATAAGCACAGAGATTGCGGGCACAGTATTACAGGAAAGGTTAGTGGTACATTGATAGTTAATTTATTTAATAATCACTAATATTATAAAAATAATAAAGCAGTACGATTAAGTTAAGTTCAAGTTAGCTGCAGTATGGATGCATAACTCGCAGATTTGTAATGAAGATCCGTCGGCATTTCGCATTTTCATGAGGTGTCCGTATATTTAACACGCACTGCTTTTGTCGTCCGTGTTCCTCCCATTGTATGCTTATTGCGGACCGTACCTACGACCTAATGCGAAACGTGTTAGCAATGTCAAATAAACCATTAACACTTATTTTTAAGTATCAAGTGTGCATCAAATAAACATTATCATTTTCTTACTTATAAGTATATAATACTCTATCTTACTTAAAAGCCGTTTCTTCATATATAATAAACGCAAAGTAGATATATTTTGTATGGAGGAAGAAAGTGTTGAAAATGTATCAGCTCCCGAATAGAATAACTTAATAGAAGCTTACTACAATAATATATTAAAACATCACTGATTTTTTTATTCTATCCACCCCAGCTGTATATACTGGTGGTAGTTGCACCACCAGTATTTTATATCGGTGGTAAGTATCTTTTAACGGAGACTGTAGGCAAACAGTAGTGTTCCGGTTTGTAAGAGTAGTAAACTTTACATCTTACGTCTCAAGGTGACGAGCATGTAGTTCTGTGGCAGGTGTATAACTTATTATCAGAGGATCGACTGTCTCGTTGAAAAAAAAAATTATAGCTTTAATCTAAAGCAACCGCGGGTTCAATTCCCTTGAACTATAGGACCGGCTGGCACGGCGATGATAACCCATTCTGCTCCCCATTTTCATACAAAATTACAATGTACAGTGATTTGCGGAATTTTCACAATACCTCTATTCAGTCTTAAATTACTATCCCTCATACACGAGTATTGGATGGTTTCAATAGAGGGGGGATTGTAATAAAGTAGAAATGCTTGCCTCGATTTCATCCAACACATTTATATTGTATTGGCTTTAATATAATGAAAAACCTTTTACATACAATAAATATACAGGGTGGCGCAAAAGTAATCGTCCTATCAGAAAATGCTATAAATCTTGCCTTGATGTAAAAAAATTAAAAGACCAAATAAAAATAATCCACAAGAAGAATCAAAGTTTTTCATTTTTTTTTGAATTTTTTTTTTGAAAAACTTTGATTCTTCTTGTGGATTATTTTTATTTGGTCTTTTAATTTTTTTACATCAAGGCAAAATTTATAGCATTTTCTGATTGGAGGATTACTTTTGCGCCACCCTGTATTTCGATCATGTTTTCACAAAGCCAAGAAGATTCGTTTTTAATAAGATTTTTTATATTTTATATATAACTGTACTGTGGGTATATATGGGGGCGTAAGGGGTCCCGCAAAACAACACACCTTATCGAAGTCAACCTCACCTGCTCGTACTGCACCCTGCTAATCAAGTAACGAGGCTCTGGCTCCCATCAACCCGCATTAGGCCAGCGCGGTGGAAAATGGCTGAACCCGCTCCCCCATTTGAACCCCAACAAACGTGGAAATCACCAATAATTTCCCTGAAGTGAGAGCTATGTCCAGCAGTGGACGTCTATCAGCTAATGATGATGATACTTGTATCTATCCTTAGGATAGATGATATCATCAGATTGAGATTCCTTTGTTCGCCAATCACGTAGAAACTAGTGAACGTATTCGACGCCGAGTGATTTGTATATTGTTATAAACTATTTATTTTTTAAATTTCATAGATACTTCATTATTATATTTCTAATTAACTTTTGTAAACATTTTCATTTCCTATTATATATGCGGTTGCTATAGTAACGTAAGAGATACAAGGGGCGCCGCACAACAACTCACGAGACCCAAGCCAACCTCACCTGTTTGTAGTGCACCTTGTTAATCAACAAACAAGCCGCTGGTTCCCACCCACCCGCATTAGGCGAGGGTGGTGTAAAATGGCCCAAATCAATATAAATATAAGCCTCTAGAAACGACGGCCCTTTGTGCCCGGTGGTATAGGAGGCCATGTTGACTGTGGACCGCTAGATGTAGTGAACTTTGGGGGAGGCCTATGTCCAGCGGTGGACGTCTATCGGCTGATGTTGATAGTAACGGTGGCTGTAGAAAGTCATTTGCGGTTGCTCTCAAAGAATAGTTCAAACGAATTTCGCAGCCGAAGAATAGCTAGTTATATATAAATGTGGTTATATTCATCAAACTTAGAAAAGAGATGCTTTCAGTTAAATCTTCTTTGTCGTAACCTCATGACTGAGGGAGGTGACTATGGTGCGTTGCCCTGGCTACCATTTCTTTCTAGACATTTCTGTCTTGCGCCATTTGGATGGATGATTGTAGGGTAGCTCCTGTAGCGTCCTGAGTTGTGCGTGTCCATCTTGTAGGATACCGCCCTCTCGCTCTCTTCCCTTCCACACAACCAGTAATAATCAGCCTTTCCAGACTGTCTGGGTCTCGCCTGACTGTGTGTCCGAAGAATCTGACTCTCTGCCTACAGAGAGTTCAGTTAAATATGTTAATATAAATAAAAAAAAACCTCTATTGATATCTTCTATTAACATTACTTAACATATGTATGTGATGTATGAAATATATTAATTCTCCAAACGGTTGGATATTTTGTTTGCAGATCAGGTTAGTACAGCCTCCGTTAAAAGTCAGCGCTTAGATTTCGATGCAGCACATACCGAGCTGTCTTCTAACTTAGTTATCACATAGCTCTTGCATATCTTCACTTAAAAACGTATGTTTTCAGAACATTTTATTAGTCACCCTGTTAGTAATTTACAATGCTTTCTACTGTAGGCTAAGTGCTAAATAAATATGTCTTTCTAAATTGTAGTTTTGTGGGGTGTAAGGGGTCCAATACAACTTACGGGTCCCAAGCCAACCTCTCCTACTTGTGGTGCACCCTGTTAATCTATAAACGAAGCTCTGACCAGTCACAAACCCGCACTGGATCCTCGAGGTGAGATATGGCTCATTTACCCCTAATTAGATATATATATATATATCATCAGCTATTAGACGTCCAATGCTGGACAAAGGCTTCTCCCAAAGATATCCTTGGTAGAATTTGTTGAGCATAATTGGGCCATACTCCACGTCGAGGACCCAACGCCGGTTTGGATATATATATATATATATAATAGAATAATTCATTTACTACAGTTTCTGAATGAATTCATTAGTGGGGATGTTTTCAAAGTAATAGCTAGTTTATTAATACGGAGTTCAAACCCCAACTAAACCGGTAAAAAGTAACGTCACTTTACTATTTCCTACGGATACCTGTAAACCTGTCGCCGGGGACAGCTGTGCAGACACCTGCTGTCGTATCTATCGAGGGGAGGAAGAGCCATCGATGCGCACGCGCCCATTGTAAGGTAGTATTACACGAGCCGTCAAAAACGGTATCATTATTACAAGACAGTCTGCAATGTTTAAATTCGGAAGTCCCTAGGTTTTTAAGCTTGTAGCAACATGTCAGCATCTTCAGCTCTATAGCTACAGTTCTGTAGCTTAATATGTCATCAGAGACATTGTGGTGGGTAAAAATTTATATTTATTATCCTTCGTAAACAGAAGAGGAAATCAAAAAGTTAAATTAAGTACCTTATTATTTTTAAATCGGTAAACAGCAACAGACCGAGGAAACGGGTCCACGAGCCCAGTATCAGCAGATCTGTAAAGAGCAAGGCCTACACATCATAAGAGAATGCTGATAAAAGATTTTTTTTTTGTATGACAGCAAACGTATTATTTTCTTATACAAAATTTCAAGGCTCCTTAGGATATTTTTATAATACGTATTTCTTTAATCCAAGGGTACAAGGCAGCTCAGCTCACCCATGAAGTAGGCGAACGAGGTTAAAGCGGAAGTAGGTCTTTTCATGAAAGTAAGAAGAAAGCTGCAGTTACGGAAGAGTGGAGGTGTATAGTACCATCGCAGCTTCTCATAGGTCGCGGATTTACCTAGACGGTCTCTGGTAAAAATGATCTATAATCAGATTATCCTAAAGGGTCCGATGATCATCACCATTGGCTATATGTTCTGCTGAGTATATGCGTCTCCGAAAGATCTCCACATGGAGTCCGATACAATCTCGATATACGTAACGCGCCAAGTATATTTTCCTAGGTCTTAAAAATATTAGGTTATATAATAATATAGTAATGATTTGAATTGCAAGTAAGGTCTGACCACTGGCCACATATCAACGATGTGGTCATTACACGGGCCGGCGGCTTGGCGGATGTCAGGCATGACCATGTTGAAACTGTATGTGTAGATCCGACGAGATCTATATCGCTCACACTGTGTAACAATGAATATTGTTGTGCGAATATGACCTCGTGTTTACATTCAGCGGCAGTAACTCTACTAATACATAATAAGCAGTAGTATTTACTAGAGTATTTATACTGGCTATTTTTTTTTTAATTCGACTAAGCGATGAGAGGACCACGAGGACGAGAGATGTTCAGTTAATAGTAAGCAATTTAATTAACTGTTAGAATTAAATAGATTATATAGATACAGCATTAGATTGTGCTTGTCGCCTTGGTCTCGTTATTGCAGTAATTTCACTAGCTACAACACCCTTCAAATCGGAACACGGTAATAATTGCATGGGACTGTTTATCACCATAAATAGGTGCTACGGTGGTACGAGTCGGTCTCCGGCAGAGACCTACCAGTACAGTTCACAATTTGTCGGTACCATTAACTAGTGGTTTAACTGGAGGTATGGTTCGTTTTAACCGATCTTTGCGGTAACTAAGATCACATACCGCGTTATATTTAACACTGGTTGACGGCAATACGTCAATAATGTGTCCGTAATGGCCACGATCGGAACCGGGCCAACGTTTGCACCACATTGAACGGTAACAATTGATAATCACCATCTATCGGTTTTCAACTCGTTAGAAAGCTGAGTTATTTTATAACTAAACTATAAAGTTAACTGTCTTATAGAAAATTGAGGGTAGAAAGCGAATTCATTACAATCACACCGACAATTTCTCGTGTGGGCGAATGGTTAGTATATCTCAGCTATGAAGCCTAGGGATAGTAAGAATTAAGGTAAGTCCTGACTGTCGTAGAAGGCGACTAAAAGGGTCTAGTATTTTTGCGGGCCTTGAGGGTGCGAGCCCTTATCGCTCAACAAGCAAACCTGCCTGGGACAACGTATGACTCAGCGATGGTGGTTAAGAGGGTTTGGCCCTTCAGACTCTCAGAGACGTGTAACACAAAGTGTGGAGGAACACCGGTGCGTTCTGTAAGAGATCCCTCTCTGAATGCACTAACGGAGACAACCGAGGGTTTTAGCGAGTAAGAATCTGACATAACCCTGACTTCCCCCAGAAGCATATCTTACGAAGATTTACCCCCGAAACAAAAAAAAAGGTGACCACGTTTTTTTTATATATGTTTAACAAGAGCTAAATCCTTTAAGATTTGATACTGAGCATTTATTCGGAGTCACTCTTCACTGGTGGTAAGTGTCTGTAGCCGGAAATCTTCTATCAGCGCAGCTCCTATTGTAGTCAAGAAATAGTAGTGTGCAAATTTTATTGCCTTCCGGTTTGAAGTTTGTTGGTAGTGAAAAGACTGGGGGTGATAAAACATCTTGTCTTAGGGCGATGAGTGCAATGTCTAGTGGATATCATCCTACCTAGCGCAACATTATGGGCAGGCGTATCACTTACTATCAAGTGAACGTGTTGCTTGTCTCGTCGATTCGTTGAATAAAAAAAGTAATATATGCTCGTCGATTTGAGAAGTTACGTCATTAAGCTGGAATCGCAGCTTTTTCCACGTAAGCACTGCTACTGACATCGCGTGCGGGGTCCGCCTTCGTGTGCCACAAATAGTCGGTTCGCGTGGTAGCCTGTAGAGCTGGCGTTTACCATAGATGCAGTTTTTACAGCGTTATTACAGGAAATAGCAGCAATAGACGAAAATATATTACTGTTGCCATAATAAATAAAAAAAAATAAGAAGTGTGGTGGTAGGTTTCCGATGTCGGTGATTGTCTACATACTACAACAGTTTCTTATTTCCGCCGTCTAATAGTCGTGGACTAACAGATGGTCAGGTTTGAAGGTAGCTATGGAAGCGGTTATTGGAGTGTAGGCATCTTATGTCTCAAGATGATTACAAGATGGTGCTATATAAATCATCTTGATTAGAGCTATGTTGTTATGAGCAGGTGTATCACTTAATATGAGATGAAAGTCTCATCCGTCGCGTCGCTTCGTAATTTCATGAAATTTACAGCCTTTTTAACCTTTGTCTTAATTTATATCTAATATATTAGGTTTTGTCTTATTCATTGGTGTATATATAACTAAATATATAAACTCTATATATACTCATATATTTATTTACGTATGATAAATATGTTGTTATGACTACAGAAGTTGCAAAAAGCTGATGACTGCATTTGGCGAAAGTGATTGGAGAAGTAGATCAGCAGTGGATTAACAAAGGATAATGTTGTTGGGAGGTGTAAGGGGTCCCGCACAACAATTCACGGAACCAAAGCCAACCTCACCTGCTCGTGGTGCATCCTGCTAATCCACAAACGAGGCTTTGGCACCCAACAACCCGTAAAATGCCAGCGTGGTGGAAAATGGTCCGAATCTTCCCATGTGAAGGACGCCCATAAACGACTGAAGGCTCGGGACCGATCGATGTGGAGGTCTTCGGGGAAAGGTCTTTGTCCAACAGTGTCTATCGCCTGATGATGAATGATAATAATCACTACAAAAGGAGTGGATACTAAAGATTAGACTGGATAGGGAAGGAAATAGACAATGCTGCCGGAAATGAAACCCGGTTTCAGTTTAGATAATATTGATTATAATTAAACGCTGCCTTCCTAGATGGCGTTTAACAAGAAATATTTATATAGAGAAAGAAATTATTACAATGGCGACTTTTTAGAAAAACGAGATGGTGCAAAATTATTGATTCATCTAAATCGACTGGTGATAGAACTCTGTTGAAAGACTCCACCACTTGTGAAGCGAACATACTGTGTACCGGTGAATACATCCTTCATAATCCAAGATCTCCGAAAGTATTGGATGTAAACACTCACAATTTGGTAGAGATATTGCTTCTGCCATTTAGAGGTCATGTAAGAACGGATTTTAGGAAATACCACTAAAGGAAATTGTAAGGATTTTAATAATAATCGGCAGGGTGGGCGGTTGAGATTGCTCTCAAGGAATATTTCTGAAAAATTTTTTTTTTTTTATAGCATAGATAAGGCAAACGAGCAAGACGGGTCACCTGATGGTAAGTGATTCACCGCCGCCCACGTCACTAGCGACGCCAGTGCGTTGCCTACCCTTCAGGTAAGAATATGCTCTTTTCTTGAATAACCCAATTTCAAGTCATATCCAATTCTATATTACGACCAGCAAAGCTTCCGGGGAATAGCTAGATATTCATAACTCGGTCTCTTTTTTGCTTGATCTCTCCCTACTTTCTAGTGACATCTTGAAGGTTTAATTTATGACATTAGTCAATGAAATCAGTTATGGTCAAACGACGGCGTAGTGCGTACATGTTAGATAAAATCAATTTTGTCGACTAATTTATTACAAAACACATTGGGCAATTCATCTGCGGCGAACAGGTGTCTCCGAGGGTTTGACGGAATATCAGTCGACTAATCTTTATAAAGATTCCAGTATACACTCTATTATCACCGTTAACACTTTGAGATAAGGTTTCTTTTACCGTAACAAGAGATGTGATTCTCTTTAATACTTTAACCATAACCTGTTTCTGATAAATTAACTAGCGCCACTGTAACACGCAGGTTTTCTATATATTGTTTTACATTATCACCGGTTTTAATTAAATCGCTGTTTAATGCAACGCTTTACCGTTTAGCGCGGGTTTTTTTTTCTCTCTCATTCGTTTTATAAAACTTCTGTTAAAGCAGTCTCTGTGTCCATTAGAATGATCTCGAATGATTTCATTTTAATTAGTGCAATAAGGTGAGTACTGTGTTTATAATTAACCACGTCGCTTTAAGAGATAAAATGTTAATTAACGTTACCATAGCAATTTCATAACCTATAATGCTTTTGAAACTGTCACACAGTAACATTTGAACATTACTGTTTCGTGGCAAAGAATACAGTAAGAGCTGGATGTCGGTATGGCCAGGCGGTTTGTTCGGAAGATTCGGATATAAGCATGATTTTTAGAGTTTATTAGGACGGTTCAAAATACTTTTTTTTCTGGATTTTTTTTTTTAAACCTTTTCTGCCTTAGATTACGTAAAGCTCACAACTTTACAATATTAAAAAGCTCTGTTCAAGCTACAGACAGACATACTCGTATGTAATGTAATAGATAAACTTTAAGAATATTTTATTGACTACAGGCTTTTCAAAATCTTCAATAGTCTACTATGTACAAATAAAAAAAAAATTATAGATATTAATGTACATAGCTCTATGAGTTATTTTTCATACAAACAAATGATGATATCACAGTGGAATGAACTGTTCCTGAAAACCAAACGGTTCCGGCTCCGACGCTAAAGTATTTAGAAGTTCAAGCAAACCGTTTTATTTTAATACATATACTTTAAAACAATGGTGAAGTGTGGGCTAGGGTCAGTGTACGGATTACAGAGCATAAAATGATGATGAATCATTTGTTGCATTGTTTATGAAGTCGACTGATGTATCCGGTGTAAATCTCTCTTACATAAACTTTTAGAATTTTTTATCAAGACAGTCACCGGATGGTAAACGTCTAACTATTTACCACGACTTATACCGTTCTGTACAAGTCACCTTTTAAAGTAGTTATAAATAAATACTAGGATGTATAAAATAGTTAATAATATAATATACTGATATATCTATAGTATAAAATCTTAATTTAATACCTCTATAAAAAAATCGATGAAGAACATGGCATTTAAAACTTTTGTATATGTTCTTAACATAGCTTCATATCTGAAGCTTAGCAGTCAACCCTTCTTGCGCAAAGTGGATGAGTTCAGCAGCAGATCTGAAACAGGTACACCAGTAATGAGCCATCTATATATGTATAGAAGATATCCAGAGAATTATTGATTCATCACGAGATCTCCGAAACTATTAGATATTACCTCTCAAAATTTGGTGGAGATATTGCTTCCGTCATTTAGAAGTTCGCTAAAAATGGATTTTTCTAAATTTTTTCTCCAAAGGGAGTTTCGGGGGTGTTAATAACGAGAAGAGGTAAGGGCAGCGGCGGTTTGTCGCTGGGCGGGAATATTTCTGACGGATTTCAAGTCTAAATTTCAAATCTAATTCGATATTATGATCAGCAAAGTAGGCGAGGAACACCTAGTTTTCATATATAATTGATTAAGTATTAACATATATATTTATGAATATAGCTACTTGCGATTTTAGTAATGAATTTATGATTTACGACATAGGAGATACTAATAGGAAACTAGCACTTATAATCCACAAATCATTTGATACTTAACATGATTTATTCTCTCATCAAACTTATATCTGATCGACCAAGTGATGATATTTTGATTGCGATCGATTGCGCCATTTGCACATATAACTATACTATAGCTTATTTGTGAACAATATTATGATGAAGTTCTTTGTTTGTATATATATCTGATGAATGGTTATATTTATAACAAAAATTAATAAATACTATGTTAAATATAATATCAACACTGAATATCAAGTATAAGGTAGGTTTTTTTTATTTTTTATTTTATTAACGTGTGTAACAAAATGCTAACGGAATGCACACCCCGTACTAATACTGGGCCGGTAGTGGGGTAGTGTCGGACTCCAACCGACTAAAAAGCTTCACACGGTATTCCATCACATCCGCAAGGAACGCACGAGGGTCGCGAGATAACGCTTTAAACAGTTCTTCCGCAACCCCCGTTCGGTGCCCGGATCGAACGGGCCCGCCTCGGGGAGGGATGTGAAGCATCCCTCCCAATTGACAAAATCTCTATCACTGAGCGGCGACGCGTCGGAATACGAGACGCGTCGCCAGATACGCCCCAGGAACCCTTTCCAAGGGGGGCGCCGGACCGACGACCCTTGTCGGTCGCGGCGCCAGGTTCCTCTGCCTAAGGAGGCAAACGGCGGTAAGTATAAGGTAGGTTGACGATCTGGTGAAGATGAAAGCTGCTGAATCGGCAGTGATAGAACATAGGATCGATTGATGAAGAGTAGGGTTTTTCTTTCTTCTCTACCCAGTATATACAAACGCCCGCTTTGCTGGTCGTAACATCCTCTCGTGGCAGAGATCATGTAAAATTCATTCTTAGCTGACCTGTACGCGGTAAAAGGAATATTCTTACCAAATTTTGAGTGTTTACGTCCAACAGTTTCGAAGATCTCGTGATGAGTCAACGAATGGCTGGGTGTCTCCCCTTTATATATATTTAATATTACCAAATATTTATATAATATATTAAGGAATATACATACATATACTTTTTATTTAATGTTACAAAAATTAAAAAAGAGCAACGAAAGAATAAGAGCAAATAAGTACATTAAGTTTAGCGTATGTTGAAAGTGTTTTTGTATATATATATATATATTTATGTATATATGTATGAATATATATTATTCTAGATAAACTGAACATGAATATACCGTTGCATGATCTATTGCAATTGGTGAAACGAGGCGAGAGGTTCACTTAATAGTGTGCACTCCACCATACTGCTCGTTGCCTTGCGACATCATATCTTAAAATCGTTACTACAGTAATTACAATATTGTCCTTCAAACCAAAACATAGTAATTGTATGATACTATTAAGTAGCCCAAACAGGAGCTGGGATGGTACTTACATAGACGATCTTCAACAGAGACCCGTTAGATCTTCGCTATCTTCACAAGTTTTTGCGTTTGACCAGGTACTCAGATACCAGGTAGGTGTATGAATACTTAGTTTGTGATACAATTTCGTTATTTATCTTAGTATCTAGTGAGTTAATTTAATAATAATAATATAATAATGGCAAAAAAAAAAACCGGCCCCCGCGCTGTTGACGCACTAATCGGAGCCTCGGCGCGCAGCCTCATAATGTTTGCTATTGTTTTTGAACTGACAGGTGTATAGTATGCGCGAGTCAGTCCGCGTCGGGCCTGCGCACGCGCCGGACGTGTGTGCACACCCCCATCCGCCACAGTGAGAATAAACATCGATATATCGCAAAGTGTCCCCACAGTGTCAAGTGTGAGTGAACGCTGGATTAGTTGTGATATATGTGTTTTAGCGAAGGATTTCCTCTGGCGTCTTTCACGGGCTTTTTCGGTGAGGGCGTTGTTTTTTTCCCCCCTCTCCGTTTTAATTGTTCTAGCGTGAGTTATCGCTAGTTATGATGTTAGAGTAACTGTTGAGTAATTTGTGATCGTTTTTTTTTCGGATTCGTTTCGTTTTCGAAATGTTTGTTATGGAAAAAAATTATTCGGCCTCCAAGGCTAAGGCTTTGTGTAATACAAACACACGCATCTTTTAATTATTACTGTTGCATAAATTAATAATTACTGGCGGTAGGTCTCTGTAGGTACCATTACATCGCTTATTCCTCCCGCCAAATAGTAGCGTGCAAACATTACTGCGTTCTGGTTTGAACGGCGCTGTGGCTAGAGAAAATACTGTGATAATGAAACATAACCAGCCTGCAACCTATATTGGGCCATCGTGGTGGGAAATGACCCATCTATATGAACATCTCCAAACGACTGAGGGTCGCGAGAAGCCGCTGAATGCGAACGACGTTGGACCGATCGATGTGGAGATCTTTGGGAGAGGCCTATATTCAGCAGTGCACGTTTATCGGCTGATGATGATACATAACATTTTATGTTGTTACCATCTGACGTACAGATACACCGCTGGTCTTCTACGTTATGGAAATTCCTCGCATTAAGATAAATCCTTTCGCTTTGTTCTTCATAACACAAACAGCTGAGGTTTGGAACAGTCTGCTGGCGACAGTGTTACCGTCCAGGTATAACGGGGAAGTATTTGAGAGAATAGTCAATAGCGCGCTTTATCACTAAAGAAGAAATTTCCGCTTACGAAGTGAAATCGTAGTAAGGAGCTAGTCCATATCATTAAAATATCTCAAGATCTCGAGCTCAAGATGTTGTGTACATCAACCTAAGTAGCGCCAAGTTGTTAAGAATAGGAGTATCACTTACCATCACGTGACTACAACTTCGATGTATTCGTATTACTTCTCTGTAATAGTAAGTACGTATTGTAGAATATATATTATTATACTACTATCTTATACTCAGAGGTTTGATGCAGAACTCCACGATACTCCGAGCATTATCCTCCAGTACCACATCTCTAGCGCGTCTATCCTCTTCTTATATCTCGCATAGTCCACGTTTATGCGGCGTACAATAATATGAGGAATAAAAGTGCCCAAACTAGTCCAATTTTTTCGCACCTAAAGTGATGACCACCACCACTCTATTAAGAGTGATACCGACGAAAAAGAAGACTGTTTGTCCGAATATAACACCGTCGTCGTGGTTTGATCTTATCTGTATATCTTCTTTATATTTATGAGATGATCTATGTAGAGACTTACCACGCACCTCCGAAACTGTTGGACTTAAACACTCAAAATTTGGTAGATATATTGCTTCTGTCTTTTAGAGGTCAATTAACAATGGATTTTAGTAAATTCGATCCTCAAATAGATTTACGGGGTGGTTATTAATAAGAGGTTTTCGCTGAACGAGAATATTTCTGACAAATTTCAAATCTAAATTTCAAATCTAATTCTATATTACGGACAGCAGAGAAAACGGGAAATAGCTTATAAAAATATTTATTTAACGATAACGATAAGTATTTATTTACATTAAGTTATAAGTTAGTAAATAATATTTCTTATATAGTTTAGTTTATAACTTGAAAAAGCCGTTCCGTTGTTAACAAACAACCTAGAGACCATCTAAGGTACCTCTGCAGCGGCAAGTAGTATTGTGAGGCCATTAACGTGCTCCGGTTTCGAAGAGCGTTGTAACAAGTGAAATTACCAGTAATTTCGATTATACAGCAGTAACCTAGGACAACGTACTTCTCGGCCGTAAGACGTACTGTATGCTGTATATATCTAAACTACCCACTGAGTTATTGAAAACTATATGAATGTTAATATTAATGATTCATACAAATATATCTGCTATGTAACATACAATTATATATGCGAATTGGATGGGTGACCGTAATTGAGCTGTTGATGATAGTTGCGGTTAGTTTAACTTAAGCTATGTTAAAATAGGGGTTATAAATCATATCATCATTCTTAGTATCACCGCTCCTGTTTCTTCCGTCATTTACCGTGTTCCTGTGTGAAGGGTGTTGTTGCTAATGAAATTACTAAGGTAATGAGACTTAATATCTTATGTCTCATACAACGGGTATAGTATCTTGTTGTTTTTTTTTAAATTAAGCAACTAGACAAGTGGGGCATTCACCTGATGTTAAGTGATACGCCTGCCCATAAAAACCTCGTGCTACTTATGATGTATTGCCCTATATTGCGCTCGTCGCTTGAGACGTAACATGTTCGTCTCATTACCCCGGTAATTACACTGACTATAGCACCCTTCAAACCGGAACATAGTAATGTTTGCACACTACTGTTCGCCGGTAGAAATAGGAGCTACAGTGGTGCATACTTAAATCGATCTCCTGCAACAGAGACCTACCTCCAGAAAGACCTGCCACCATCAGTATATTAATCCCGCGTTATTATGATACTTATCATCAAATGGAAGTTTCGCTAAGTAAACCGGTCGTGTCCGGTGTCTCAGAGGCTCGGGTTCGATCCCTACTGAGCTTGATGTACCAGTGAAGAAACCGATGATGAACAGCTTTTATGCACATGTGACATCCACCAAGTAACTCTTAGCCAGCGTAGGTGAATAGCTTCAACTAACTTCTTGTTAGAGAAGGTCTGAATCCCAACAATGGGATTATTCCGACCGTTGTTTATATTTAATAATATTTCTCATTACATATAATCTAGAACATTTTTAAGGCCATATACCATATTGATCTCTTTAAAATAGATTTTAAATGGGGATGGGACACACAAATGGATGTAAATACACAAACACCATCAGAAGCTACTGGTGGTTTAAGAATCTAAGTGACCGTCCGTGGTAAAGAAAACAGCTAGTAGATCGTCATCGTCAGCTGATAGATGTCCACTACTGGACATAGGCTTCCCTCGATGATTCCCACATCGATCGGTCAGGGATTCATACAGGCCGATTCGGGCTATGCTCCACCACGCTGGCTTAATACGAGTTGGTGGAGACCAGACCCTCGTTTGTTGATTAGCAGGGTACGTCACGAGCGGGCGAGTTTGGTTTGGATCCCGTGGGTTCATATGCTGGAAACCTTACACGACTATATAGCTGTTTTGTAAATATCCTAACTAGTACCATGACGTTAAAGATGTTTTATATTTATCATCATCTTGACATCTGTTCTCGTAAAAAAAAACGGGTGGTAGGTTTCTGTTGCTGGAGACCATTTAACTAGTTACCACCGCAGTTCCTATTGCAGGCGACAAGCAGTGTTAAGTTCCGGTTTGATGGGTGCTGTAGCTATAGAAATTACTGGGCTAAGGAGACGAGTACAATGTGGTGCTGTGTATATAGTCGTAACTAGCGCCACGTTAATATTGGAAGACGTGTTGCCTACTATCAGATGAAAAACTCGCTCGTCTGGTTGAGTCCTTAAATAAAAAAAGAGATCCTAGTGCTAATATGACTTTTGGTCATCATCATCATTTCAACTGATGGATGTCCACTGCTGGATATAGGTCTCTTGTAATGTGTTCCAGAAACCACGGTCTTGCGCTGTTTGAATCCAGTGGCTTCCAGCGATTTTTTTATGTCCTCTCTCCACCTAGTGGGGGGTCTGCCAACGCTGCATTGGTCATATGGCCACTTAAACAACCGACCCCTAAACGTGTGGTCTCGGAATCGAATCCGGGACCTCCGTGTTACAATACAAGCGCTAAACCATCGCGCCAGCAATTTTGTTATCATATGAACAGTTCTAAGGTTAAACGAGTCATATGAAGGTGTAATTTGAATAAGTTTTTTTTTTTGTAATAAAAAAAAAAACCTGTCCCACAATAGACGCGTTCAACAGAATAACATTAAAATTTATCACTCTATCGGACGTGAAGATAAATTTCCAACAATTTACGACACCCTAAGCGTAATCAGTTTTTTTTTTTTTATTCAACTAAGCGACGAGACGAGCGAGACGTTCACCTGATGGTAAGCAATACCCTGGCCCATAACAACATATTGCTAGTTAGGATGATATACACAACAACACAATATCCTCGCTTCGAGATATTAGATGTTAATTTCGGTAGCTGCAACGCCTTTCAAACCGGAATAGAGTAATATTTGCAGAGTACTGTTTGACGGCGGAATAGGAGTTGCAGTGATACCACATGCAGAATTATGTGCATAAGTTATCACTTAATTTAAGTTAATATAATACTATGTAGGGTCACTACTATAGCTTAAATAATTTTTATGGATTCGTCATACATTTATATAAAGTTAGAAAGGAAGCTACTTCCTGTTCCTATTAATGGTAATTAATGACAAAAATGTCTATTCAAACTTAAATTTGATTTTATTACGTACTAGAAACGAGAGTTCGTGTATTCAATTTCAAATATTTAAAGAAACTTTAGTATGCTATCATCGTCATCATCAGGCGATACTCGTCTACTGGTGGACATAAGCTTTCCTTAAAGATCTCCACATCGGTCGATCCTGATCTGCCCCAATCCGGCTGCTTTCTACGACCTTCACCAGATCGTCGCACTAATTAGTGGGCGGCCTGCCAACACTGTGTCTTTCGGTACGTGGTCGCCATTCGAGGACCTTGCTGCCCCATTGGTCCTGCGATGTGTCCTGCCTCTCGAGATTAACAATTCTTTGGACAAGGTCATACACCTTAGATGTAGTATGAAAACATTATCAGCCGATAGACGTTCACTCCCATCTCGATCGGGAAGGGATTTATATGGGAGGATTTGGGCCATTTCCATCAACACGCTGGCTGAATACAGGATGGTGGGAACCAGAGCCTCGTTTATTGATTAGCAAGCTGCACTGCGAGTAGGTGAGGTTGGTTTGGGTCTCCTGAGTTGTTGTGCTGGACCCCTTACACCCCTTTATACAATAGTTAGCTGTAATAACTTTTTAAAGTAATTAAGTTAATGAAATTTATGTATAATTACTTTATATCTATTTACAATTGGATTAACTTAGATTTTCAAAATGATCTATATATAGCATCAGTCACACATAAAAACTGAAACAAATTAGACTTTCGGTAATTAGGATGGTGTACACTAGTCCTGTAGTCTCGAGCTAGTAAGAATAGGACTAAGGTAAGACCTGTCTGTCGTAGTAGTCGACTAAAAGGGTCTAGGAGTTTCGCGGGCCTTGAGAGTAGGGGCCCTTATCGCTAAACAAGCGTACCTGCTTGGGACAGCGTATGTCTCAGCGATGGTGCCTAGGAGGGTTAAGCCCCTCCTCAGAGACGTGTTCACACAAAGTGTAGAGGGGTACCGGTGCGTTCTTTAAGAGATCCCGGAGCCGCTTCGAATGTACTGACGCAGACCACCGAGGGGGTTTTAGTGAGTAAGAATCTCACTTAACCCTAACTTCCTCCCAGAAGCAGGGTATCTTCCAAAGATTTCTCCCTCGAAACTAAAAATAGAAAAATGGATGGTGGGTACATTGTGCTAAGACACAAGATGTTGAGTCTTGTTACTCCAGTAATTCCATTGGTTTAATTCCTTTCAATGATACGCGATACTGTTTGGGTGGAGAAGGAAAGAAGCTGATCATATTACCTTATAGGAAAACATGAAGAGAGAGAGATGGACTGGAAGCAGAAATAAATCCCGCGGTGATACTTAGGTCTTAACAGAATATCACCAGTGTGAACATAAAAATAAAAGATACTTAAGTTATAAGAAGTGAATTTAAAGCTGTGATCATATCAAGTTAACATCGCGAACGGGCCTTTAAGTGACATCTTTTTAAATACTCGTCAGCCAAGTTGTCGAGGGCCTGGTGACAGGTCCCGGCGGATGACAAATAAGCAACAACAAAACGTGTGTCAACATTAAACTTTAAACGCAAGACTAGAATAAGCTATAGAGTATGCTCTAGTTTTCTGAATCCATCTCCATCAATCTGAACCATGGACGACAAGAGAGATAGAAGGTAGGGAGTTGAGAAGAGCCTATGAGATTTGCTATAGCGCAAGGATGCTTCGTTATACCGTGGACCACTGGAAAAACATACATCTCAATTTTAAAGCTGTTGTGTGGTATCACCAAGCTCTCACCAGGTCGCCTGTTGCCAGGAGATTTCCCAGTCATTCTGGTCCATTGTTCACTGCTTCTCTAATAATTTAGATAAAACTATGATTGTGATTTGATCATTTAGCAACTGACCAGACAAAATAACTCTTCCACTTTTATAACCACGGTTCCATTGCTAACATGCAAGCCGAAGGTCGAGACCGTTATACATCACTTTGGCCAAGTGCGAGTTGGCGTTCGTGTCCTCTAATTATAAGATACTTCAAAGCAACCAGGTAGAAAATTACAACAGCTCACTTGCATCGCATTAGCATTTTCCTCTTGTACGTTATATCATTAAAGATTAAATTTTTAATTAAAGGACCTCATCTTGTGATCGAAGATATATATTTTTTTTGTCTTTTCATATATTTATTGACATCTGAATATATTGTGAGAGTTATCTGTTACTAAAGGGTGTATTACTCTACACTCTGTTGTATGGAGTTTGTGAACGGTCAAGTGGCTTTGATGGATTTATTATAATATATTTTTAAAGTAATATTTTATGCTTTATTATCTCATAAGGGGTGTAAGGGGTTCTGTCCAATATCTTACGGAGCCGAAGTCAACCTCACTTGCACGCGGTGCACCCTGAATAACAAACGAGGCTCTTACCACTCACCAACCCGAACTGGGCAGGCGTGGTGGGTTACAGCCCAATTTTACTCAATGAACTCCAATGTGGAGATCTTTGGGGGACGCCTATATCAAGCAGTGGCCGTCTGCTGGCTGATAATGATGATGATGATGTCATTACGTTAATCACAGACCATTTCAACGTTTTAACCAATGCTATATAATAACGCAATGGATAGACTCCAACGGTAGAGACCTTGTGGTATCTATGGAGAACCCATAAAAGTAAGGCACCAGTTCGTTTAAGATGATAATTCATTACTTTAACTAGAACTTTTTTAATAATTTTTTTTATTCTATCCCTATATCCTCCTATCGAGATAGTCCTATTTACAATACTTTATTTTTAACAGTGTTGTAAGACTATAAGGAAATCGATATTGTTACAAGATATTTGTCGGAAGGACATAGTTATATTTCGTATGATGTTCATTTTATTGAGAAATTCGTAATTAAAGGATTCGAATGTAAATCTTTAAAGGAATAACAACAGTTCAATCCTTAACGCTAATCTCCTCATAAAAGCGTGAAACATTGTCGACATGAAAATAAAATTTAGCGCCTTACAAAATACGTTCAAAAGGTAAAACAGATACAATAATATATTTTTTTTAATTTTATTATCTGTTCGCACGACCGTTCGCCCTTGTCTGCGATTTTAAAAAAAAAGATGGACTGCAAAAAAAAAACGCTTCCCAACGACATTGGTAACAGTGAGGGATCATGTCTTCGTTATCGTTACAAAAAAAACGATGTTTTAATCGAAAATCGATAACTGCTCATAATCGATTGAATTTTTTTATTTATTTCGCTCACATTTTACCCCAATTTTATTCAAATTATAAATAATAATAAAGCTTTAGAGGGTGAAGCGTTATAGCTTAAAATACTTCAAGTATTATATGTTCTTAAGGCGGTGGAATCACAGTATGGGAATGGTAGCTGCTCAGGTGGTTTCCAACGAAATCCACCTGATAAGTGAAGACCATAGCCACCAAAAGGTTTTAAAACTTTGTGGGCAAAGAATAAAAAAGCAATAGAGGGAAATAACATAAACATTAAGGAGAGAGGAGTAGTATAATGTATATATAAATGCAGATCAGCTATGCAATTTTCTTCACCCAGCGAGAAGTATGTAAGGAAATGGAAGAGAGTGAATGAGAAAATAGGAACGGAATACAAGAAGGATATAAAGATGAATGAAAGGAGAGAATAAGAAACAAAGCAGAGAAAGGTATGACGATAAATAGAGATATATAAGAACTGCGTCCCATATAAAAACCAATTCCACCAAACTCCACACCTGGAACAGAATCAGGAACCGTGTTACAAAGTAACCGTTGAGCTATTGGGGCAGTGAGTCAATCGAGATGCATATTATGCAAATTGCGCTAATTATGTTCTCATTAGCTAATGATTGAAATAAAAAAAAATGCTAATTTAACAGATAGCCTTTTTGAAATCGATTGATGCTGTGACTTGTGTTGATGATGATGAATGCTAATTTATTTCGTTCTATATATCAACTAAGTAAAACGTTATACGATGTGATTTATTATCTATGATCCTCTCATTTTTATTATCGTGTGATGACAAAGTGTTTTTTTTTATATACACTACATTTCAAGTGACAATGATGCCGAAGCAATTAAAGCGGCGTTATGAGCAGAACGTTCCTAACTTGTGCTGCATGAATGTAAATGTGATGCTGGTGAGAAGATATAGACGGCTCCTTATTATGCTCGGTGCCTTGAGACAGGTAGTCTACAGCATCTTTCATAGCGAATACAATAATGTTCGCACACTGCTTTTGGCGAAAGAAATAGGAGCTGCTGTGGTACCTACCTAGATGTTCCCTAGCAACAGAAACCTACCAACAAATACTTACTGATAGCAAAATAGAATACTTAAGCTCTTTTATATGGACAGGCAGAAAATTCTAGAAAAAGGTTTTAAGAAATCAAAATCGCTTCCACAATTAAAATGTAATATGGAGACGAAACAGTGTAAGGGGTTCCGCACAACAACTTACTGGACCCAAGTCAACCTCACTTGCTCGTGGTGCACCTTGTTAATCATCAAACGAGGCTCTGGCTCCGGCATATCCGTATTGGGCCAGCGTACTGAGAATTGTTCCCGATCCCCCCATATGAAGCCCTATGAATGTGGCGACCTTTGGGGGAGGCGTATGTCCAGCAGTGGACGTTTATCTGCCGATGTAGTATGGAGACGGCCGCAACTTGCAATATATCTTTGTCACCTCATTGTTTTAGCGGATATATACCATGAGTATAACGTCCTGTTTGATGGCTGGATTCTTTCCTGGTCTATAAATAGTGAAGAAAGCCATCGATCACAGATTCTCTCTGGACAAATACTACTACGAACGTAGAATAGACGATTTACAAAGGGAAATAATAACAAACTATTGTTTTGAGGATAATCAATAAAGAAGATAAATCTGATGATTCGGCCACAGCATAAAAAAACCTACGTTTAAATTCAGAAATAGTTTGGAATCAAATGTTGCCTGATCATTAATATCAAGACTAACATTAGGATGTGGACCCAGGGTCCGTAAGCCCAATGTAAGAGGAGCTGTTTCAGTCGAAATTCGTTGATATACATCATCATCATCAGCCTATAGACGTCTACATATCACACATAGGCCTCTACCAAACATCTTCACATCTCTCTCCAGATTGCTCCCATCCAGTAGGTTCCCGCGATTCTCACCAGATCATCAGTTCACCTTGTGAGAGGCCTCCCAACACGACGTCTACTGGTACATGAGCGCCACTCGAGGACCTTACTGCTCCTTCGGTTGTCAGTCCTTCGAGCATTGTGCCCTGCCCACTGCCACTAAGTCTAGCATATTTTTGGGCTATGTCGGTGACCATAGTTCTACTGACGACCTTTATAGTTATGATTCGACGGCGTAGAGAAACTCCGAGCACAGTCGTCTCCATTGCCCTTTGGGTGACTTTGAGCCTTTTTATAAGGCCGATAGTAAGGGGCCACGTCCACGTTGATACATATCAACTGAGAATAGATTAGCAGTAGTCTCGTCAGGGTCATTTGAAAAATAAAGTCTTGATCGTTTCGTTGGTAGATAATAACAGTACTTGTGCAACAGAGAAATTGTTCCAGCAGCTGATGACTATTCTTTGTTAGATAAGGCTCCGACGGCGGCTTGCGTCACAACTCACGCCGATGTAATTTACATCAAATGGGAAACTTGCGCCCATTATTGTATTGTTTTCAACGAAACAAACCTCCGACATTATAGATACACTCCTTTGTTTTGCTATCACAGAAAAACAAGTGTGTCTATAACGAAAGTAATACGATTCATCGCTACCATTATCGTGAATAGACTAGATAGTACTGTAAGTTAATTTCTTTTGAAAGTTTGTACAAGTTCAATGTTTATTAAATAAAACTTCTTTATTCGCAAAATGTGATATTCACAATATGAAATTGCTGTTTTTACGGAACGTTGTCAAAATAAAGAATTTTAATAATTGTTCTCATATATGAAAGAATAAACCTTAATATAGTAGCGGTACGTTTGGAATTAAACTTTATACCAATGAAAATTTGTTTATAACAAATGGGTGTTATAAATTACTGAATTTTTCATATAATAAAGATCAGTATCATTATCATAGCTCTTTGTTATTCTTAATATTTAAAGTATTGATAAATTTTGACTATGAAAAAATGAAAAGTAATAATTTCAATATACCGAGATGACAAGGATTGCGTTGATGTCTTTTATATTCCTGTTCCAGATACTCATTGATAGATCTATTATTAACTTTTTATGCTTATTTGCCGGAAGTTGGTAAGATTTATAAAACTTTTGAGAACTATTATAAGTATATAAGGAAGTGATTGGTGAGGTGAAATTATGATAATTACAGGCAAGCTTAAGGACAGCAAGTGCCATCTTTTTAGAACCGACTAAAAACTAAACGTCCATGTTAGTTACAGTACTCATCTTTATATAATAACAAAATGTTTTAAAAAGGTAGTTAAATTTATAATATTGTTATCATTCAAATATTTCTCCAAATAATGATTTTTGTTTTTTGATTTTTGATTTCATTTACATTAAATTGAAATTTATTGATGGAAAATTTAAACTATTCTTTGCATCTATTTTACTAATGTTATAAACTGTGGCCGAATTCGGAAGTATGACTGACTACATTGTCATTTCGTGCCTCTATTTTTAGTAGTGCCAGGGACACATGGGTGCCGAGGGGGAAAGCATGTAGGAGGGAGGAAGAGGAGAGGAGTGTGACGCCAGTGCGTGCGCGTGCGCAGAATGTTAACGCGTCACCATTCAAGACATTCTATGAGTTAAATCGTCAGTTATGTGTGTCTGACACGTTATAATACATTTCCCTGAATATTAAGGTTTTCTAAGTTTTTAATATTACCTAAAGTTTATCGAATTAAAATTATTGTTACTACTGCTGCTACTATAAAACACTCAGTATTTTTTATGTTACTACTGTTACTATGTGCGTTGGTAAAAATGGAACTAACCTATTATATATCTTTATATCAATTGATAAATAACAACTAAAACGGTGTCATAGTAATTCGTGGACTTTTCAATATTCGAGTGGTTTTGTAGTTGCACCAATATTTTTTTCATTCTATATGGAAAGGAGACGAGTGACGCATTCACCTGATGGTAAGTGATACGTCCGCTCATAACAATTTGAAGCTGGGTAGAATGATATACACAGCACTATACATGTTCATCCCTTTGAGATCATAAGATGGTTATACTCTCGTACCAATATTATATATACTAATACTAGCTGCAAGGTCCTTAAATGTGGATTACATTAATGTTTGCAAAGTCTTGTGTGTCGGCAAAAATAGGGGTTGTGGTAGTATTTACTTGGTCTAGATTTATCACCATGTGAACGTATCTAGACCAGATATAAGCAATACTGCTTATATCGTGTAATCGTAAATACTGTTGGATTATTTTTACATATATTGCAGAAGGTAATTGAACGTCTTTTTTCATAGAGCTTTTTACACACGAGCTTTTTTTTTTTTTTCGAATAACTTCCATTGGTAGTCGGCATTGAATTGGTGAATCCAATACAACTGTAAGCGATGTGAGCAATTTATGTCTTCGGAAATCGACTGCGCCCGTTTGATTTACAACGGGACGGGTTAGGCACGAGGAAATATTGCGTCTGGCGAGAGCGCCGCCTTCGTACGGGACGGTCGGATCCTTTTAATAAAAAAAAAACTTGTTTGTTAGTTCATCTCGTATTAAATAACTGTCTTACACATCTAAAATAATTACTGAATTTTTACTTCTTACTAAGCTAGTTTAATTACTTATAATTTCAAAACGCAGCGCCGATCACTTCAGTTCAGCTGCAGTGAATAAAATAGTCTTTTGGAACAAATGTTGTTATAAATAACTTAAGGGAACAAAGTAAGAAGTAGACTTTGTCATCAGATGATACTGATGCTAAGAAGAGAAAGAAGCATTGAATATTATATAATAAAACATTCCTTTACTGGTGGTAGGAAGCTGTACTCTGTTACTGGAAACTATCTAGGTAGATGCCACAGCGACTAAAAGGGTTTAGGACTTTTTGCGGGCCTTAAGGGTAGGGCCCTTATCGTTGAACAAGCGAACCTGTGTGGGACAGCGTATGGTTCAGCGATGGTGCCAAGGAGCCTCTCCGAATGCACAAACGCAAAGTACCGAGGGAGTTTTAGTGAGTAAAAATCTTATATAACCCTGACTTCCTCTAGAAGCAGGGTATCTTTCGAAGATTTAAAAGAAAAGTGTCTTAGCTCCTATTTCTGCCGCCAAACAGCAATGCACCAAAATTGCTGTGATTCAGTTTTAAGGATATTTTATCTTAAGATAAAAAAAATAAAGCATTTTAAATATCTCATCAAAGCGTAGATAGTCCAGCCCGATGGCCGCGTCCGCACGCCGCGAGTGACCGGTCGCGACTCAACTATATGCACGCCAGTAGATTTCAAACTACCCACATTTATTTATCTCACTCTACCAACGTTTAAAAACAATAAAGTTAAAATGATAATTAACTTTGTCGTACGAAATTAACATAATCATTATTTTAATTTCAGCCACCATTTAGCTCCAGTGTAAAATCTTCAACTGGTAGCGAAACAGCATCAGAGTCATTGTTGAGATGAACAGTCGCTACTGTCCGCCCACGCTCCAACATTACAGCATAATGTGCATTGTTATAAGCTTCAAATTTGCATAATTTGATGCAAAAAAAAAACATGATGAGAGGTATTTTTTGTGATGCTACATTGTTATCATGTCCCTTTCGCTCCGTGCGCTCTTTATATAGGTAAGCTTTAAATTTACGAACAAAGTTACTTAAAAAACTTAATCCTTATATATATGTAATATATGATATTGTATATAATAAGTATTCTGATGACTCAAATGCGAAATTTTGAGGTTAAGTAGTCATACGTTAACTTATTTTCATAACACGCTTACTCGTCTCAAACATAATGTAATGATTCATTACAATAGAATTCCTTTACTTAAGCATCTCACTAAAACTATAAAGATCTTCATGTGGTACTGATGAGCAGCAGCCAAAAGACAGCAAACACATCTCAATCATCCATATATATTTATATTGGATAATTTCTGATACTTTTCCCTTATATATAAAGTACTTCTTAAAGTTTACTTACACAATACATATATTACTTACATTATCTGTGTTGTAACCTTAAGATGGTAATAATACCTGCAGTAATAACTTAGTGGGAAATGGTCCAAATCACCCCAATATGAACCCCTATTAACGACTGATGGTTGCAGGCAGGGTAGGACCGATCGATGTGGAGATCTTTAGGGATAATCATGTCCAGCAGTGGACGTCTATCGACTGATGATGATGATAATATCTTAGGATGAACTTAAGATGGATATTTTTTTAAACATAAATCTAATTATAAGATATTTTATCTAAGTTAAACCAAGATCTGAATTTCTTATGATGACGTTATTATGTTATTACTGAAGGTAGATTACTGTAACAGGAGACTGTTTAGGTATCACCACGGCGCTTATTTCTCCCACCAAATAGTAGTGTACAAATTACTGTATTCCGGTTTAAAGGCCGTACAAAGTGAAAATGTAGCTGGTGGATTTATAGAGAGTAAAGAGATTTAACATTCTATGTAACAAAGCGCCGAGCATAATACGGTGTTGTGTATATTATTCTAACTAGCTCATAATTATACGTAAGTGTAAGATTTCAACCCATTTTTTTTTATTTAATGAAGCGAAATGATAAACCCGCCCTTACAACGTGGCGTCAGCTATAATGGTATTCATAGCACCACATTGCGGTTGTCGCCTTGAGACAGGATGTTGTATCGTTACCTAGTAATTACACAAGCTACAGCGCCCTTCGAACTGGAAGAGTAATGTTTGCATACTACTGTTTAGCGGTAGAAATAGGGGCTGCGGTCTCACCTACCTTAACCGTCTCCGGCAGTGGAGACCTACCACTAGTAAATTACTATGTAGACGTTCATGATTATATCTTTGGAACTATATGACTTAGGAACTTGAAATTTTATAGGAATATTACTTTTATCGAATTCAGATCAGCTAAGAATTTTGAAAAACTCCTTCCCCAAAGGAGGTTGCGGGGGTGTTACGGTTAGCAAAGCGGGTGGGTAACAGTAAGTTGTAATATCTACAAACGAACAATATCGTAATGTAAACAGTTATTGCTGTAAAATTAAATGCAGTTTTCCCCCATTTTCTTTTTATCTGTACCACGAATGTAGATAGAGTAATATATGAAATTGGATATAATCAAATATTGAAACGCGATAAGTAAAAACTTCGCCAACGATGTTATTGAACTTGTGCTTGAAGGTCGTGTACGTTAGAAAATCATAAACTACTGTTATAATGTATTATAACTAGACATATATTAAATATACAATATTTATGCGATTATTATAAAATTTTACATTATTAAGTTTTTTTTATCTAGAATAAAATAATAATTCACATTGATTTTACATGATAAGTTAATAAAGCCGCGGATGTACTCGTAGCACTCTCGCCTCGAATACTCCGGCTCATACATATATGTTGATAGTTAAGTTACAACTATATATTGTTAGTAGTTATATAATACGAGAGTGGTACTTAACTGATAAACAGAGAGTATATAATACAGAGAATTACTGAAATAAATACTTTTTCAAACTACAACTTCGTTAGTTTGATATAAAACTGTTTAAGTACCACCGCGGCAACTACTACTAATATAAAACAGTTTTGTTTATCTCTGTTCCTGGTTAAAAGGTGTTTTTTTAAGTTACATTACCGAGGGAACAATACTTAATATATGTATCAAAGCGACAAATACAAAGTGGTGTTTTATCTGTGATAAAACCCTAGTAGTAACGAAACTACGGACTAGTAAGTAATCCTTGAAGAAGACCTTGTTCCGAGCGGTTAACCACTGCGCGTCCGTAGCAGTTAAGTACTGTTATGTGTTACATTAAAAATTAAGTATTTACAAGAAGTAATATTGCGTGTCGTAATGGTAGTAATTCTTTACTGGTTGGCTGGTGTGAACGCTGGGTAGTTTGCATATCGAGTCAGCAACCCCTGTCGGGTACTATTTAGAAGTCGTTTATTACATTTTCGTGCCGGCTTACCAGACGGCAAGCTCAATAAGGAAACCGTTAATTTGTTCATTATAATATACTTTAATAATTAATAATTAAATTAAACAGTTCATAATAAAGATTTTAAATGGCGTCATTAGTTATACGGATCCATATGTTATTAATTTTAACTACTACATATACAACATTAAACTGAATTTTGTGATATAATGTACAGATCTTGATCTCATTTCCTCCTTAATTATTATGTAAATCAGGAATTCACAAAATGGATATACTTACCCCTCGGGGTGGAAGTAACTTTCCCAAGCAACCAATTCAAACCAAACCGATCAGAAAAAACTGCAGTAATTTGGCTATAGGGGTCTGAGGTATCACTTCGTTTTGGATAAGGGGTGTCTTGTTCTAAATAGTTTGGGAACCCCTGATGTAAATGATACTGAGGCTGGTCAGGGGTGTCAATGAGTACTCATCATACACAGAATTATGTTATAGAGGCTGCTTCTCAATGTAATTTGTAAATAGACAAGATTTGAAAAACCATACCACCGTTCAATATCAAACAGGTGTGAACCGGCGGAGTCGAACCGGAAACGTCCTTTTTTAAACAAAGAAGTTAACTACTGTACCACGGAGATAGTTAACTATATATACTAGTTTGTCAGAGAGCAATGGAAAGGGCTTTGCTCGGCTCCCTGCCTGATCTAATCAGAAATGAGGAGATCCGTAGAACTAAGGTCATCGACATAGTCCAAAAGATTGCTAGCCTCAAATGGCAATGAGCAGGACACATCGTTCGAAGGACTGACAGTCGATGGGGCGCTAAGATCCTCGAATGGCGACCGCGTACCGGAAGACGCTGTATTGGCAGGCACCTCACCAAGTGGTCCGACGATCTGGCGGAGGTTGCGAGACGCATGCTGGTAGCGCAGGATCGATCTATGTGGAGATCCTAGTGGGAGGCCTATGTCCACCAGTGGACGACTCTCGGCTAATAACGTAACTAGTTTGTGTAATTAAAAATATTTTTTCTATGTGTTTTCTTTTGCGCTGCCTTGTGATAAATGTAACTGTGTTGTGATTGTTATAACAGTAGTTTATGAAGCTCTAGCATAACGAAGGAAGTTCAAACGCAAGTTCAACAACATCATCCACGATCCTCAATTATCTGGTTTGAATCCTCAATTGAATGCAGTCTCATACATTACTTTATCTACCCCCATTTCATAGATAAAGTAATGTAATACATTGGACAACGATGTTTACTATTATTGTAATATTTATTTACATAAGTAACAGACCGGTGTTTATGTTAAACGGCTTTATCAACGATCAGTTGCTGTTTCTGAGTTTTAATCAGCTGTCGTCATCTTCGGAAGAGGGTTATTCCGTCTAGAAATAAATCAGGACTATGGTCCAATTGTAGACATTAAAACACCCCAGGGTTTATTCGTACCGTTTCTGCCACGGGCTTTCCCTCTTATAGAGACCACTGCTAATACAGTATGCTTTTAGCCTGTTTGATACACAAACTAATATCGTTTATTATATATAATAGATACATACATATATATTGATATATGTATATATATGTAGTAGATAAAATTAGCTATCATTTTCCTGTTATAAAAACAACCTTAAAAAGGATATTTTAACATTTTTCATAATTACAACATTCCGGAATAAAACGGTGCTTGAATTCGCGGCGTACGTAAGATTTACAATATGCAAGCGGCAATCAGAGGTCCGTTTAAAAAAATTTCTCCCATCACCTGGAGCGATGAGCGCGGAGCCCGCATCAGTGCCGTGAAAGCCTCTGTCAACAATAAATATCGTTAAAACGAGGGTTCCGAGATTTCGCTTGAAGCGAAACGGGGAGAGGCACGAGCTTGGGTTATTTCCACGACCAGTGAATCCACATCGAGCACAGATTGAGATGATTTACGTAGTAAATTAAACAATAGGTAAAAAAAAGATTGAGCTTGGACTCGGCGGAAGTAAAACATTGTCTCCTTGTCAATTTGTAAGAGAATGAGATGCAGATACTATGGAGGTAGTAAGCTGAAAGAGAGAGCGATTGATGGACATTTTTTTAATGATTGAAACAGGTCTGAACGAAAGAGAGAGAGAGATAAACTGGAGCGTTTATATTTACCGTCTATTTAAGTGCTGGTACCAGCGCAGCTTCTATTTCTGCCGACAGACAGTACTGTCCAAACATTACTGTGTTCCGGTTTGAATGGCGTTGTAACCAGTGAAAATACTGGGGTAATGAGACAACAATGTTTCAAAGCGACGAACACAATGCGGTGCTGTGTAAATACTATCCAGCGCCACGTAGGACAGGCGTATGTCTTACCATCAGGTGAACGTCTCATTTATCTCCCGGTTTTGTTATTAAATGAAATAAAGATCTGGTGGTATAGGTTTTATAATCTGTGTCCGCGGGGTCACTGGGTCGAATCCGCCGCACGAAGCCTGCTTGCTACCCATACGTTATCTTGGCGGAGATCTTGACGGCTGCTTTATGGGCGATGTTACACGAGTGTGGGTGAATTGGTAAGGTGGAAAAAGAACATGAATTTGTATGTATATAACTACATATACATGAAGTCATATGTAGTATATATATATAACTTTAAAATTTATTATGGTATTAATGGAAGATCTCTCTAAGTACAACTACACACATTCCTACTTCTGCCGCCGAAGAGTAGTGTGCATACATTACCGTGTTCCTGCTTGAAGTACGCTGTAGCTATTCATGTTACAGAGATGTTTATGCGTACTTTTATGAGGCCGGAATGTTTGCAAACCACTGTTTCACGGAAGAAATAGGTGCTTTAGTGGTAGCCACCAATAATGTATATATATATATATATATATATATATATTACTGGTGGCTTTATACATACATATATAAAGTTATCATAGCCGTGGGAATTGACATAATTATAAGTATATATATATATATACAACGTTAATCCCCTCGCTGGGGTCCCACGTGAGGTGCGCACGCGCAGGTCGCGGTTCCGTTGACCTGTGAGTCACCGCGGCTACCAGAGCGTTGTGTAACATCTAGCCTTGAACGCGTCGCGAGTACGGAACCTTATTGTTGTGCAGGCTGACACGAGGATATCTTAATGGATGTAGTGAAGCGCCTGGAAATATCCTCCAGATGGTGACAGCAATACATGATGCTCATCGCCTTGAGACATAAGGTCTAAGTCTACCTTAGTTAATTTATACAGCTTCTGTTTTAATTACCGCTTTAGTCAGCTCTCGTGAAGTACCTGATTTTATTGGAAAGCTAGGCATAATCATAAAATTCAGTTTTTGGAACAGAATATCCTCCTAATCCACAGATCGATCTAACATTTACTCTTGTAAGTTGATGATAGTTTGTCTTATTACTCCAAAGATTTAACTAGCAATTGTTTGATGGCAGAAATAGGGGCTGCGGTGGTATCTAGTCTCCAGCAACAGACCCCTTGTTTGGTTTGAGATGGGGAGATCTTCGAAAGACACCCTGCTTCTGGGGGGAAGTCAGGGTTATGTGAGATTCTTACTCACTACCTCCCTCGGTGGTCTGCATTCAGAATGGCTCCGAGATCTCTTACAAAACGCTCCGGAGCCTGCACTTTGTGTTAGTACGTCTCTGAATGGGTTAGCAACAGAGATGTACCATCTGTAAATGTTTCAAATGAACTTATTTAGATATATCACTTATTTTTTTACTAGCTGATCCTCCTCTGTCTTTGCTGGCCGTAACATCCCCCAACTCCAAGGGAAGGAATTTTCTAAAATCCATTCTTAGCTAACCTCTAAACGACAGAAGCAATATCTGTAACAAAATGTTTTAGTGTTTACGTCTAACAGTTTCGGAGATCTCCTGATGAGTAAATGAACCTCTGGACATCTGCTAATTCTTTGAATAAAAAAAAAAATCAATTTCAAGTTTATAAAGGACAATACATTATGCATATTGTGTATAAGCTAATAATATTTTTTTATTATTCAAACAACGTTGGTGTGAAAATATTTGCAGACTGATGCTGCTTCTCAACCACTACCCCAAATATGTATTAGAACAATACAATAGCCTGTGGTATTCTTTAACTGCTTCCACTTGTCTTGGAGTGTTGGTCGCCGGAGAAAACCGTGGCTGCGTAACATCAGGGAGTGGACTGGGATCGCGAGTGCCGCCCTACTGTTCCGCATCGCAAGAGACAAGGCGAAATATGTTGAACTGACCGCCAACCTTCGTTAGTCGGAGAGGTACCTTAAGAAGAAGAAGAAGAAATTTTTGTGTGATGGTTGGAGGTAGTCACGATCCTCAGACACGAGGAATACGATTTGAGGATGCGGTGTAAATATTATGTGTAACTAAAGTCAATGTGGAATTGCTGATGGTAGATCTCTGTTGCCGGAGATCGTCTAGGTGGGTACCACCGCAGCGGCTACTTCTGCCTCCAAACAGTAGTCTGCCAACATTACTATGTTCTGGTTTCACGGGCGCCAGTTAGCCAGTGTAATTACTGGGGTAACGAGACTCAAAATCTTATGTCTCAGGCGACGAGAGCAATGTGGTATAGTGCATACCATCTTAAACAGCGCCACGTTGTTATGGGTGGGCGTATCACTTACCATGAGGTGAACGTCCCTCTCGTCTCGTGACTTAATTACATAAAAAATCTTCGTATAAAGATACACTTTCTCTTCTTTATAGTGGACGACGATCAGATGAAGATCGCGGGAGTACTATGATAGGAGCGATCAATGAGATCACTCAAGGAGTTCTACGCTCATCATTTAGTATTTTCCGGGTTAAAATGGTGATGATGAAGATTAAGAAAGCAACCTTCATCCCAGCTTAGAATGGTTACAAGGAATTTACTGTTATTATCATTCCCTCGATCCTCTACAAGTTATAAGGGTATAATTGGAACTATTCCGAATCTAGGGGTATATCTAGTCACCATTGCCGCGCTAGGACTTAGAATCGTGTTGCTGTAATCTCCGCGGTTACTTTCATGGAGATATAACTCGAATCCCAAATGCAGTTTCATAACGTTCCTTTTCAGTCGATTCAGTCAAAAAGGTCCGGTTTATAGGACGTTGGATCTAATGAAATAACTTGCGACGTTTTATATATACGGGCGTATCACTAACCATCAGATCAACGTTCTGTTCTACTTTACGCTTCGTCGTATAAAGTAAAAAGCATGAATTGATTGAACCTATAGTGCAGGTAGACCTCCTGCTTTAAAATCTGAATTTTGCGATCATCCTAGACTTTCCGATAAACCTAAGTGTTACCGTAAGGTACGGGAACTGTTTAGAGCGCCATTTCAGACACGGAAGCTCTGAAAATGGACTAACTTCGACTTAAATTAGTATTTATGTAACTGCCCATACAGTTATACTAAAATAAAGTTTATCTAAGTAATATTTAATTATTTCATTTTTACTACTAATGATTTATATTTAATTGTTTGTATGTAGTAATTAATGATTCCATGCGAATGGGTGAAGTGATCTAAGATCATTATTATAAGTCGTGTCCAATAAAGACTTGATTCCAAACAATACTTCAGGTCATCTTAAGCACTAGGGTCTTTATGAAGGAATGACTGAGGATCAGATGCAGTAAGCAGTGCGCTTCGATAATGCCTTTCCGGCTATCTTCTATGTCGTCCTAACTCTTCAGACTCTTCAGGTTAGATATGCATTTATGATACAGTATTAGTAACATATTTGAGTTTGAAGAAGGGACCTAATGATGATGATCATATATATTTATATTTGTAGTTTACTGAATATTTATATATTACAGTATTAGCTATTACATAAATATATAATAATCAATTTATGATAGATATATTAGAAGATTGAGGCTTTTAATACAGCTTCTCTAAGTTAATACTGTAGTACGTCACTCGGGTTAAATTGGTTAATATCAATAATGCTATATTGGTGTGCATATGAATTATAATAATATAAGCTATTTCCAGCATGTTATGTGGACAATGCAAAATAAATATGCATGATCAAAACTCACATCGCATAGTGATGTGGCGGCCGTAGTGAGAATGGTATGTCGCTAAACAACGACTCCGCCGCGTTGATAATAATGTTCTAAGTACTCGCCAGAATGTGGGAACCCACAGATTCCCAGCGCAGCGACTACAGCAAAAAAAAAAAAAAAACGATGGGTCTGAATTTTTTTTACGTCTGTTAACACAAGTCATAGACCCTTTCGAGGTATTGTCTAAGGTCAATTGTAGTTTCATTGTATGTTCAAAGTTAAAAAGGTAATCATTTGTTGCATTGAATATTATCTCTCAGGTGTTGCTTGGTTACTCGGTTAACATTAGTATGAAAAATATCTGATCTTGGACTGATGACTGATCCTTGAGTAAGAGCTCAATGTGAACCTCGATGTGTAAATGCTCAGAAATGATGTAGTGGAGTTAAGAAAAGAGATTACTTTTAATGTTGTTATAGTAGCCAAAGAACATCCATACGAAAATTTCTTCACGAAGGCAAAACTTTTAAGTAACGTTTGACACTTCGTTCATCATCATCAGCTGATCTCTGAGCTAGACTCCTCTGAAACATTGATTGGTAACAGGTAGGTGATTTGCATTGGCCAAAATTTCCACGATGTTCATCCTTCGCTGCTTTACAAGACTACGAGAATGCTTTCGCACACATCCGCGACTCCGCCACCACTGACTGATCCACGCAGCTCCATCTCTGGAGGAACACTTCCTTCTTTCCTCCTCTGGTAGGACAAGTTGTCTTCTTATTATCCTTACTATACTAATCCGTCTTGTCTCCATTATCCCGCGAATTGCTGGTCGGTGTTAAGATCAATTTACTGCTGCTGGCTTTCTGGCCACCACTCGAGGATCCAACGTGCCAACCGTCGCCAGTCTTTCAGCTAATGAGTGCAACTTAGCACCATTTAAAAAAAGAATCCTCAGTGGATGGAAAAACGAAATTCTAACTTTTATAAAGCTATAAACGTATTTTATGCTCAGCAACATCTTCCAGCTGGTGATGATGATGAAGCATTCAGAATGATGACATTTGTTGGTATGTACGTTATTTTCATGTTTTTCTATTATAATAAAACAGGAGTACTGTTATAGCGAATGTAGTGGGTGGACTACGCGAAAGTCTAACTTAGATAAACATAAGTAGTACTTAAACCATTTCCGTTACGTCACTCAAATCTCTCTTCGCCCACTTAAGCAGATTACGTTATATATATATATATATATATATATATATATATATATTTTATAAACTTCGTGTACTTTTCGGTACCTAGTTATGACTTAAATACACACACTTATATTTGAGTGCATAGTTAATATATAAACTATATATTACTCAATTCTTTTGTTAATGTTTTAGTATACATATCTGAAATACATAATTTCTTAGATATGTGAATATTTCACGTCTTCTCTATCAAACACGAAAAATTCAATAAGTATTCCATTTACTACTTAAACTTAATGATGATGATGGATCGGATCTTTCAGATGGTTAATATTAATCTAACTTAATCATTACTCCATCGTAGAGAAGCGTTCTCGTATTTCTCATTGCAATGACGATATAAGAGATAATCGTGGTATCCCCTATAGGATGAACTTAACCCTTTGGCGACAGACTAAATATCCTCCTATCCGTAAGGTTCGTAACTTAATGTAACATAGTTCACCAATCCTTGTCAGTACTAGAGGCTTCTTCTTCATAGAGGCAAGCATGGTATAATAAGAATCTCTTAAGTCACTCCAGAGGTAGGTAAATATTCTGAATTTAAGGGTAAGTTAATTTTTAAGTATAAACAAGTACAGAGATTTCATGTACGGTATTCATGTCCCGCCCAAAATATCCATGCGTGTCCGCCATCACCCTTCTACCACCGGACGTATAGATACACTGTAGGCATTCATCCCTATGTTGTCCAGATCCCATGCATTAGGACGTAGCGTTTCGCTTCGACCTTCTCAATGAGAATAGCGAAGTATTGGAACAGTCTACCAGCGTCTGTACTTCCGTCCAGACAGTGGGGATCTTTAAGAGAAGAGCGAATAGGCTACTTATAGCCTAGTGCGCTTTACCACCCAAGACTATATCGCCGCTTACCATCAGATGGGATCGTCGTCAAGCGCTAGTCTATACAACAAAAAAAAAATGAAGATCACACATTGATCGATCGTGGTTATAGATCATGATAGTATAATTGCGGTTTGTTTGTGTTTATTAAACGACGATCGCGAGTCGTCGCTATCGATCCCGTTAGAACTCGATCTCGCGTCACCGGCGGCGGGTGTTTGCATAAATAAATAAACAGCTGAGTGCGATGCTGGGTGGTGATCCGATCGGATATACTGTCACGGACCCTAACGCAACGGAGACGGTATAAATCATTCAGGAATATCATAAATAACACTTAACTTACAGGCAGGAAGTCTGTGAATCCGGGGACCGTATCCGTACCACTATAACTCCTATTTCTACCCTTAAACAGTTTACAAATGTTATTGTGTTCCAATTTGAAGGGTGTTTTAGCTAGTGAAATTACTGTGGTGGAGAGAAGATATCTGATATCTTAAAGCGACGAGCTCCATGTGGTGCAGTGTACATCATCTTAACTAGCGTCATGTTGTAACAAGCAGACGTATCACATCATCGGAGAGATCTACTCGTGAAGTAGTTTCGTCGAATAGAAAATATAGCCTTCAAGTGAACACAGCTTCAGCATAGGTATAAATGGAAGGTAGGGATGGTTCAGGTAAAACACAGTTTTTTTTATTGAGGGAAATAATACCAAATATTAACCCTATTTCTGAGGGGAAGACAAGGCTATGTGAGATTTTTACTCACGAATACCGAGGAGTATTCATCTTAAGTGTGTAGCTGGGAGCCTCGGGATCTGCTACCGAATGCTCCAGCGACTACCTGCATGACGCCAAAAAGCACGTCCCAGAGATGGCTGCAGACCTCCTCAGCATCCTCTCTTTGCGTCGACATTCACGCCACCATCTTGTACTTGTCTTTCACCCCGGGTTCGCTTAGTATATATATTCTAGTGCTGAAAAAAGAAATAATATTATAACTCCTTGTTTCCCCTCCTTACTGTGCTTCGCTTTATGGGTGTAAATACTTCCTTTAAGTAAGTAAGGTTTCCTCTTAATAACACCGTTTCTTAAACGCGAAGTTAAGTTACGGTTCGGTAATGAATACTAAGATAGTTTTTATCTGATCTGTATATATATGAGTGATATCTGGAGATTCGGTCATGGTCTTGCATGTTCAGACTTATATCACATTAAATATTTTGTTTCAAGAACAAAAGCATTTGTTTAATTATTAATTAATATTTTATCTCACCATATCAATAGAATATTCAGTTTTTTCGTTTAGTCTTGCACTTTTCATCTGGGTCTTGCACAATAGGTCTGCCTTAGTCTTGGTCTTGGTCGTATAAAATTGGACTTGCCTTTTCCCAAGATCACTTTTACTCATCACTAATAAAATGTATGATTTTTGTGTTTCCTGTCCATTAGGGAGTATTACCCATAAGTCACCACGCTGGACTTGGGGGTTGGCGACTGTACGCCTGAGGAACAGGGAGAAATGGGATGAATGCAGGCTTTTGAGAGGAATGTTGCTAAATACACAGAGTAACGTGTAATGTAGAGGATATTACTGTTTGGAATATTGTTGGGGGAAGAATAGTAATAGCTGTGGTCTTCGGGGGCGCGAACCCGTATTCATCGGACAGATGAACCCAATGACAGGGTATGTTAGTAATTGTCGCAGAAATATTACGCTGACCTTTCCCTTGAGTTTTCCTTCTTTAGTCGCCTTTTACGCTAGAGGTAATATAGTGGTGGGGATATTCTATCCCGTCTTCCTCACGGATGTATGATTGGTATTAATAAAATTTCTCTATGAAGAAATTTCTTCATTTACAACAGACCCTATATTATCATCATCAGCGGATAGACGTGCACTGGTGGACATAGGCCTCCGCCAAAGATCTCCACGTGTATGGGGCTCATATGTGTGGATATGGACCATTTCCGACAGGCCGGATCAATGCGAGTATTTTTTTTTTATTAACGTGTGTAACGGTCGCACACGCCGGAACCAGAAGGGCTGGTAACGGGGTAGTGTCGGACTCCAATTAAAAAGCTGCACACGGCATTTCAATCACTTCCGAAATAATGCACGGGGATCACGGGATAACATCGAGCAGTTCTTCCGCAACCCCCGATCGGCGCCCGGATGGAACGGACCCGCCTCGGGGAGGGCGACCCAGCACGGGTTGGTGGGAGCCAGAGCTTCGTTTGTTGATTATCAGGCTGCACGGTGAGCAGACGATGTTGGCTTGGTTCCCGTGAGTTATTGCGACCCAGACAGACCCATTAGACCCTCAGAGGTTTTATTTTATTGGATTATAGACACCACGTCCGAGGTTTCTATGACCACATTTGGATATCAGAAAAAAATTTATTCATCCCATATATTTTATTTAAAGGCATTGCTTTCGGTGTAATAAAAATAAACTGATCTAACACAAACGCTCTTAGCCAAATAAAATAACAATATAAAGCGGAAACAGTATGTTTAACATAAAAAAGTGACTTGTTTTTATTGATCCTGTATTTTATTTACCTTTTTTTTTTATAATACATTCTGAAGTTTATCTGCCGGCTGACATTAATGATCAAAGTCGTGATTTTTAATTACAACCGCATTAAATATACACAGCGGGAATATTACTAAGCTCGCGTTTCTATTCGTTGAGGATGTTAGGTAATAAAGTTGGCACTAACGCCGTCTTTAGTGCTTAAACTAATTGTTTGTGTAAGTGGACAGTGGCCTTTATATCGGATAACAGCTACAAATACGTAAATAAAAGTACCTATTATTTTCTCTCTTACACTTAGTATCTTTTCTACGAAGGAAAGTATCAAAGAAAATTTAATAATAATAATAAGCGAAAAAGGTTCAGGACTCATATAGACACCTGGTGCCAAGTCCTGGTACTCTGCCCTGGTCTGACATTATTGAAACAGGAGAACACTTAATTATATAAATGCTTGATTAATTAAGTTACGGAAACAGTGTGATGAATTTAATCATTATGCTGACCAAGAGTTGGTGAACGTCCTACATCCAGCTGTCTTGTGATTTTCGGTTTCCTATAACATCATCCTTCACCGGAACTACAAGCTCTGTGAGATTTAAGCTAGCTGTTTTTTACTACCTTACAAACTGAGCTTAAAGGGTTCATTGACCTTTTGGTTAAATGGTTATTAAAAATTGGTGGTAGGTCTCTTTTGCCCGGGACCGTCTAGGTATCAGCGCATCTCCTATGCCGTCAAGTACTAGTGTCCAATTACTGTATTCCGGTTTGAAGGGAATTGTAGCTAGTGAAATTACTGGAGTTATAGTCTAAGGGTGCCAACACAACAGCTCACGAGATCCAAGCCTACCTCACCTGCTGGTAGTGCACTGTGCTAATCAATCAACGAGGCTCTGGCTCTCACTAACCGCATTGGTCCAGTGTGGTGGGGAATTGCCCAAATCACTACCCGATCGATGTTGGAATCTTTGGATACCTACGTCCAGCAGACGTCTATCGGCTGATGATGATAATGAGAGGATTTAACATTTTATAACTTAAGGGGATGAGTACGATCTGGTGCAGTGTATATCATCCTAACTAACGCCACACTGTTATGAGTAGGTATATCACAAAACCGTAATCATGATACGTTATGATTATTTGGATTTCCATCTTAATGTCTCAACTAAAATTCCTATTGAATGTTTACTTTGTATATATATTTCTATTGAAATTTTAACGTTTCTAAATAATTTCAAATGCTTAAAGCTTTTAAAATTTTGTTTACTTAATCAACACTTTATACGTTTAAGTGAAGGTGAGCATGATAAGTTTCTGTTTTATTTTAAATATGATCCGACTAATGTATACTTTTGGAATCGCTTCGCTCAAGTCTGAGGTAAAGTCATCCACTCGAGCCGTCCTCTCGCCGTCCTCTCGCCGTTCAACACCTACACACGTCAACTACCAGCTATGGAACATAAATCTTTTTTAAGTAACCACTTACGCGCCTTACGCAGCTACTTGCTCAACTTGTACTTGACGTAGAAATATTGATGCACGAAATAACTTAGAATTCGTTACATTTATGTTATTCGATAAAGCGACGAGACGGGAGAGTCGTTCGCGTGATTATTGATACGGTTGTCTATAATAAAGACGCTAGTTAGGATACGATACACTGCACCACTGCGATCATTTTCTTGAAACGAGATGTAAGGTTTATTACTTCAGTAATTTCATTAGCTATAGAGACGTTTTAACCGAATTATAGTAATGTTTGAGTACTACGGTTTAGCAGCAGAAATAGTTTACCATTTACTTATTATAACTTGGAAATAATTTTTAAGTAATAAATAACGGGTGTAAGGGTTCCTGCACAAGTCACAAGATCCAAACCAACCTTGACCTGCTCGTGGTGCACTCTGCTAATCCAAAAATGAGGCTCTGGCTCCCACCGACCCGTATTGGGTCAGCGTGCTGGGAAATGGCCATAATCTCCTATATGAATCCCTACTCGATCTTATGGGAATCTTTGGGGGAGGCCTTTGACCATTTTGAAAAACCAACTTCCTTTGTATTCTCATAAATAAGATTCAAAGTTTTCTGTCACAAGGAGAGAGTAAATAAGTAATTTTTGTACCTTATGTTCAAGTTATGGCATACCTTATGAATACTGGAATTGTAAAGTGCGAAATTCTATTGGTGATAACTGTTTAAGAGGTTTTAAATATCTTAAAATGGGATAAAATCCCATTAAACTTTAATTTCCACTAGTTATGGGATCTTAGAACCGAATCCTGAAACCAACAAGCGACAACAACAACAACAACTGTTATAAGATGTAAAATTAGCAACCATTGTACTGAAGACACAGTTAAGACATGTAATGTCCTAATTATTTTATATATTGTATTAATTAATTATTAATACTAAGTATTAATTATATTTTATAGTAAAACAAGTTACAAACTTCATCATTATCATCATCAGCCCACTGTTGGATCTAAATAGAGAATGTAATGGTTTTTGTACTAACTGATACAATCAGAGCTGGCTCTACAGAGGAATGTCCCTATTGTTTGAGTACACTTAAATAAATACCTTCAAGTTCGTTGAATGATAAATTATTATAAAAAACCTCAAGCAAATGTATTCTGTAACTTAATGGTGCAAGGAAAACATTGCTATGATTCCACCGAAGCCCATCATCAGCTTTGGACTGTGTGTCATATCAAGAAATATGTCATTAAGTTCTCAAGGTGACTCACGACACTTACTATTCTTTATGTTAATCTTGAAGTTATTTACTTTATACTGATGTATGCTTAACGAAGCCTTCTAGTAAAATTTTTCAATGTTATAATACAAACAAATGATTCAAGTTAACTATTCCAAGTAACCATTGCTTTACTATGTTATCGTATATTTTAACTTTATAATCACCCATATATTATGTTAATTGTTTCATTGGCTGTGTAGTACTTAAATACGTTTTATAGTTTTTTTTATCGGTTATCGCGAACATTTAAACTGAATTTCACCTAACGTTGAGTGATAATGAAGCTGATGGTGGTAAGGCTTCTTCGCCTTAACTATTTCTCTTATAGGTTGATTATGATAAACACCTCTTCCTTTCAAATCTGCGGCTGTTAGGAGAGATACTCTTCTTTTGGAAGCAATCTAAAAGTCTTCTAAATTGCTGATTTTATTGGTTTTCTTTATTATATAGTGTTTGTAGGTTTTGTTTGTAGATTTTAGGAGTGGAAGACCTCAAAAACTGTTAAAAAACCTGAGGAGATCAGTATGGTGTGATTTAGTATTTGCTACAATATCCGAAAGGTATTAGGAAGTGCCTGGTATTGCTCTAACATAATTAAGACTTTCGAAGGTCCAGGACGGAAGACCAGAAATTCCATACATCCAAAGCAGTATCTATACGTATATGTAAAAGAAATTTTAGACACATATATATGATTGATGTGAAACTTATGTGTATCGTCTCATTTCCCTTTTACCACGACGTATGAGGTACCTAACATTTGGAGGTGTTAAATGTTATGCTCATATATGTCAGTAACTGTTCCGCGCTAAGTGAACAGTCAGCTGTTTCACTTAAACATAACTACGGTGTGTTATGATATAAGCATGTGATACACTGAGCGCACATTCTTAAAGAATAACCATAATAATTGAAGCTACAATGAAACCTTAGGCTGCGTCACGAGCTCATTGTTGAGTTTGCTTGGTGGTGAGATTGTTTGGAGCAGTCTGGTTATCTACCGTCTTCTTATAGCAAATATGACGTCATAGCTGTATCGCTGTGTACCTTCTGGTCAGTATGTGAGAATAAGAATATTCTGAGTGAATCGCTTCAACACCATTTGAAGTCGAGGTCAAGTTATAGTGCGATGTAGAAGTAGAACGAACAGAATGTTCACCTGTTGTTAAGTATCACATTAGACATTGTAATATACAGCGACATTTCCAGTAATAACCTACTTCCGGTTGATGATAATGATGATTTGTTTGTTAATGACATCATATTACAAAAACAAGGATATGACAGACAATAGATATTAAAAACTACAATTTGCACACGACGACATGACCAGCTCATGTCGTTCGCTTGATGGTACGTGGTACATCTGCCACTGACCATGTCGCGCTTGTCAGGATGCACACTGCACCACATTGTGCTCGTCGTCTTGAGACATATTATGTCCACTTATTACAGTAATTTTACTAGCTACAGGGCCTTTCAAATCGGAGCATAGTTGTTTATATAATGTTTGGAGGCAAAAATAGGAGCTGCGGTGGTACCTAGGCTGTCTCCGGAAGAGACCTACCGTCAGTTAAAAGATTTAGTGTTATTTCATTACTGAGTGAACTCGATAGCAAGTTTTAACTGGTGGAGAAAAAACAAAGCAGTTTACGTGATATTATTCGTATTACCTGTAATACGGTATTTTAACCGTCATTTTTTACTGTCCCGCTAACTTTTTATGTTTCACTTCGCTTTTTTTTCGTAGAAAGCAGTTATTTTAAATTGTACCTTCAGATTATTGATGAAAGAACCTGGTAACCGTTAACCGAATCTATTGTTGGAAATAATCTAATCTGTACAGTTTGAGTGATGAAAATTCCTTTTTGTTTCAGGTCTGTATTATCTGGATGTTAGGAATAGCACTAAGATATACGCTCCCTGTCGTAGACGGTGATTAAAATAAGATATGGACTAATCTGATTGCTGTAGGAGAGAGGCAGTACGGATTTTCGATGTAATACTAAATAATAGTGGAACGCTCCGAAGAAGATCCCTGAGCCTCTTCTTACTTGCTGAGCACGGCTACTGCGAGGATTGAGATCCTATATAACCTAAACTTTACAATAGAAGACAAGGTATTCATATACTATATTTTCTAACATTTTATTATAACACATACATAACCGTGACATTATTAGATGAACCCGGAAGAACTAGTTATACTCTGTAATGTCATAACCCTTACTAACAAAATTGGAATATTTTAGCTATAATAAGTTTTATTTAAGCATTAACAATGTGTGAAATGAAGCTATAAAAGTTAAACGTAAAGTTATTTCGGTTAGTTAATCCATTTTAGTAGTCAATAATGTTAATAGATTTATCAATAAACAAGTAGCTTGCGACAGGGTAACTGGTTAAAGATAATTTACAATAGATTTAAAAATCGCACCGGCATTGGATTGTACCGTAGTCACCTAAGGCCCTTGTATGTGGGACAAAGTTTTAATCTACCATACGTGTTGCCTTGAACAAGACTCGGACAAAAACTTGTACGGTGCGACGCTGGCGAGTAAATATTTTACTGCATTCACTTGAAACGCAATCGGCTCTTTGCTTTTATGACATTCATAACGGCTAAGTATTGACAAGTGTAAATTGTCCGCTAAACTGTATTGCATACCGAGCCCTCGAAATTTACGAGCTCAGATCGCCCGATTAAATAATTTCGAAGATATGAACCTTATCGTGCGATCAAACGGTTATGCCAATGCATATCGGTTGACGGTCCGTAAAAAAAGTGCATTAAAAAATCGTTGACATCTCCTAAAACAAAAACGATGTAAAATGTAATCATAAATTTGTACCAAAAGTAAAAAAAGTAAAAATTGAGTTACATCAATATTTTTATTAAAATTATCAAAATTTTTTCCATTTACTTTCTCTTTTAAAATGTTTCTTTATGCTACACGTTATCTCAGAGACAAGTTAACCAAATGTTAAATTTCAGAGTAAAATAGGAAAAAATAAAATAACTCATACTTAAGATAAACAGATATCTAAAATATAAATTTTTATCTTTTATTGGGTCTTCCTGATAGAGGTCGTCTAGGTAAGTACGTCGCGTTGACTACTCTCACAAGTATGTATATGCCTTAAGTATTGCTAGTTTAATTAAAGAGGTAACGGGACCTCCTTAACAGTGCCTTAAAATTTATTATTTAAGACAATTTTTTATAATGAATATATTAGATAGTATCCCATTGATAGTCTTAAATTTATTTGTAAAGTGTTAAAATGAAAATGTAATCAGTACTTATAAACAGAATACAAATATTGATTCCGTACAAAACTGAACCTTTGTTAAACGAGAAGACGGATGCAGTGTTTGACGATACGATACACGATCACTCATCGCCTTGAAGTTTAATTTTCACGTCGAATCGTTTTATGATTTGCAAATAACAAATATTCTTTGTGTTGCAGCAATAGAACGTAATATAAATTAGTTTCGACTCATATTTTGCAAATTTTTATGCAATCCTATGAAACGAATTCTTAGGTATTACAAGGAAAAACGTAGTATTGAATATTAACCTTTGTTTAACGAAAGAAAATAAATTGTTTACCCTTACCATACTAAATTGAGCTTCACTAAATAAATTATTGTTTAATAAGTTGGTTTTATATGTAAGTAGAGTGTGAATTTAGATATCGCGGCTGATAGAGGGATGTGGAAGAGAAGTATATACTGTGCCGACCCCACATAGAATGGGAAGAAGGCAGCAGGAAGAGAATAAGTTGGTATCATTTAGTTTAAAATTTGTCGTCATAGAAATTATAATATGAAATTTAAATTAGATGAAGTCGTTTCCAACGGCATATCTAACAAACAACTCGTATATCCTTTTTTTTATTTAATTGACACACAAGTTAAAATTTTTGCTGCTGTATAAACCAAAGGGCCGAGAAGTGTGCCTTGGGATAGACTTATGTCTAACAGTTGACTGCTATAGCAAATTATAATAAACAAATATATGAAAATATATCTAATAACTATATCGTTTAGATTTAAATATAGATATTTGTCTTAATTTGGTATCGGATTATGATAATGAAGATAATATTATGACGAGCGTGATCTGTTGCTTTATCTAATGCCATACATAAATATAAAACGGGAATGGTTGTAGTATAAGATAAAAATTATTAATATAATAGAAACCAATGAAAGATAAATCCATCAGTAATATATCAGCAGGTTTCAAATCCATAGTGATACCAATCGGATGTACGTATCGGATTTACTATTATTGTTATTAGTGAAACCAGATACGTGCAACGACTCGCGAGTAGCGGGAGGTCTGCAGCGAGAGAGGGCTATTCTGTAACTGTGTCAGGCTTTTTACATCAATCAACGCGGGCTCGGGTTACCTTTTTTTATTAGACCTTGAATTTATGATAAACTACAGATAAATTTGTATTTTTATAATAAAATCTAATTAAACGGTTACGGAAAGATTAGGGTAATAGATATCCTTTCATTATAGTCATCGTGAAATAAGTAAACTTTTTCATTATTTACAATTCCATTTACGCAGAATGAGCTCACCGTGTCGTCTATTGGTAAGTTTGATACTTCTTTTAATAATCAGACCTCAAGCTGATAGTACCCAATCATCAATAATCTATCTATCAACGTTGGAGTAATAATTATTAAATAACCGCAATAAAATCCGTAAAATATAGTTTTATTAGAAGCATTTTTTTGTGGTGTATTTCGAAAGCAGACTTTACACTTGGTTGACTGTAAAGGTAAAAAAAACGATTAATATTGTATAACTTATTCAAGACAATTTAAGTGATTGCTATACGTAACTTATTACTTCGTATTAATTAGTTTGAATTTGTCCAATATACCGAGAGATTGCAATTGTTGGATGGTCAGTTTTTCGATCTGAATAATGTAACATTAGTATCAGTCACAAGCATAAAATTCTTTAAAAGATACTTTATATCTTGTTCGAGAAAGTGTGTTCGGATAATTATAAGTACATCGTTATTATTATATACTTTATCCCTATCATTATTTCAGATTACAAATATCAAGATTTAATTTAGTACAAATTGAACATTATGTTATAAAAATTATTTATGATTCAAACAAACAGATATAAAGGTAGGATACTTGATTTGTGTAATATAGTAATTCATAGAGAATGGCCCTCAAGGAAATGAATTAATACGACCTAAGATGACTCGTTTAATAATTAAAACTTATCAGCTGTCGTTAAGTCAGCAGGATCTTAGTTGCGCCGCAACATAGTAGGTCTCTCCGGAGTCGTTCATCTCGCCACCAGCGCCGCTGTACCGTTCGCCGTCGGATCTCATACGTAATACGATAAAGTATCAAGATTTACTGCGTTGTACACTATCTCCTAGATAATATTAACGCATCTGTAAAGAAGGTTTAATAACTTTTCTATGATTTTTTTAAACACTATACGTATTTGACTATGATCCCACTTTGGGTGATGATAATATTAAATCGAATACACGCAGAATCCGATCGTGTTGATTAGGAAAAGCGGTACTGGGAGAATGCTGGGCTCTTTTAAAAGAGTTTTCTTTTAATAATGATTTAAAAATTTTATATTCTGTGTATTAATAACAGTTTCGCTAAAACTTACCGATCGAAACTGTCTTTGTAGTTGTTTGATTGAAATATCCTACTTCGTTATTTCAGGCAATAAATCTCAAAATCCACTGTACTGTATAACAAATCAGAACCTTTCATTCGAGGCTACTTGCCTCCAACTGTGTCAGGGGCGACAGGAGGGATAACATGCGTCAGTTTGAACCCCTTAGACAGCGTTCTCTATATAGTAATAGGCTGTGTAATGTCACATTTAAAAGTAAAATGTTAAATTAGCATTACTAGACCTGCGAATACCTGGCCAAAGATAGCGGAAAAATCTAAGGTTTAATTTGATGGCTGGCAAAGAATTTTGATTGATATAGCACCAGTCCAAATGTTCGCGTATCTGTTATAGGTACGCGATATTTTTAGGATAGTATTTAGTAGGGTAACATATATACCTGTTTAAGGTGTTGTCATCTTGGTTTTTTTTTTGAAATATTTTTGACTAGAAGTACCCAGTAAGATGGTTAAAAAGTTACAAAATTCTGCAGGGAAACATTAATTTTAGATATATTATTTCATTATCATTTTCAACCGATAGACGTCCACTGCTGGACATAGGCCTTCCTCCAAAGATCTCCACGTTGATCGGTCGCGCGATTGCATTCAGTGGGTTCTCGTGATTCTCACCAGATCATCGCTCTACCTTATCGGAAGCCTCCCAACGGTACGTCTACCGGTACGTGGGCTCCACTCGAGGACCTGACTGCCCCAGCGGCCTTTGGTACTTTGAGCGATATGCCCTGCCCACTGCCACTTAAGTCTACCAACCCTTTGGGCTAGGTCGATGACCTTAATTCTTCCTGCGGATCTCCATATTGTATACAGATATATTATTTATGTAGTATAAATTTCATGTAATCATCATTGTCTTAATATTTCAATTGATGTGACGTCTCATGCTGGACCTAGGACCTCTGGTTAGATATTCCACAAGATATATTCTTGCGCTGTTTGAGTGTATGAACCGCCAGTAGACTGGTTATATGGCGACTGTCTTCCTAGTGGCGGAGAGGGGGTCTGCTAACGTGGTTAGATCGCCATTCTAGCATTTTAAGCCCCTTACGTCTATTAGTTCTACCATCTGTGCTGTGTCTCTAGTTTATGCTTTGGATCTTCTTCTTTTTATTTGATTATGCAGAGATCCTCTCGCAGCATCGCTCTCTCCTATTGCCGCTGTGTGACTATGAGCTTCCTTCTAAAGAAGTAGGTAATGTTTGACTTTGGTTTTTAAGCATTGCGAGATTTTTGAAGTCAAAACCTTGGAGGATTTATTGGTTCACCTTGAAACTGAGTCTTCTTAATCGGGCTGTTTTCTTGTAATATCTGTAATTTAGTATCCTATATTTGCTAATATTAAAGGTAGAAATTGTATACACTAGTTTAGCGCCTGTTAAATCACGAAAATAATATTCTACTTTAGTCGTTCTGTATTTGTTTATTCATCCCATTATCGTAAATTATGTTTGAAGTATAGAATATTACATATGAAACGACGTCTTAACGCAATATTCATAATGCAAACTGTTTAAAATTAACTTACGATCACTTTGTTATTTAAAACCGACATTGCAAGCAACAGTTCGTGCATGCGCGCTATGAAGCTAATATAAACACCTGTTTGAAGCGCCGCCTCCGACGGGAACCCGGATATACTATTTTTTTAATAACTAGCGGTACCAATATTGATAAGTGTGAGGTTAATGAGTTTTTTATAAACTTCTATTTTATATTTAAGTTTTTCACTTATTTTTCTTATATTTCCAATTGCCATTTATTCAATGGTCTCGGTGGCGTAGACAAAAATGGATTACCTTTGTAATATAGAGACCTCTGATTTTATTTCAGGACGACGTACTGTAAAATTTAGATGGATAGTTTTTACCATACCCGATTGGATAGTTACTATCCTCATATTGTAAATTCGCGCCACACTAGCTTCACTCTGTTCCGGTTGTCAATATATGAGCATACAGCTGTCTTTAATGTCAATAATTTATTCGGACTGTTTTTAAAATTTGTATTATCTCGCAGTTCATTTATATAAACAGATAAATATCATAGAACATCTCTATTACTTTCATCATCAGCCGTTACACGTCTACTGCTGGACATAGGCCTCCCCCAAAGATTTCCATATCGATCGGTCTCGCGTTACTCGCATATTACTCTATTACTTATCTATTATCGTTTTATTACTTTATTATTGTTTAAACTGTATATATATAGGAGAAAAACAGAATTCATTGATTCATCATAAGACCTCCGAAATTATTAGAAGTAAACACTCAATATTGGTTAAGATATTCCTTCTGTTATTTAGAGGTCAGCTAAGAATGAATTTAACAAAATTCTTTCCCCAAAGTAGAAGGGATGTTATGGCTAGGAATTTAAGCAGAGAAACGGCCTACATATATATATATGTATGTTCATTATTTAAATGTTATATTTACATAATAAGAAACCCCTGTAACATTTAAATTAACCCTTTATGAGTAAAAATATTTCTTTTTTAACACTCTTTACTACAGAAAATTTTTATATGACCACCTACAAGTTATTGTAAGTGGACAAGACTTCGGGCTAAAGTTCAGATATATATACAGTATATTATGTAGTTGGAGAGGAGCTGGTGCCGCAGACGGAGGCGGGTGGATAGCGGGACCACACAGCGGCAGTTAGTTCATCAATTTATTGTGTGGTGCGATTCGTTTTGCATTTATATACCACTATTGAATTGAGCTGAGCGTCTTACATTGCATTTTGTTACTTTCAATATTTACTTGCTTACTCGCACTTGCTTACTTGCTTACTTGCTTATACAAAAGCGTTTTGATTTAATAACTTTTTTGTTTTTAAATTACTCTAATCATTAGTATATGAAATTGACCGTAATAATTAACTAGATTTGATATGAAATTTGTCATAAATATTCGTTACCGGCGGACTCATTCTCGTAATGAACACTCCCGCATCCCGTTTCCGCTGTAACAATTCGTGAAATCCGATCTTAGCTGACCTATACTCAGCAAAAGGAATATTCGTACCAAATTTTAAATCTCCAGACCTTATAGTTGTAGAGATATCGTGATGAATCTTTACATAGCTGGAAAGGTTAGCATTAAATATCTTGTAATCTTTGGGGGAGACTTGTGTCCACATTGTGGACATCTGTCAGCTGATGATGATCTCGCAGTCTAATGTGATTATCATCTTGTATATTTCCATATACTATTCTCTATTTAATACCTATCAGGTATAGTTATCTAATAGTAGAAATTGTACTTCTTTATTACAAACATAATTAGATTGTATATATTTTAACTACATGGTCTCTTGTACCTGTAACGACGGTCTGTTAAAATAACTAAAAATATTTGTGTTGCTGTTGTGAGATGCTGTGTAAGCATCCGAACTATGATGATGAATTGTTTTATTCATTAAAAAGTATTTTTTTTTATTCCATGAAGCTATGAGACGAATCATAACAATGTGGTGCTGGTTAGGGTGATATACATAGCACCATGTGCTCGTCGCTTTAAGAGTAAATACAGCGCCGATAACCCCCCACCAGGTGGGCGGAGGACATAAAAAAAATCGCTGGGAGTCACTGGATTTAAATCCATCGGGTGAAATTATGCTGATGATAACAACGACCAACAAGCCTGAATATAATAATGTTTGAACTGTGGAGGACCTGCGATGGACCTACCTAAACAATCACCGGAAACTGAGACCCACCACCAGTTGTACCGTTTAACTTTAAAGAAATGTAAGGAGTTAATACACTTTATATTAATTTCGTTTATCGCTTGTGACTTGGGATTGAATTTTGAATACTGCTGGACAGTTAACACGACAATCTGACAAGGCAATAATAATGGTTCGAAACTGTTAATGTGGCCGGATGGTGTTGTGAAATCAATATTAATCCTATGAAGCCTCCCGTTTATACATATCGATGAAATTCAATTCACCAAACCGTTTTACAGCCTGTTTTAATGTCGGCGGGCAAGTCCATTACTGCTAAATTCTTACTATTTACGTTCTCTATTAAATGCTTTTTAACATTACCGAAACATTCGCAAGGGTTGCCAGATTGAGGCCCTCGCCTGCGGCAATATACGGACCCAGGGGTTGCGTCCGATTATTAATTTATCACTGAGCTAGTCACGCTCCCTGCTCCTTAATAGAGAAGTTACCTTCAAAGCTAAATGACGGTGTGACTTACGCATATATCCTATGTTAGCATACTGGTGTATCACTCACTATTAGGTGAACGTTCCGTTAGTCTTGTTCTTAAAGTAATAAAGAGTAGATTAGAATGGCGCTGTAGCTAGTTAGTAAATATCGTAATCCTAAGATATCGATTAACACGCAGTACAGACTCCTTGAAAAGCACCGAGTAGTTCAGACTATCGATATACTTACCAGCTTATGATGGTCGTCCTCATCTCCATTATCTAAATGTTTTTTTTATACGATACCTTCACCTGATGAAAAGATATAGACTCTTTTAAGCAACTAATTAGGTTCATATATACTGCAGGTCTTAACGCTGGTCTTCTTGAGTCTTAGGTGTTAAATCTCGTTACCCAAGTATTTTCACTAGCTACCCTTGAAACCGGAAATAAGTATTGTTTGCGCAGTATTGTTTGACGGTAGGAATTGGAGTTGTGGTGGCTCTGGCAACAGAGACTTACTACCTACTGTTGGTATACCAGCAGATTCATGTCTTGACCACAAAATATTTTAGAATCATTCGTTGGCAATCATGACAAAATAGTAAAGATTGATTTAACAGCTGTTAATAACTTACAGTTAAACTATCAGTTTTATACTGTCTCTCAATTGCCGGTTAAAATTTGACTAGAAGGTTAAGCAAGCGAATCTAAGTACAGCTGTTTCGTGTTGCATAACTTACGATCAGTACACCCTACCGGGTGATCGGCGTATATGGAAATCGATGATTCACGCAGGCACCAACTGGTGGTGGTAATGGTACAGAATTATCGATTCGTTCCTTTTATTAATGACCAAATCGTTAATTTAACGGGGCGTCTCAGCGCAATGCGTCGTGATCCGATCTTGAGCACGAAACCCAATTGTTTTCGGACGATGAGTGGTGGGAGGCTGTCGAGCCATTTTTTTGGGGATTAACACATAATCAAAATATACAGATAGAATACATATATAGATTTCATAAACATAATATTAACAGTAAATTTACGGGCATTTATATTTACGAAGTCAGTATAGATCATTTATCGTATATTCACGAAAGCTAATATTCTTGTGTCGATTTCCTCTTGTTGTTTTCTTTCAGGATCTTCAGGAATTTTATCCGGTACTTTCTATTACAGCTGAACAATCACATTCTAAACTCAATCATTTATGAAAATATAAGGAATTGTATTTTTTGTATAACAATCTATTCGTGATACTTTATACTTGTTATTATCGTCGATGATGCCTTCGATATCGGTTAAGGTTAACTGTAATCATTATCTAGGTTAGAACTAATTGCTAGATTTAATTAGTAGAGAATTTGTTTAAGTTATAATTCAATGTCGTTTATCATTGTCGTACCGATCTCCAGGGTTGCAGTTTCTTGCTGACAATGATGCCATGAATAATCTAATAGAAATCTCTATAAAGTTCTTGTTTTTAAAGCTGAATAGATTTCTCTTAATTCTAGATCAGAATCGATTGATTAAATTTTTTTGTTATCATCAGTCTATAAAAAGGTAGTTTATAATATCGTTTATCTATCTCATCTGTATTACTACTTAATTGGTTTCCATTGCAGTAATAGCGTTAACAGTTAAGTTTCCATTATTAATTTAAACTTTAGTACTAACTCTTTAAACATTTCAAGATCCAGTTATTGATACTTTGTAAATTAATTAGTCCTCAAGTTTCGTTTCCATCCGGTCCCTTTACATCTGTTTCTTTATTGTCTTAAACTTTTAAACGTCTGCCCGATGATATAGTTGGAACGGAAGTTGGGCTATTCACAGAAGATAAATATTTAGATTTTACAGATACCTTTAACCCTTTGAAGGTAAGGAAGGTAACATTTTTATTTATGGTGTTGAAAATTTATACGTATAACTTCTGTCTTCAGTTCAACACTAAGCACACGTTAAGGGTAGAGCGGTGGTGGTGGTGATACCAGTTTCCACTGTGAATGATATTTACTGTTTGAACGTTAGATGTAAAGATTAATTCGCTTCAACTAAACCGAAATGTTATATAAAGCCGTTGTGGTATTGTAATGCAAATTAGGATGTAGAGCCGCCGCTATCCACCGGAAGTCGGATGGAGGGGGAGGGTGGGGTGCGGAAGTGACGTAACAGAGCGCTGGCGCGTGAAGCCTCGCTCGGTTCCACGTAACGGCTCCTCTAGATTGTTTAAATGGCAATAGTTTTTGCTTTGTTACAACGATGCAATATTCTTTGTGTAATATCCAATGGAATTGTTACTATTACTTAAATTTTTATATATTATATTCACAGAATATATGCTGTTTAAACAAAAATAAATCAAATAAAACTACCCCAAGTTTATTTTAATCTTCATTCAAAGCATTATCATTGTTATAATTGTTGACATCAACTGAATATTGATCTGTCTTAAAGTGAATATTTATTTGATTCCCTTTCCTTGGAGTTAGTTTCCTTCTTCTCCAACCACTTATCAGAGAGGTAGCTGTTCTTGCCTTGAGTTCAGACCAACCTTACTCTTTTCCTCCACGCCATAAGTAGAGGGGTAGTGAAAATAATCTAACTCTTATTACAGAAATGCATCACCAATAAGATACCGCTTTATCAAGTGCATGATATTCTATCTTAATAAGCGCTTAATAAATTTTTATTGATAATTTAAATGCAATCTTTTTAAGGGTTTTTAAAATTAAAAAGTTATGTATTTTTATGAAGTGCTTCGGTATTATTCAGGGATTCCAATTGCATCGTTCTACATCCAGTAATTTCGCTCGACGCCATATCGCCAGCAGTCAAACCCGTCCACGAATTCTCGATAAGATCGTTGTATGAAATGACCCTCCTTATCGCTGCCGAAAACGTGTAATTTTCCAAAGCCTTTGTTCGCGTGAAGGAACGCCGCGGCCCAGGGCCCCGACCAATCACCCTTGGGGTTTAGGTCAGGAGAGAGCCGACGCACTGTAAGGTCTACGCCCATTTCCTCATAAAATCTATATGAAATTTCATCTGTTCGTACTAGATAACCTTTACAATGCTTTACTTAGGATGTTTGTAGCAGAATGGGTCAGTTGAACAGCTGTGTGGCAATTCATATAACTGCTTGATTTGTATCATAAAATAAACAGATTTATCCAGTCAGCACTGTATCCAGGTCTTCATTCTGAGTCACAAAATATCGGAGTTCTCTTATAAAATATTACTATAACAATTTTATTCAAACTAGTCTTCAGTTCAGCGAAGAAAGGAGTAACATATTTGACCGTAAAAAGGATCGAAAGGTCGTAAGGTCTTCGGCCATAAGAGCTGTCGGGGCAACAGAAGAGTTATGCCGGACTATTACTGGCTAAAACCCCACGGTTTCTCACTCATCGCATTTGGCCGGAACCACGGGAACGCTTTCGCACACTACCGTGGTTCCGACAGCGAGAGGCCTCGATAAGACCACATCTTGGGCTGCAGCTACTGCTCTCCACCTCCTATACAAGTGTTACGCGGAAGAACTAAGATGGTACTTACCTAGACGATGGACTTGCAACAGTGACCTGCCACCAGTAAAACGTCGTTAAAATACCTGTGTAAAAGTCCTCATAAAACACCGATATTTTTGACCTTCACCAGTGTTATCCTTTCAATGGAGATTCAGTGTGATGAAGCGATTGGACGCGCCGTCCAAGTCGATGCCGCTTTGATCTCGTGAATTATAATTTAATATCGTTTTAACACGAAACCCAGTCTGCCCTTGTGAGACCCAATAGACTACTGTAGTCATTATTCATCATCTCCGACCACGTCAGCATTCAGCATCAGATGGTATTCTGGTTTAACCATGAGCCTTTTACTGACCGGTATATTACTGTTGCAGGAGACCGACTGTATAGGTGACACTGTAAACACTACTATGCTCCGGTTTTGAGGATATTGTTGTTGGCATGCGTATCATTTACTATCATGTGGACATCGAGCTCGTCTCATCGCGTAGTAGAATTAAAAAAAAACAGCATTTATGGACATGAAGGCAAACTGATATACAATTGCACGGGTTATTATAAAACATAAGATTGTACTAAAAATTGCGAAGCCTTTTACAGGTAAAATGTTTCGATAAAAAAGGTATGTATAAAAAAAAAATTAACGGAAACAACAGCTGGCGGCCGTGGGGCAGCAATTTCATGGCCCCGCGGATTCGAACCGAAGCCATAATTCCCTGACAATCAGCCCGCGCAGGCACCGTGTCGGTGGGAGCATCAGTAAACCGCTGTGCTGTATCGAAAACGCGATGATTTGCGGTTTCTAACTTCCAGAACATTCTACGAAATTCTTTAACTCTTATAAAAACCTTTTGCGAATACAACCAAGTGACAGAAAAGCTTTTTTTTAGACACTTTATTGTAGTTAGGATTATGTACACTGCACCACATTGTGCTCGTTGCTTTAAGATATAGTAACTAGCTATAACGCCCTTCAAACTGGAACACGGTAATATTTGCACGCTACTGTCAGGCGGCAGAAATAGGACCTGCAGTGGTAGCTACCACCAGATGAATCCATAAGGACTTATTTGATAACTAAAAAGGAACTGTCATTACGAAGTTTCATATCAGCAAAATTCCTATTTAAACCCCCAACTTTTTTTTTCAAAGAACCACAGCTTGCAGACCTCTGACTTGGATGCTCTCCAGCAGTAAACATTGACCAGTGAATCCTCTAAAAGCAGTACAATAGTATAGTTAGATCTAGCACCGTTTTGTTTCAAACCATCGCTGCCGGAATATTTGAACCGAAAGCATCTGGGGTACTTAATACTCTATTCACGAGTCGTTAGCACCGACTTCATACTCGCCCAGCTAGGGTCAAAGACCTACGAAATCATAGTCGAACACTCTATGGTACCTCGTGTGACATAAACGTTGGCTTAACAATGGACACTGACTTGAAGAATGTAGAGTTTTAACTGCTTAAGTGTGCTGTAGGATTTTTAAAGGTTTAAACATTATATATGTATTTGATCTCAATAGCTCTTCTCTGCACTTCAGCTTCAAGGAAAATAATAGCAAATCTCAGTATTATAAATATATATATATACATATACATGTAGATTGGGTTTTTGTACACGTTTTTGGATATATATATGTATATATATGATATATACTAAAATAAAAAAAATTATAAGCAAACCGTCAGTTAGTAGTATATATATATATATATATATATATATATATATATATCAAATCTTTGTTGTTATTTGTTGATCAGCCGACAGACGTCCATGATGTAGAGATCTTTGGAGGAGGCCTATGTCCAGCAGTGGATGACTGTCGGCTGATGATGATGCTGAATATCCTAAAGCATATATTGTAACAATACCTTTTTGTATTCTATGATGCGCCGAGAGATATTCATCTGTTGGTAACAGATATGCCTGCTCATGACAACTAAATGCTATTTGTGTAATACGCAACACCATGTACAAGTTAGATCTTGTTACCTCAGTAATTTCACTAGCTGCGACTCTCTTCAAACCGGAACACGGTAATGTTTGCACATTTCTATTGCCGGCAATAACAGAAGCTGCGGTGGTAGTAGATAATTTCCATGAACAGAGATCTACTACCATCAAGTATTTATTAAGATTGGATATGGTGAGTGATGACGAGATGGAAGATGGTGAAGCTTGGAGACAGCAGTATGCTTAGGTTTTCGTATCATAGTCGGAACACAGCAATATTATTACGGCGGAAGAATAGTAGCTAACCAGGCGGGTGCGAAGGAATCTCAAAATCCAAACACCAAGTCGTGTGGTATTGAAGTCTGAGACCAAGTTGTTTTAAAGACAAGTGCTTAGCCGTTAATATCGAGGATTACTCCAGCAGTGTATCAGGTCCATGTGTGTTTACTTGTGTGATTACTCATGTGTGATTACTCATTGTTTGCGCAAAGGAACGGTTTGTTTAACGCGCCGATTCATTTTTCCACGCACCTCCAAGGAACTCGGTTTGTTTGACAATTTGCATTTCAAATAAGAAGCCTTTACAAAGTTAACTTTTTTTTTTTTTGGTATAGAAATACAAATGGGAAGTATTAACAAACAAATATTTGATACGATGGTGTGGTATTCATGTGGTGGCAGAGTTAAGATTTGTTTGTTTTGGTGTATATAAACAGCAGCATCAGTTCAATTAGCTTTCATAATATAACTAGCTGTTCGTAATATAGAATTAGATTTGAAATATAGACTTGAAATTTGTTAGAAATATTATCATCCAACAGCAACCCGCCGCCTACCGGGTCTCTTACTGTTATTAACACCCCGCAACACCCTTTGGGGAAGGAGTTTTGTAAATTCCATTCTTAGCTCACCTCTTAATTACTGAAGCAATATCTCAATCAAATTTTGAGTGTTTACATCTCATAGTTTCTCTGAATATATGTATAAAGAAAATGGGTTTTCTTTGTTCGCCAATCACTTGAAAATTAGTGAACGTATCGATATGAAAACACGAGAATTCTATACGGAATAATTTGTAGATAGTTACAGGATATTCATTTTTTGAATTTCATAGATCCTTCATCATTTTATTTCTAATTAACTTTTACAATCATTTTCGTTTCGTATTACTTAAGCGGTTGCTATAGTAACGGTTATAGAAATCCATTTGCGGTCTAATTTCGTATTAAGGCTAGCTTAGCGGACGGGGTACAACTAGTAAATATATAGATAGATATGTTTTTATTTAAACATAAAATCTAAGGAGACTTGTACGGTGGGTTCCAAAAACTGATTCCGGTAGTCCTTAGACGCAGCTTGATTTATTGGTATATCCTTCTTTTACATCTTAGCAAATTAGACAAGATTTATTAATAGCAAAAACCATTTATTATATTTTACGATTACGTCTACATCGATTTGCTTCTATTGCGTTGAGTTAAAAAAAAAAACTCGGCCTGTACAAACTCGTCTCGCAAAGTAACTACGGTACTGTATGAGCGATTGATCAATAAATTGATTTATACGACGCCGATTTTACAATGGTTTCCGGTTGTAAATAGCGGCGGTATAAAAATCTCAGCTGTCTAGATGAACTCTAAAATAATAATAAATAATAATAATTAGTTAATTTGTTAAAATTTTAATAATTTCAACGATATACTTAACCTATCGGTACTAAGTGGTAGATCTCTGTTGTCGGGGACTGCTTAGGTAAGTACCACCGCATCTCCTATTTCTGCCGCCAAGCATTAATGGGCAAACTTTACCATGTTCCGGTTTAAAGGGCGCTGTAGCTAGTTAAATTACTGAGGTAACGAAACATCACATTTTCGAGTGCTATGTTGTTATAAGCAGGTGTATCTTTTACTATTATGTGAAGGTCTCGCTAAACACGCCGTAAGGGCCACTGGTGGTGAGGTACCACCGCAGCTCCTATTTCTGCCGCCAATCATTTGTGGTTTGATGGGAAGCTAGAGAAATTAATGAGGTAATGAGACAACGTCTAATGTGTTAAGGCTATGAACACGATGTGTTGCAGTGTATATAATCCTAACAAGCAGGGAAGGCACCCCACTAGGTGGCCCGACGATCTGATTAAGGTTGCCGGAAGCAGCTGGATGCGGGCAGCGCAGAATCGATATATGTGGAGATTTTTGAGGGAGGCCTTTGTCCAGCTGTGGACGTCTGTCGGCTGATAATGATGATGATGATGATGAAGCAGAGCAGGCGTATAATTTACTATCAGGCGAAAGTCTTATCGCATACTTTTTTCACTCATATATTTTTTATCTATAAAAACTTATTCGTAGATCGATCGTAATAGGGTAGTATAAAAAAAAATACTCTCGCACTAAACAAATCGTAAATCTTGTCACAGGGCGTGGTGTCACCATATTCGCAGTGAAGGATTACCATCACGGGAACCCTTAGTGGGTTAATTGCTAATCAAATTGTAAATAGCTTACATCAGGCACAATCCACCGTTAAGTTAGTAACGTGCAAGTGATAGAATGATTAGAAGTGCTCAATTAAGTAAGAGGAGGTATTGAATCAGCTCCGCGAAGCCTCATACGGCGCAGGGGATGATCTGTTAAGGAGCGTGGTGTTTTTTTTTTTTTTTTTAACCATTCAAACGTGTTTTCTAATTAGTACTCACATAAATAACACAGATACTAGTACGGTATCGAAGGGACTGTTGGCTTGGTTGTAAACTTATCTATACATAAGTCAATAGATGTTCCACACTTGTTTTGCTGGCTGTAATATAGAGTTAGACAGCAAATGACTTTCTATAGCAACCGTTACCATAGTAACCACGTAAATAATTCACAATAAAAATATTTATAATAGTTGATTAGATATAAGATGATGAAGGATCTATGTAATTCAAAAAAATTATTATTGCTACCTTCAAATAATTCCGCGTCGAATGCTTCCGTTTCCGTGTCGATACGTTCACTAGTTTTCAAGTGATTGGCGAACAGTCTAAACCCATTTTCATTATATAGATATATAGCTTAGTGTGCAATGAAGATCTCATACAGTAGCCATTCTTAGAAAAAAATATTTATAGACTAGCTGTAACCCGACCTGCTTTGCTCCCCGTAACAACCCTACTACTCCTTTAGGGGTAGCAATTTTGTGAAACACCCTTCTTAGTTGACCTCTATATGGCAGAAGCAATATCTCTACTAAATTTTGAGTGTTTGCGTTTAATAATTTCGGAGATCTCGCGACAAGTAAATAGATCTCTAGATATCTTCTATATATATAGGGATAGATAAAAGAGACTATATTTGGACACATGAAGCGAGGAAGTGAACTGGTACCAGGTCTTTCCGGAGACGATAGGACCCCTGTAGTTCCTAATTTTACTGCCAGACAGTAATGTGCAAACATTACTGTGTTCCGATTTGAAGGCTGCAGCTAGTGCACTAGTATAATAAAATTTAACATCTTAGATCTACGGCGACGAGCACAATGTGGTGTTGTTTCTATCATCCTAAGGAGCGCCATACTGTTATAGGCAGGCGTATTATTTACCATCAGGTAAACGTTCGCTTCACTAGATACAGCGTGTTTCAAATTGATCTCCGATAATAAATACCTACCGTCATTTTCACCTTCAGCATTAAAATAAAATCAATTTAAAAAATTTAATGTCGCCAAGTCATAAATAAGTTGAGGTAGACTACTTCAAGCTTTCGTTATCATCAGCCAGCGGAAGTCCACAGCTGGACATAATCAATTAAAGTACAAATATTCAATCTCTTTATTCGCGACGAGACGAGCGGAACGTACCTGATGGTAACTGATACGCCTGTCCATAACATGGCGCTGGTGAGGACGGTGTACACTATATAGCGCATATCGCCTGAGACATGGGATGTTAAGTCTCGTTACCCCAGTAATTAGACTAGCTACAGCGCCCTTCAAAGCGGAACACAGTAACATTAGCAAATTACTGTTTGGCCGCTGTAATAGGCAGTGGTACAACCAGAATAGTTAATAACGTCTAAGTTATCTAATATTTTCTATAACTTACTACAACTTAATTAAGAGGAGAATTAGTTTAAGAAAACATAGATAATAAAGGGAAATTCTATTTCAAAATTTTCAGTCTATGGTTATATATTAAATAGTAATACTCTTTAAAGCGACAGACATACGGACAAGACGAGCATCGAACTAGTCACTAGTTCTGTTTGATTTAAAAAAAAAATGACATCTCTAACGGGTCCATCGGGTTCGCACACTACGTCGTGTTTTTATTTGTTTTTGTATCCAGTAGTGGTTTGCGCTATTATGGTGTCCAAAGGTTTTTTTGCGAGTTCTAATTATAAAATGTTGTCCTCGTGTTTGTATTCGCACTGGGCAACTAACCTACATGAATGGTCATCAGGAGGATACATATACATACAAATATATATATATATATATTTGTATGTATATATACCACAAGAAATACTCCTGATGACAAATCGTGTGGAATAAATTTTACGATATTCCTTCCCTAAACGGAGTTGTGAGGGTATTAAAAGAGAGGGAGCTGAACTGCCGGTTGTCGCCGGGTGGGAATATTTCTGGCAAATTTCAAATCTAATTCTACGAGTATATTACCGACAGCAAAGCGACCGGAAACAGTTAGTGTATACACACACTAACTTTGCTGTCCGTACCGATGTGGAGATCTTTGGGGAAGGCCTATGTCCAACAGTGGATATTAATCAGGTGATGATGACGATGAACTACGGCTAGTCGCATCCTTGTGACATAGTTTTAGCAGACCCGTGGGATGTCATTAAAGAAAAAAAATTGTGATTCATTAGATAAACGAGATGCGATGCTGTGTACACAGTGCAGGTGATAAGCATCACTTATTGTGACGTGGGAGCCCGCCATGAGAAAAGTGTATGACATTGTTGCATTGATCATTCTGAAAAAGACCTACAAGTGACCTCTACACGTGATACTGTTAAATGGCTCCAAACGATCGCTTAATATTAATTTAGTGGTAGGTCTCTGTTGCCGGAGACCTGTCGTGGTAGGGGAATAAAAGGGTCCAGGAGTTTCGCGGGCCTTGAGGGTGCGGGACCTGGATGGGACAGCGTATGGCTCAGCGATGTTGCCTAGAAGGGTTATGCTCCTCCTCAGAGACGTGTAGCACAGTGTAGAGGGGTACCGGTGAGTTCTATAAGAGATCACGGATCCTCTCCGAATGCACTGATGCAAACCACCGAGGGGGTTTTATTGAGTATCTCACATAACCCTGACTTCCTTCCAAAAGCATGGTACCTTTCGAAGAATTCACCTCCGAAAACAAAAAAAATGTAATTTCCTCTAAAGCTTCCGTTTCTGCCGTCAAACAGTATGTGCAGACTTTTCTATTTCAGGTTGAAGAGTGATGTAGTTAATGTAATTACCGGGGTAACGAGACTCAAGATCTTACGTCGCAGGCGAAAAGCGTAATGTGGTGCAGTATATAAAATCCTAACTAGCGCTATATTGTTATGTACAAGCATATCACTTCATCATCAGCCGATAGACGTCCACTGCTGGACATAGGCCTCTCCCAAATATACAGTCAGCATGGCTGCTACAGGCTGTCGTACGTAGGGGTTCATTTGGGGGGTTTTGGGCTATTTCCTATCGCGCTGACCCAATGCGGGTTGACGGAAGCCAGTGCCCTGTTTGTTAATTAGCAGGGTGCACCATGAGCAGGCGAGGTTGGCTTGGGTGCCGTAAGTTGTTGTGCGGAACCCCTTACACACCCCTCACCATTTATCACTTATCATCAGGTGATACGTCTCAGTCATCCCTTTGCTTGGTTGAATAAAAAAAACGTGAATATTTAACATCCATCCACCCGCACTTGCTTTATCTGTCGTTGGGCGAGAACTCTCCGAGTCCCAGTAGTGGGAACAATAAAGGGCTGTTAAATTGTTTATTATAATATCTTAATAAATACAAGGCATATTACCGTTAACTTAAACCATTAAATGGCATCGAACTTAAGTTTAACTATAACATTGTATCGCGAAGCTTAACCAATCGGGCGAACGATAATTTATAGTTAAGTTAACGGAAAGTTAAAAACCATTGCGTTAGTTCCCACGTTAGAAACGCCGTTTGACTAAGACTAAGAAACTAACATACTTCCGCTGGCAGGTCTCTGTTACCGACTAAATAGGTACCACCGCAACTCCTATTACTGAACAGTTCTGTGTTCTGGTTTGAAGGGCGCTGTAGTTAGTGAAGTTACTGAGGTAAGGAGATTCAACATCATATGTTCAGGCGATGAGCGCAATGTTGTGAAATATATACTATCCTAATCTGCGCTAGTTTATTATGGGCTGACGTATCACTTACCATCAGGTAAACTGTGTTCCGGTTTTAAGGACTCTGTAACTAGTGAAGTTACTAGGGTAAAGAGATTGAATTATATTGGGTCAGGCGACGAGCGCAATGTAGTGTATGAATTATATTGGGTCAGGCGACGAGCGCAATGTAGTGTAGAATATACCATCATAATCAGCGTTAGTTTGCTATGAGCAGACGTAACACTTGCTATCAGGTGAACGGGGTTCCGGTTTTAAGGGCGCTGTAGGCAGTGTAATTATAGAGGTAACGCGACGACAAATGTCTCAAGGTGACTAGCGCAAGTAGTGCAGTATATCATACTAACTACCGTACTGATGTCATGGACACGTGTCACTCAAAATCAGTTAAACGTTTCACTCGTGTTGTCACTTGTAAAAAAAAAAAAAACAGAGATCGTATTAAGCAAATAAACTTATTTCAATATGGCAACACTAAAACCTTATTGGCGCGACAAAGAGATAAAATGCTTGATACGATTAAGTTATAACAGAGAATGAGATCGGATTTCGCACGTGAATATTGATAATATAACTTAAGTTCGGAAATCCGGTTTGAAGTTTCGATGGCCGCCATTTCGTAAGTTTTTATTGTATTATAAATATTCGAATTGTGCGAATAATAAAGCGATATTACTTTCCTTTTCAGGTATGATCAGAGGTTACTAATTTTTCGACAATAAAGAGTAAGTAATACCTGATGCAGGATGCTCATGCCGCGATAGCTCAGTGTGTAAGACGTACGCTATATTGGTGGGGCGGGGGTTCGATCCTCGCTGAGCTGGAGTTTCTGGTAAAAGAAAACGGCAGGAGGAAACCGAGACGTTCTTCAACAGGTTTTGTTGATAGGTATTATTTACCAACCCACATTTGGTTTATACTGGTGGTAGGTCTCTGTTGCCGGAAACGGTGTAGGTAGGTACCATCGCAACTCCTGTTTCTGCTCCCAAACAGTAGTATACAAATATTACTATGTTCCGGTTTGATGGGCGCTAAAACTAGTGTAATTACTGGGGCAACGAGGCTCAGTATGTTATGCTTTATGGCGACGAGCGTAATGTGGTGTTGTGTATACCATCATAACTAGCGTCACGTTGTTAAAAAATAAAAAAGAGTATTGGAGAAATGATCCCAACTCTCTTTGGGAAAGAATGCTTCCTCATCCCAGCAGTGGGAAGTTAAGGAATTGAAGTTGCCTAAGTATCTTGAGCACTCTCTAAAACCCAAACTATATAAGCACATATGCTATCTCATTCGGGATATGGGTAAGATGATGTACATTGCACCATATAGCGCTTGTTACTTAATATGTCAAGTCTCGTTACTTCAGTAATCTCACTAGCTACAACGCCCTACAAACCGGAACATAGTACAATGCACGCTATTCTACGGCGGCAAACATAGGAGCTGCGGCGGTACTTACCTACACTGTTTCTCCTAATGGACAAATAACATCAGGGGTGGCAAACCTTTTTCAAACCGGAAACCATGTTGTAAGATAAACCTTCGTGTCAACCCTGGTCTAGACCACTATTAATAATTATCACGTGAGGCTAATAAAGGTTGAGTTGGACGCATCGATATGATCTATTACCTTCCGCCATGCATTTGCTATGCATAAAGTTTTCCATTGTAATCACCAGGTACAGTTCCCACTGATGGTAAACTGATACCATTCCTGTAATACCATGAACAAATATGTTGAACGTATAATTTTGAAGTAATGATATTGATGTAGTGGTCTAGATATAACTTTATTGTCTATTACCTATTTTAATTATAGGTTCTATTGGTGTTATACACAAGTTTGATAGCTGGTGGACTACAGTGTTAATACTGTGTTTCATCATCATCATCAGCTGATATAACCTATAGGCTGTATTTTATACTACTAAGCGACGAGATGGGCCGGAAGTTCACCTGATGGTAAATGATAAGTTTGTTATAACAGCGTGGCGTCAGCATGGTATACACTACACCACATTGCGCTCGTCCCGAGACATAATATGTTGAATCTCGTTACCCCAGTAATCACACTCGCTTCAGCACCTTTCAAACCGGAATACCGGATAATATTTATACCATTATAAGTAAATTAAAAAAAATTAATTTGCCTAGTCCGCTGTAGAGGTACTGGTGCTAGGTTTCTGTTGCTGGAGGCCGTCTAGGTGGTTACCACTGCAGCGCCTATTTTAGCCGACAAACAGCAGTACGGAAATATTACTGTGTTCCGGTTTGAAGGGCGCTAAACCTAGTGTAATTACTGTGTTCTATATGTCTCTAAGTGAGGAGTTCTCTCTAACTGCCGCTCATCTCTGAAATATAGATATAAAAAAAATAATTACGTCATCATCATTATCAGCATGTGTTTATCCACTGCTGGATATAGACCTTTCCTCAACACCTTCCACCAAATGCGATCCTCAGCTTCTCGCATCCTCCCACTTCCGACCGCTCTGATGTTGACGGTCGACCTGATCCGTCCATCAAAAACACAAGAGAAACTAATCCGTGTATAATTGTTCCATACCATATCATAGATTGTTAAGTTACTAAGTGGTATTATGTAATCCTAAGTCAATGTCTTGAATTAAATTTAAGCGATTTGAAGACACCTAACCAGTCGCTGGTGACGGGTCCAGTGATTGATGTGGGAGCGTCGGTTTGTGTGTTTGTAACGCAGGCATGCGCGGGCGCCGTCTCTTGGACGAGACGCGGTACATCACTACTTCCCCTACTACTTGCTCTATATCATTTAAATTCGAGTTATTTATATTATTTATTAATATTAGTATTTATGTTTGTACAGACATTGGTAATTTATGTTCAGCTGTAATTCTACTTGACCTTTTTTTTTTTTTTTTTTTTTTTTTTTTTTTTTTTTTGTAGCTGGGAAACCTTTTATAGGTCCCCGGGGGCGGGGGGGAGTGCCACCGGGGTATGTGGGAGTCCTTGGGCTAGATGGTGGTGCCCGAGTTTACCCACTAAAACCCAGCTGTGCTCCTTGTATCCGCTATCGACGACGGAGCCGCGGCATGGCTATACTCACCGCGACTCCGCCAGCGGTTGTCTGCTGCACAGACTCTCTCCGGAGGCGTGTAGAGAGCGCCCCCTATTCCGAGTAGTGGTGGTGATGGTGGTCTACCGGTCCACGTGTCGCGATGCGCAGGAGCACTCTGCGCATCGCGACTCTCTCGGGGGCTCGGTGCAATGGGCGACGGCACCCCCGCGCCGCCGCCCCGAGCTCCCCGTCTAAGGCGGGACGTCGTCGTTGTTACGACGTCTGCGCCTCGGCCTTCTTCTAGGATCGAGCGCCTCCCGCTCTCTTATGCGCTCGGCCTCTTCTTTGGCGGAGATGATGTTTTCCGCGAAGTCCTCTGCAGCTTTCCAATGTTCCTCGCTGCCAACCATGGCTTGGATGATGGTTGGCAGCGATACCTCCGCACCGATAGTAGCCTGTAGTGTGGCTCTGTGGTCGTTCCACGAGGGGCACGCCGTGATGGTGTGTTCGGCCGTGTCCCTCTCCTCGTCGCAGTGGTGGCACCGCGTGTTCTCCTCTCTTTTCGTTATTTCGCACAGGTACTGGCCGAAGCAGCCGTGCCCGGTCAGTACCTGTGTGAGGCGGAAGGTGAGCGCACCATGGCTCCTGTTGACCCACTCGCGGAACACCGGTCGGATGGCCCGCACAATTCTACTTGACCTAACATATCTTTTCATGACCTGGGCTGACTGGTGGAGAATTCTCCTACTGCAATCTAATTGCAGTATAAAATATAAATATTTTTCGTTTTTTTTTTTATTAAGTTGCGAATCGAGCTGGATGATGACCTGATGGTAACATGGCGCTAATTAGAATATACACAGCACGACATTATACTCGTCGCATTGTAGTATAAGATTTTATGTCATCATGATGGTAATTATCGTATACCCCGTTCAAACTGGACAACAGTAATATTTGCACACTACTGTTTGGCGCCGGGAACATGCGTTACGGTGGTAATTACCTAGACGGTCTCCGGAAACAGGGACCTACCACCAGTGAATCAGTTATTCGTGAGCCAATACTGCGACTAAAATGTCTATGGACGGGGACTGACTACATAATTGCGATTATGCTGTTGATGCTGCTATCCATAGACTATGGTGATCTTTTATTTTTATTTTATTTATTATAGAAAATAAACAATTGTATATTAAAAAAAACAAATTAAGGGTAGATAAAACATCTACCCTTAATTTAACCGTACATTCCTTCTCTATGAAATTTTAAGAACGCTCTAAGTAACAAGATGTCTGCCCGAATACTTACTTAAATAATTTGTATAATTTTTCACTTTAAATAATTTATAATAAAAACATTTCTCATGGCCAGTTCTTATTGTAATTACCAGTAATACTTATATAGTAATACTATGTTATAACTATGCATTTCGAAAGACAGCTTTTTCTGTCTACTAATTGGAATTTGAATGAGTGGAGTATGATACTACGAGTATAATGCCATAGACAAATGAATATATAGATAGTACTATACGTATGGAAATGATAAAATTGATTAGTTTTTTTTTTTATATAATTAATCGACGAGACGAACAGGTCGTTTACCTCATGGTCAGTGATACGCTCACCCAAAATGATGTGACGTGAGTTTGGATGTTATATACAGCACCACTTTGCGCTCGTCGCCTTGTGATATAAGATGATGAATCTCGTTACCCCAGTAATTTCACTAGTTACAGCGCCTTTCAAACCGGAACACCATAATGTTTGCATACAACTATTTGTCGGCTGCAATAGGCGCTGCGATGGTACTAACCTAGACGTTTCCGGTAACAGAAACCTACTACCAGTGAATTAGAGCTTTTCTGTCACAATTAACCCTATTTCTAATTAAATATATTAATTATCACTACCCCAATATTTTTATTACTTATCTAACATATCACTAATAAAGCCTCGTTATCACTCTACTATTTTCCGCAGATATATATACAGCATGTCTGTTCAAATGGTAGTTGGTGTAAATATCCTACCTTAGACAATGTCGCCACTGCTGGACAGAGGCCTCCAAAGGATTCCCACGCGATCAGGTAGGAATGTGGGGATTTCGGTCCTTTCCCAGCACACTGGCCCAATGCGGGTTGGTGGGAGCCAGAGCCTCGTTTGTTGATTAGCAGGGTGCACCACGAGCAGGTGAGGTTAACTTAGATACTATGAGTTGGTTGTGCGGAAACCCTTACACCCCACCAAATATTTGATAGGAAAACCACTGCATTACCCTTGTGGTTTTTATTATCCTATCATGGTCTAGACAGTTAATGCATACTTAGATAAATTGGTTAGTGACACCTCATCATCATAAGGTGCTCTCTTCATATTGAAGTTTGGCGATCAGATTAAGGAAACCAATACGATCCTCAGCTATTCTTTTTAACTGATGGTATTTAAACCCGGTCATTTCATTCATGTCGTCAAACCAGTTCTTCCGTTCTCTACCAGGTGCACGTTTTCCAGGAATTTTGCCTTCCAGGATCAACCTTGGGAAATAATAATGGAATCGTCTTTGAAGGTGTCCGAAAAATGCAACTATTTGCGTTACGGTTGTCATCGGCCTACGTTGGCAGTTATCTCAAGGACTTGAGCCTTGGTGACAGCTTCCACGTGATCTTGGTGACACGATGGCGGGTGTAAAAACTTTGTATTGTAGACAGTCTGAAGCAGTCAGCTTTAATAATAAACAACGGTGGAATAACGAAGTAAATAAACTGGATTAACTAGGAGCAATTACACATTCGCAATGGGAAAACGTACAGCATCCCGTCGGCGAGTTAGTTTTAATTGTAATATAAAAAAAAGTAAACTGTGCAACTGTTAACCGACGTAAAATAAGAGGTTACCAATTCATTGCGAATATTTGAATTGTCACTTTGTAAACAGAAGTATGACTTTTGTTGTGTTTGCTATTGTTTTAGATTTAAGGGTATATATCTTAATTGGTGGTAGGTCTCAGTTGCTTCAGATCTGCCTATCAGCTCCTTTATTTAAGTCTGGGAGGAAATTTTAAAAGATATTCCGTTTCTGGTGGAAAGACAAGGTTATGTTGGATTATTACCCACTAAAATCCCTTCGGTGGTCATCCTCAGTGCCTTGTGGGAGGCCTCGGGATTTCCTAAGGAACGCAAAGGTGCCTGCTAGCATTACGTCTAAACCTCGTCCCAAGGAAGGCTGCAGCTGTCCTCGGAACTCTCGCTTTGGTACGAGAAGTACGAAACAATCTCGTACTTGTCTATCTCCGACTTCCTTAGTGGGCAATGAGGGCCCCCAACCTCAAGGCCCCCGAAATCCGTAGACCTTTATAGTCCTTCTACGACAGGCAGGTCTGACCTTAATCCTATTCTTAATAGCCTGAGACTACAGGACAAACTACTGCAGCTCTTTTTTCTACTACTGCACAGTAATGTGCAACACTGTATTCCAGTTTGAAGGGCGCTGTAGCTAGTGAAATTATTGGAGGAATAGAACTTCACTTATGTTTTTTTTTCTACGAAGCGACGAGACGAGCAAGATATACTATCTATCACCTCAAGATAACTGACAGTTCTGCCCATAACAACATGGCAGTAATTATGATGATATACACTAAACCAGGGGTGTAAGGGGTCCCGCACAACACCTCACGGGATCCAAGCCAACTTCACCTGCTCGTGTTGGCTCTGGCTCCCACCAACCCGAATTAGGCCAGCGTGGTAAGAAATATGAACCCTTACATAGGACATCCCCTAATGCCCAACGATACCGAAGGCCATGTTGGCTGTATGTGGAGATTTTTGGAAGAGGCCTTTGTCCAGCAGTGGATGTCTGATGATGATAACACTAAACCATGTGCCAGTTCTTTTAGACACAAGATGTTAGTTTACTCCCAAGTTGACCAGTACAATGTGGTGCAAGCTGCGTGAAAGTCCAGCTCATCTCATCTCTATATATTTTTTTAATGTTGAAGTCGATTTTCTTTTGTAAGCGAAAAATTATGTGCTATTATAACATTAATCATTAGATAGTATAACAAAGAGGATAATCTTCAACGTTCTCACGAGATGTGAGTTTGTGGTGTTTAATGGATGTGAACCTAAGTTAAAGTGAATACACTACGTCGTAACGCATACAGTTATTAGTCCGAAGAAACACAATTTAATGCTTACATTATTTTTTTTTGTATACAAAGCGTCAAACTCTCTATTGTTGGATACCGTCTGTGTAGGTGCTAACACAGCAGGCATTGCAGCCGACACGCATTACTGTGTTCCGGTTTAGAGGGTGTTGTAGCTAGTGAGATTGTTGGAGTAAGTAGACTCAATATCATATGTCTTGGCGACGAGTACAATAGTGCAGTATCTACCTTTCTAACTAGAGCCACGTTATGGCAGGCGTATCACTTGAAATCAAGTGAACGTCGCGCTGATCTCATTGTTTCATTGAAGAAAAAAAAAATACGAATCAGTCAACATTTTTGAATTAACATTAAAATTTGAAAACCTTTGAAGTACAGCCGTTTTTAATTAAACTTATTTATTACCTCCTTCCTTTTCCGTTATTGAATTTTTACAAATGCCAACGCTAATGGAACAGTAAAACAACAGTAAATATCTTATCGATAATTAATTTTTTTTAATAATTATCGCCGAGATTACATATTAACTGTTTTAACTTAAGATATACATATATATATATATTTTATGTGAAATAAGTTGTTGATGCTAGTTATTTTACTTAGGACCCTGTCGAAACAAGCCTATCAGAAAAATATACGGTTCTCGGGTTTTGAGTAAAAATCTTCATGTCTTTAAACTTAAGTTAACCACAAATATTGTAAAGTATTCAAAGCCTTATACTTAACTATCATAAAGTCATTCTACTGCAATAAGAGCTAGATATATGAAAGCTTTAATATGCTATGCGATCAAGCTCCAATATCTTCAACTTTATTAGTATTTATCATTATATAAAAACCATTTTAAGTTACTATAGATAATAATTAACTACAATATAGTTTAGATTATGCAAATTTATAATATATGTGGAGGGAGCTCGTTAGTAACAGAACTGTTATGAAAATATGGGTTAATTCTACATGTGACATCCTCACCCATACTTCTTTCCCTTACTCTTAATCTTTTCTCTCCAACAACTGCTTTCAGACACACTAATTATATACCCTTCGTTTTTATAATATAATCCTATATTTATATGTATATAGGATATATATGTATAGATCTATGTAATAAAGAAAAAGTAATCTCAACAAAGTAGTTGACGTACGCCGTTGAATATAGATCGATGAGGTCTTTGTTGATAGTAAGGAAGAAATTCAATTTTACTTCTACATTGAGCCCTGAATATGGGTTTTAATTTTTGATATGATATCATGAAACCATAAGGTTTTATAGTCATGAAGACAAGGGTTAAAAAGCTTCGGCTTCTCATGCAATAGATAGCTTTTATATCAATCTAACTACAGTCATATATTTTATTATCACGCAAACACTCGTCTCGTTATTTTAGTATATATATTTAAAAATAAACTATATTATAGGCAAAGGGAGCAAGAAAAAAAAAAGGATTACAATACTCTATAGCAATACCATTGAGGCTGTTGTATAAAAAGTTTCCTGTAAAATTGTGTAATAGTTTCCATTGTGTGGTCATCGGCTACGGTATTGTTAGCTACAGTAGAAAACACTTTTGTAATCCACAGAAACCGGTTTTTAGAGTTCATTTATTATACTATACATATATTGAGTTGAAATACAGAGTAGGGAATAAAATTGTTTCAATAACAATGTATACTCGTACTTTTTGATATTAACATAACTATTTATTTTGTGATATAACATTATGATCATCATCTGATAAACGACCGCTGGACACAGAACTCTAAGATTTCTACAATGATCAGAGTTCCGTTATGTCCAGCTGTAGTTCTTAAGGCCTTCAAAACTACGGCTACTCGAAGACCTTATAATAACAGTATACTACAACTGCGTACAAGGAAGTACTGTTGGGTCCAGCAGGCTTGTGGAGCCAAGAGGTACATCCGTCTGTCGCACTGATGAACCGTTTATATGTCAATTACGGTTTTAATTAACGTGCGGATTCGACCCGGCGACCTTGCGCGATCCATTCGTAGTTCACACAATAAACCGACGGACAAATTGCCCATGGTCTAGTAAACGGACGGACCGGCAAACGGGCCGGCTATGGGAATAAGGTCACCATTTGTCATAGACCCCACAATGACCGCTCGGAGCCGCGCATGAATATGTATGGTAACTGCGACGGCGTAACGCGTACATCCAACAGACGAGTACAGATATCTCCTGCTATTGTTTCTACATATTTCGCTTCTCCATCATTCCTGCTGATGGCTGATCATTGTCGAAAGTACTATACCTGACTTGAGACTTGACTGGTTAAAAGCGCTTGGAATGCTGTCGCCGTTTTCATGTTCAACTTGTCTTCTATGAGGATTAAAGTTACGAAGAAAAACTACCAAATTTTTGGATTCATATTTATTGCTAGTATGACTAACAGTCAATATGAATAGAAAAAATAAATTGTCCAAATAGTGTATATATCTTAACACGCTTCATATTTGTGCATTTATGCTAGTAGACTTTATCATCATCATCCGATAGACGTCCACAGCTGGACATAGGCTTCCCACAAAGATCTCCACATTGATCGGTCACGTGTAGACTAGTAGACTTAACATCGTTTATTTAATGACGACGAGCACAACGTGGTGTTGTGTATATCACCCTAACTGGAGTCACATTGTTATGGGCTGGTATCATTTATCGTTAGTTGAGCATCTCGCTCGTGTCGTCGGTTCGCCGAATAAAAAAAAACGATGATGAACTTCAGATTCCCTAACGATATATTACAAAACTGGCTGTTCCCTGCTCGCTCTGCTGTTCTTAATATAGAAATAGATTTGAAATTTGATCGAAATAATCGTGCTCGGCGGCTACTTGCCGCCCCTTAGCCCTTTCATATTATTAACACCTCTACAACTCCGTTTGGGGAAGGAAATTTGTAAAATCCATTCTTAGCTGACCTCTAAATTACTTAAGCAATATTTCAACCAAATTTTCAACCTTTACTTCTAATAGTTTCGGAGATCTTGCGATATGTCACTGAATCACTAGATATTTCCTATATATATAGATATTTTTTTTTAATGTAATTAAGCGACAAGACGAGCCGTACGTTCACCTGATGGTATGTGATACGCCCGTACATAACCACGTGGCGTTAGTTAAGATGCTATGCATTGCACGTTGCGTTCATCGCCTGACACTTAAGATGTTCACTCTCGTTACCCCAATAATTACACTAGCTACAGTGCCCTTCAAACCGGAATACAGTAATGTTTGCACACTACTGTTTGTCGGCTACAATAGGCGCTGCGGTGGTATCCACCTAGACGATCTCCGGCAATAGAGACTACCACCAGTAAAGAGACCTACCAGTTCCCTAATTCTAGTACTTGAACCTTTCAACTCATCACTGAACTTTTATATATGACAGTGTTAAACACAATATGGTACTTGATACAAAAATGTAGATTCATATGCCTTGAGGCCTATTACATGGTATTAGGTAAAACTATTCGATATTTTTTTGGATTATCTCCTTCTCTACTTCCCAGGTCTTTCCTTGTTCAACATTCCACTTATTCCTTTTCACGACTCTTCAACAATAAGAGATTAGTTCACACGTTAGTTCCCGCTATCGATTCCTTGCCGTCTGTTAAATTATGTATTATACATTCCAAGAGTTTTCTTCCGAAGTGAAGTTGTTTATACTTAAAGCGTACAAACGTCTTTTTTTAACGATGAAGCTATAGCTTAGTATATGTAGTATGATTTGTATAGTAGTATGATAACAAATGTCAGTAAGTGTGTGGGTAATTTGCAATTAATTAGTACTAATTGAAATAGTGTTTCACTACATTCGATCCCCAAACTACATCATCATCGACGGACCAATCAGCTTCGCCTAAATTCTTTAAGATTTTCTGAATTTTCCAGTAATATAGACTCTAACACTAGAATTTACTTTCATTATTGACGATCAGGTCGAACATGGTGAAGAGCGTTCGAAGCAGAGCACTCTGACTCTCATTTGTAGAAACAGCGATAATATATTGACATATAAACAACATAAGAGTGGTAGCTATATTTCCTGAGGTACAGGTTAAATTCCTAGATCAGGAACCAGGGGTTTCAAGTGTCGAAGACATGTACAATAATGCCATAAATTATTTTATCTTATCTTTATCTAGATATTAAAATTAAAAGAGTCTACAACCACTTAAACTCCGTAACATATATCTCTTAAATCGAACTACGGACTTCCGTTACAAGGTAACAGTTTAGGCATTGCGCCGCAGAGGACACTAAGTGGACTTCATTTTAAACACTAGAAGTAGTCAAATTACTATTTTTTTAAATGTAATTAATCGACGGGGTGAGCAGTACGTTCACCTGATGGTAAGTGATACGGCCGCCCATAACAACGTGGCTCTAGTTAAAATGGTATGTACTGCGCCAAATTGCGCTCGTCGCCTGACACATAAGATATCGAGTCTCGTTACCCCAGTAATTACACTAACTACTCTTCAAACCGGTACACAGTAATATTTGCACAGTACTGTTTGTCGGCGGAAATAGGCGCTGCGGTGGTACCTACTTAAACGATGTCCGACAACAGAGACCTACCATCAGTAAATAAACTTACCACCAGTACAGAGATCTAAAGGTAATATGAATATAAAGATATCAAAAATTTATCCAGCTAAAAAGCGGAAGAGGTACAACCCTTCTAATATTCCCACCGCTGCAACTCCAGGCCAAGTCCCACAAGTAGTAAGGGCTGTTTATCCCACACACTGTCAAAGTGTAGGTTAGTGGAAGTTGTCCATAAAAGCTGTTCTCGGAAGATATCAGTTTTGCTCAAGCAAAGCTCAGTGAGAATCGAACCTGTGCCTCTTGGAGATGAGCAGCGACTTTACAAACGGAACTAACACGACGTCCATTTCCTACTTGAACGATATTACATCCGGTGTAAATATACTTTTCGGCGCTCATAGTTTTGTGATATTGTCTCAAAAAAACATTGAAGTTTGTGAATGATTTGAAGTAATGTGAATAAGGTGCAGTACCATTTGCGGTGGTGTTGCGAGTATGCAAATAGAAAATGGCGGTTACACCAATTACGTTCATATCTTCACACCACGACGCGAATGGGGCCGGCAGCGTGGGAGCATATTGCATTTGAGATTAGTTCAAGTAAAATTATATTTCATATTTATCATATATTTATATATATGTTTATGTCCAGCTGTGGGCATCTATCGGTTGATGATGATGATATTTATATCATTTTTCCCCACCTATTTAGACACATTATATATCTGGAGACGTGAGGGCTGGAGATTTGAAATTAGGTACGAATATTACTTCTGCCGGGTACAGATCAGTTACGGATTTTACGAAATGTTACCCTTAAAAGGGGATTACGAGGGTGTTGATAAAGGGAAAGAGTGGGGGGCGGCAGGTTACCTCCAGATGGTAATATTACAAGCCTTTATTCAGTTTTATTCATTCTTCGTCTGAAACATAATGCTTCTGCTTATTTGTCTTCTTCTTAAAGTCTCTGGCGTGGAAGAATATAGAGGTTATGATCAGAGACGTAACTTAAGTGTAAAGTTATAAGACCCACTGTTAAACTTAGGCCAAACATCAACTTTATTTGTCGAAGCAACGATACGATTAAACGTTCATCTGATGGTAAATGATAAGCTTGATTATAAGAACGCGGCGGTACTTAGAATGATATACACAGCACCACGTGGTGCTCACCTTCAGATATAAGATGTTAAGCAACGTAGTAGTAAATACACTAGCTATAGCGCCTTTCAAATCGGATCACAGTAATGTTTCCATACTACAGTTTAAAGGTAGAATCAGAAGCTGCGGTGGTAAATAGACGATCTGACGCATCAGGGACCTACCATCGTTACACTGTTCTGTTGGTAGGTCTCTGTTGCCGGAGACCTTCTAGGTAGGAAACACTGCAGCTCCTATTTCTAATGATTGATCATTGTTGTGTTCAGGTTTGAAGGGTGCTGTAGATAGTGTTATTACTGAGGTAACCATTAAACATCCTATGTCTTAAGGCGACGAGCGCAATCTGGTAGTGTATACCTTCGTTACTAGCACCACGATTTTATTGACAAGCGTACTACTTACCATCATATGAGCGTCGCGTTCATCTGGTTGCTTAGTTCAATAAAAAAAAATTTAAGTAAGTAGCGTAAGTTTGTACTTATATATCGCTCTATATACGGTAGTGTAATTTACTTATAATTAGATACAACTACGATAACTTACATCTGTCCGTTTATAATTTCCTGCCGAGCTACCGTTAATTATAACGTGTAATTACGTCGTGACGGCTGATTACGTCATAGCGAACACTCAAGGCGGTTGCTACATCTTTACCTCGATCAGTTTGCAGTGTGAGCCACTCTCAACAGAAACGTGTGTAGTAAGTCAGAGCAATTATACACTACCACTGTTGTCAACTTTTCAGAAAACCTCGTCAATACTTTAGCGATTTTTTTTTCGAGCATTCACAATGGTAACTGATACTGCTCTGCATCGCTAGTTAAGATGTTTACACAACACCGTGTTTCTTCAGCTGCCTTCAGGTGTAAAGTAAATTATCACTCCAGTAGCTACAACGTCTAGTCTGAACGCAATAATATTCTCACACTAATGTCAGACTATCGTGAGATCTATTAATAGTCACTTAGAATACTATAATTAAAAAAAAAAAAAATTGTTTCCGTGTATCTGGTTTAATATTTGAATATATTATGTTACTACGGTAAGAACTCTTAGCGTATGTCTTAAGGCGATGAGCACAATGGCGTTGTGTATATCATCCTAACTGGAGCTTCATTGTTATGGACAGGTGTATTATTTACTACCACGTGAACTTGTCGTCCATCCCGTCAGGTCGTCCAATAAAATAAATAAGTCTAGACATCAGCCTCGAGACATCTGGAATCATCTATCACATCCTGTCTCCAGTTGCTTGGATCTGTAGTAATTGTTCTAAAATACTTGGGATAAACCGCTTTGATACTACATTCGACTCTTATCATCTGCAAGTGGTTTGTCTAGTAGAGTCTATTGTCTTCAACTTCTCCCATAATACTAAGTACATTTGTCATAAGAGGTACATATGAATTCACCGCCCGACCCAATGTAACAATGTTTATGGCCCCGGCCGCGCGAGTGAGCGAGACGGGAATACATTAACAACGGTCACGCACACGAGAGCTTTATTCACGATAAACCAAATTTGAATGTCTAACAATTCACATTACTATCATACAATTCGAATGGCTCCGTGAAATGTAGTCGTCTGGTGTATGAAGGTTAATGTAGTCATTGTGGCTACGTGATAAATTACCGTTAGCTATCGATTTATACTAACACAAGTAACACAAGTAATGAAAAGTTTTTATTCAAATTACGTGCAGGACGTTTACTTGATGGTAAGCGATACGCCTGAGACAAAAGATGTTGTCTCGTTACTCCATTCATTTCACTGGCTGCAACGCCTCTCAAACCGGAACACAGTAATGTGTGTCAGCTGCAGTAGGCGCGGCGGTGGTACCCATCTAGACGGTGTCCGACAACAGAGACCTGCCGAGACCGGGAGCTGGAGGTACCAGCCAGCTACTTAAGGCTACCGCACCTGTCTGAACCGATTGGTGTGGAGTTCTCCTGCTTGGGGGAAAGTGCGGAGGAGGTCCATCTTGCTACTTCGGCTGCTGAATCGGCCATTTACATCGACGGCAGCCGCACCGACGACAAGGTCAGTGCGTCGTTCTGCGTTACGCGGAACGCCGCAAAGGTTACTACTAAAAAACTCAAGTTGACCAACTTCTACACCGTATACCAGGCAGACCTGCTGGCATTGGTGGAAGCGACAGGGTACGCGGCCAACGAGTCGCCGCAATTGTGCGTAGTGCTCAGCGCCTCAAGGTCCGCCCTCAAAACAGTCGAAAAAAATGACACCCTCCATCCCCTGGCGCTTAGAGTAAAAGAGAATATAGAGAAAGCGCGGGAAAAAAGGGCATCCTTTACATGCATATGTAAGGCTGTACTGGGTGAAGACGCACGTGAGGATGGAGAGAAATGAGAGGGCGGACCAACTGGCCAAGGGGAAGCGGTCTTGAAGAATAAAAGGAGACCGGCGTAAGAGGATTGCCCCGTTTCCATCATCAAGCGTGAGGTCAGGCCGAAGTCGCCTGACGAATGGAACAGGAGCTATGTGGAAGGTACGACGGCTTCGACAATGCGGATATTCTTCCCAAACGTGGCGTCAGTTTACAGATCACTGCGCCGGCTGGAGCTTGACACGGTCTTGGCCCAGATGTTCACGGGGCACGAGGGATTCTCCGAATAACTTCATAGGTTCAAGCTCAAGGAAAGTACCTCGTGCCTTTGTGACACTGCGGTGGACCAACCGTGGTGCACATCCTGACTTCCTGTCCCTTATATGGGAAACAGAGATTTGAGTGCGAGATGGAGCTGAAAAAGCAGCTCACAAAGAAACCTATTGCCTCTCTGATGAGTGAAGACGGAAGTCGCAAAATGTTCATAAAGCACGCAAAATATGATGATGCTATAAAAAGAAATAACTAAAGAGAAAAGAATAACAAAAAAAAAACAAGAAACAGGAATAAAAATAAAAATGAACTAAAAAATGTAAAATAAGCAAAATTGTAACAATAAAAAGTAATATTGTAAACAATAAAGAAGGAAAAGGTAGAAGAACGAAGAAGTGCAAAAAAGGGATGATTTGTTCCAAGTTCTGTGACGAGGCGGTTGTTTTCCCTTGCGAGAGATATGGCAGAAGGAATTGGAATGTTGTGTGATAGGTAAGAAGGATGACAGAAGAGTATGAGAACAAAACAATCTATAGAAATAAATTAGAGACCTGCCACTAGTAATAGCTATAGATCCTTCAAACCGGAACACAGTAATGTTAGCACAGTACTGTTTGTCGGATGCAATAACCGCGGCGATGGTACCCATCTAGACGGTCTCCGACAACAGAGATCTGCCACCAGTAATAGCTATAGGTCCTTCAAACCGGATCACAGTAATGTTAGCACAGTACCTAGGCGGTCTCCGGCTGCTCGCGTGCTGCGGCAGCGGTGTGTCGTGTGCGCGGCGCTCATTCCGCAACGTCGTCACGCGGCGCCAGGCATGTGGGGCGCACACGACACACCGCACTTCCGCCGATTGTCGCTAACAGCCGTCAACGTGGAAGGAAAGTAAAATTAGGAGTAGTGTAAGTGCTTTGCGTTGTTGTCGGGATGTGTCACGTCGGCGCACAGCGCGACGCAACCCGTGCAACTCTCCGCGACACCACACCGACTTCACCTCTAACAACGGTAGCTGATACTTTATTTGGGCTAAACCATTTCACTCGTCTCTCAAAGAAGCACGTCCACTGCTGGACATAGGTCTCTTGTACTATGTTTTCTGTTTTATATCTTAGTCTTAGTCTTGATTTTTTTTTTAATAATTTTTCTAAATATAATTGTTTAAAGGCATAGAGAGGAAATTTTGTATAATCAATATATAACTGATAAAACAATTTAACATGTTCAAGTTATGATACATACTTTAAAGTGATAATTTTGAAGGAATTGTTAGTTTTTGATATACCGAACCATATCAAGACTAAGACCATGTTCTAGACAGTGTGGAGATCTTTGAGCGAGGTCTAAATCCATCAGTGGATGTCTATCGGCTGATGATGATACGTCCCGCTCGGTTAACAACTAAGATTTTAAACGGGCACAATATTTGGGAAACTATAGCACGCTGAATGAAGTGAGAAGCAACATGCATATATTTAGTATGTTTTTTTTTTTTTTTTTGCGTTCACTCCTGCATATGGTGGGTCAGGGCCTATTTATACTTTTCTCATTCCATCACAATTTATTCTCTATGTTTTCTCATACTCTTCTGCCATCCTTTCATATCTATTATACCCTACTTATCTTTCGTACCGTTACTTATCTTACGTACTCCATCCCAATTCCTTCTTTCACACATCCTTTGTAATCGAAGTGGAGACTGCCTCTTCCGTATACTTCTGGAGGGGGAGGGAGGACCTGTAACAATCATTCCCTGTAGCATAATGCGGGATCTCTTCTTTCTTCTTTTCACAGGTTACTTTGTTTTCTATTTATTAACATTTCAATTTTTCTAATTTCTTATTTATTTACATTTAATTTCTTATAATCTATTTATTTGCATTTCTCTTGATTACATTTCGAACTACTCCCCTATATATTTAGTATGTTATAATTACGATCAACTTCGATATCTGACGTCCGTAAATAATTAACAGCTATAAATTACCTAATGATTTGTAAACGGCGTGGCACAGATAATTAAGCAGCCGAACGCCGGCGGATATACATTAGTAAGCAAACATAATCAATAAATGAAAATCGATATTATGCGAGAGTTGTAACTAATTAAATGGACATATATAAAATCAGCGGGGACAGAATTATGTGAATATATTAGCAATTTTAACACCGAAACGCGATAACTGAATGTATTAGCATAATCGCTTTAAAGCGTCACAAATCATATTATTTCATTAAATACCCTTTTATCAGAATTAGGTATACTATAGTGTATATCATCATCGACAAGCGATAGTTTATTTAATAGAAATCCAATATATATAAATATAAACACAATAGTAGTATAATTCAGAAATATAATTTATAGTACCACATCAATTCGTAGGCCACTGTTGGGCATAATGTTCTCATATGAAAAATCACTTTCATCTATAATCTTTGTCTTCTTCATTTTGGTAGACCTTGTTCCATCTTTACTTGGAGTCGGCTCTCCTGGTCATTCTTCTAAATCTATTTTGTGTCATAGCTTCTGTCAATTTGTTATTCTTTAGATCTTGATTGATCATTGTTGATCAAGTAGTCCAGGGTCTCCCAAGTCTTCTATTTTTAGTTTCAAGATCCATTGCTACGGTGAAATCATTGAATATAAGAAATTTCCACCCATCTTGAGACTCATCACTGTACCTTTGATACCACGAGACCTGGAAACTTGAAATTTGGTAGGAATAATCCTTGTACCGGGCATAAGTGAGCTATGAACGGATTTTACGAAATGTTACCTCCAAAAAGGAGTTACGGGGGTTAATGTCGAGGACCCGGGGGGTATCAGGTTGCCGCCAAGCGGGAATATTTCTAACAAATTTCTAGTCTAAATTTCAAATCTAATTCTATATCACGACCAGCAATGCGGGCGGGGAACAGCTAGCATATTATAAGATACAGTAAAGCGAGGCGCTGTACAGGAACCGGTAGACGTAGACCGTCAGCTCCAGACAGCAACTCTAATTCACCACCTTTCACAGACATGAAGGATCGATCCTAGAGAGAGAGACTACATATAAATGTTAACTAATATTATTAATTATAATAAATGCAATTAATAAAATAACCTTATTATTTAGATGTTCCAATAAAATGGAATTTAATGAAGCCGTCTCCTACTTGCTAGATATTTACACTTTTTGATAAATATGAAAGAACCCTAAATAGATTATATATCTGCTATCACTCTTCAGTTCTTATCACCACTTCTTTGATGTTTATTTACTTCATAACTTGTAATTATGATATTATTTCAATTAAAACATTAAAAATGAAATTGTTTAAGGTCTTGAACCGTACTGTAGTTTTCAACAGTCATGAATAAGACAAAGGTAGCTATTACAAATTTCATAATAGGAAAAATAATGACTTAATTTTTCCAGAAATAATTAAATAAATGAACAACCCTCTTATTATTCCCATTATTAGAATTCAGGATCGGTTTGAACAAAGAAGGAGTCAAGTCATATCCATTCTCCTTCTACTGGTGGTAGGTCTCTGTTCCGGAGACTGTCTAGGTAGGCACCACCGCAGCGCCTTTTTCTGCCGCTAAACAGTAGGGTGCTAACGTTACTGTGTTCTGATTTGAAGGGCGCTGTAGCTAGTGTATTTACTGGCGTATCGTTCACCATCAAGTGAACTACCCGTTCATCTTGTCGGTTATGAAATAAAAAAAAAATCCGTTATGTTTGCGAAGTGGATTTCGCATAGCTATGAAAGCTGTTGTTTTTGGAAGATATAGTTTTCATCACAATATTTCCCTTCACCGGAATCAATTTTTTTTTATTAAAAAAAAGTGTTTAATAGATGTATGTTCGTTAATTTAAACGGCCGTATGTCCCGTCCCACATTGCGAAAGGGGGGTATTTAGCCGAGATGCGACGCACTAGTGGGTATGAATACTACGCAATTGTACTAACCTTTTGTTGACACTACGACTACATGTCGGTTTATCCTCCATTTTGACAAATAATTGATGGCTGAGTTTTTAATTACAACTTTTAATCAACACTCAATATACAATACTCTTGAGATCACTTAACACTAACTATCCCCGCTCTCCTCTCTGTGTATCTGGCGGAACGTCTCGTATTCCGACGCGTCGCCACTGTCGGGAGGGGTGTTTCTCTACCCTCTCCGAGGCGGTCCCGATCGGGAGTTACGCAAGAACTGCTCGATGTTATCCCGTGACCTTCGTCCATACTTTCGGAAGTGATTGGAATACCGTGTGAAGCTTTTTAGTCGGTTGGAGTCCGACACTACCCCGTTACCGGCCCTTGGTTTCGGGGTGTGAGTTCTGTTAGCATTACGATACACACGTTAATAAAAAAAAAAACCTTCTGACGCATCCATGACAGCTTACGCCATCTTATCCGCGCGTCTCTTCCGTGTCATCATATTTTAAATGTTGCCAACATAATAAATAACAAAAGTGATAATACCGATATAAAATACAATATATTTTATTATTTACTTGGTATCGCTAACATATCAGCACATCGCCATATTGTACAGGATCTACTGCACCGACTGAACCTAGAAAGTCGACTATTCATTAATTTTTAATAGTGTTACCAGCGTCACCGAAATCAGTTCACTATGTCTTTATTCAATAGATTCCCGAGAGTATTGGTAGATCTCTGTTATCGCACATCTTCTGGTAGTTAATGCACTGCCTATCTGTCGCTAATCAGTAGTGTGCAAAAGATGCTGTGTACGGTTTGAAAGACGTTATATCTAGTATAATTCTTCTTCTTAAGGTGCCTTTAGTTACCAGCGGAGATAGGCGATCAGTTCACCACTTTTTTTCTTTTCTAAATCTTTTTTCAACGTATTTAGAAAAATCTAGAAATTTGTGTCTAATGTTTTTATTGTTAATAAAATAACAAAATTTTCTCATATATATATCTTTAAGTCTAGATTTATGTCTCAATCTGTTCGTTTCCTCTCGAATACCGGACACTCCACAATCAGGTGTATGATTGTTTCTTCTTGTAAGAGATCGCAGAGACTTGACGAACTATTCTTGTACTTGAAGCGAGATAAGTACTCTGAAAATTCGTTATGATCTGTGAGCATTTCCGTCAGTAACTTTTTTATTTTTATTCTTTAACGAGTCCATATGTCTCAATGGCAGCCGGAAGTTAGCGCTTGGTGGTACTGACTATCTTACCTTCTTCATATCGTCGGTTCCATTAGTCTGTGTCTATACAGATTTGACGTTTGATGTATGAAATCGCGCACAGGTCGTATTTTGATTTAGTCTTTAATTTTTCCTCTGCCTTTTAGCAAGTAGATCAACTGTCTTATTACCTGTTAGACCTGCAAGAGTTTTGACCTAGAGCAAAGAAATCCGCTTGTTTTGAAGTTTACTTATTTTAATATTTGTTCGCGACTGTACAGCTAAGAGGTGCGTTGATTCGGTGTTTACAACCGATTCCGATGCTGATCGCGAGTCACTGCATATTCCGAAGCTTCTTTACTTGTTAATACTATTTTAGTAGCTTCGCTGACGGACAGAAGTTCTACCTGGTAAACTAATACGGCGACAGTTCCAACTTGACGATTTTAGTTTCACAGTTCACCATATTTCATATTTCGTCCGGTCTCTTGCTAAGCGGAAGATTATAATTAGTAGGGGTAATAAGACTTATTAGAACCGCATTGTGGTGGAAAGGGTGTAACTTACCATCAGCTTTAGCCGGGTAGTATCGTATAAATTAGTAGACTATTGGGTGTAATAAAGTCTTAAATATCATAGGGTCAGTTACTTTATTTTTTTTTTATACTATCACGCCTTTTTTCCCAGTAGGAATAAGCAGAGGGGGATAAACACCCACTTTTCGCCAGTTGTGGTCGGATTAGGTTCTATGTAACAGGAGGCGAGCCTGTTGCCAGTTTACCGGGGCCTCTACACACACAAAGATAATTCAGTGTGCTGGTTTCCTCACTATGTTTTTCCTTTACCGTTAAGTACGTGGTAATTGTAAGTTACTTTATGATAGACCTTAAAAATACTAAGTAATATCAAATTATTGTAGATAGCAGTGCTATCTATTCTTAGGTGAAAGATCTGCTCTGTAAATTAGTTATATTGGTCATGGAGATGGATCATGACCTACATATAACATATCGTATGTTATGCTATGTAGCGTGTAATTGCTGTTTCAATAGAGTATTTGTTGTTCTTTTTACTCGATGAAGAAACAAGAGGAGGAGGACGTTCATCTGACGGTACGTGATATGCCTGCCCATAACAACGCTGCGCTCATTAGGATGGTATATGCTGTACTATATTGCGCTCGTCGCCTTGATGATGAAGATGTTGTCTCGTTATCGCAGTAATTTCAGTAACTACAACGCCCTTCAAACCGTAACACAGTACTGTTCGTGCTATAGGCGCTGCGATGGTACCTATACGGTCTGTGGTAACAGAGACCTACCGCCAGTAAATTATATTAGACTTGTTTGTTACTCTATTATTATAGTAACTATGAAGGTTAAATTTAAGTGTTTATATTATGTTTATTTATATTATTATTATTAATATCGATTAACATTATTATTTTATATTCAATAACGATCCGAGCGACGTTCGTGTTCGTACAGTAAAATGTAAATAATTCATACAATGCAGACGTTAAACAAAAAACATTTATTGCTGTGTGGTTTTGAGATCGTCCGCGTCGCTTGTTTAATGCGCGCATTGTAATTAAAGCATGTTGTGTATTTTTATTTAATTACTTGCACGCGAAATGTGTTTACCACTACCCACTGCGTTTGTATGTAGCCATAGTTTTTTTTTTTTTTTTTTTGTAGCGTAATTTAAAAATATATAGTTTGCATCCGTTGCAAATGTAACAAGTGCGCAATGAATGCCGTCCTGTCTTACGATATTTGAGAGTATAAGTATTGTAAGAGATCGCGCTTGACCGTTTGCCTCATTTTTTTTATCCTACAACGTTCACCTGATGGTAGGTGAAATGCATGCTCATAATAAGGTAACGCTAGTTAGGATGATATATACTGTATTACATTGTACTTGACGTTTTGATGCAAAATCTCACTACCCCAGTTACATTAGCCACAACGCTCTTCAAACCGGAACATAGTAACGTTTGCACACCTCCGGCAACAGAGGTCTACGACCAGTAGAATTTATAACTCTGATAATTTCCTGTTATTATGGACCATGTACATACCACCACAGCATTCGTTTCTGTTGCTATGTGCTATGTGAAAGTATTGCTGTGTTGAAGATAATGCAGTTACTATGGCAAAGAGAATATACAGGGTGAAAGGTAATACGTGTAAAAGATCTGGAGGGGGTAAAGTATAGCTCTTATCCTATCTATATATGTATGGAATACCGCATCCAAAAACAATAATTCTGGAGTTATTAATTTTTCAGATATTTTTTAAAAAAATCCTGATTTTCTAGGTTAAAATTCGATGATTCTATTTCTTTATTTCTACACAATTTTTAATGTAATAATTATTTTTAAATCATTGTTTTATTAAATTAAATTAATAATCGTCACTTAGAGGGTAAAACTTTTAAACTAGGTTCTTTGAAAGTCGTGACAGTAAACAATAACGCGTCATATTTACGTTTTTATTTAATCTTAAAGCAAAATTTGACCGTTTTGTTTATTGTTGTAACACGTGCGAGATTATTGTTGTCGTTTTAGATATTGAGTTCATTGCAAAACATTCATCAGTCATTTTTAGGTAATGAGTCAGTACGACAGTTAAAATTTAACTAGTTCCGTGGGCGGACGTACATTATCGTTGTCTACTTAATTCTGAATAGTTTTTCTTTACTATATCAAATAAATTTATTTTCAATGGCGGTTTACGGTAACGAAGAATACGCTGACATTTTCTATTGTTATGGACTTAGTCATGGAAATTCTTTACAAGCACGAGGAGAATATCAGGTACGTTTTCCAAATCGTCACCTACCAAGTCAGAGTGTTTGCTGCGGCGTATCAACGCGTTAGGGAAACTGGCAGAGATCAACAGAGGTGACATGATGCAGGTAGGCCACGCATCTACGGTACTAAAGAAGAACAAGAGACCATTTCGTTATATACCCGACTACGTCATCCAGGGTCGTGGCAAGATTGCTGGGCTTAACACAATGGAAAGTGTGGTTTACTGTGCATACGGCAGAGCTCTACCCCTACCATTATACACTAGCCCAGGCCCTGGAGGAAGGAGACCCTGCAAGGAGGTTAGACTTCGGCCGTTTTATGTTGCATGCAGACTTAGAAAATAATAATCTTTTCACCAAACTATTGTGGACTGATGAATCGAAGTTTGACAGAGACGGCATAAATATATTTTCATAATAATCATTATTGGGCTCTGCGAGGTGAAAATCCCCACGTGATTAAAGAAGGAGCTCATCAGCGAAGATTGTCTGTAAACGTATGAATGGGCATAATTCCTACTTACTTGATAGGCCCAGTCTTCTTGTCCAACAACTAAAATGGGGAGACGTACGAAGATTTTCTTCGATATCATTTTTTAATTATCTGGAGGATATACCATTGGAGTCCGTTGCGAGGAAAAGTCAACCGTGAGGAAAAGAGCTACTGCAGGGTAAAGTTTAACTCATAAAAGTAGTCGACGCGCCGGCCCTTACTTTGACTCTTGTTTATTGTGTCTTTACAGTTTGATATTTCATGGTACTTGGTTTTATTACAAGTGGTTTTTTTTCTAAATTTTCGAATCTTTATGTACTTTCTTATAACTTGTCGGATAGGTATTGAAGTCAGGTACTTATTTATGTGCTTTATACGTATTTTTTATAAATAAAATTTTGTTTTAAGATTAAATAAAAATGTAAGTACGACGCCTTATTATTTACTGTCACGACCTTCAATGAACCTAGTTTATAAGTTTTAGCCTCTAAGTGATGATTATTAATTTTATTTAATAAAATAATGATTAAATAACAAATATTGCATTAAAATTTGTGTAGAAGTAAGTAAGAAAAAAAATCATCGATTTTTTTTAAAAAAATTTAAAAATCAATAACTGCAGACCCATTGTTTTTGTATGCGGTATTCCATACATAGATAGATAGCATACGAGCTATACTTTAGCCCCGACAGATATTTTACACGTATTACCTTTCACCCTGTATTTCATACGTATGTATCTATTCTATTTTATTCATATTATCCAGTATAGTTTGAAGTTAAAGGAAGCAGCCGGGGAACGTATGTATACATGTATATATGTTCCCCGGCCGCTTTGCTGGCCGTAATATAAAATTAGACTTGAAACTTTTCTGAAATATTTCTCGACAGCAACCATAACCACAAAATAATTTCTATAGCAACCGTTACTATAGCAACAGCATAATTTGTAATACAACGATGAACGGTCTATGAAATTCAAAAAATAGGTAGCCTGTAATCATCTACGAATCATTCCGCATCGAAGGCGCATGTTTGCATGTCGATACGTTCACTAGTTTCCACGTGATCGGCGAACAGACGTAACACATTTCCATGATATATATATATATATATATATATATATATATATATATATAGATAGATATATTAAAGTAGCCTCAAATATTAATGTTATAGAGAACATCGCGTAAATCTCATACGTTTATTTCATAACATAACTTCAACTAAGTTATAGCTATTTCCGCTGCCACTAACATCGTACAAACAATAGCTTTACATAACAATTGCAAAAGTCATCAAATGCTAATAAGGCACGATTTCTGCTTAATGGGATGCTATTAACATGGACCTGCGCCCATTGTGCCGTCTGGTTACCGTTGTCTAGATTTAGGCGTTTAACATTAGGACTAACTTAGATTTTAACGGGTACATGACCACATAGATCGTATACGACCCGCGCTTAATCTTACGCTATATTTATTTAGTACAGTGCTTGATAAGTTAACTTAACTATTTTATGGTACCAATTTAAGCTAAAATCTTTCGTCGGTAATAAGAGAACATGTACAATTAAAGATACTCTCTCTCTTTCTCTCTCAAGACTCACACATCTTTGACCATCTAAGTTTCTTTCACAGTTCTTGTTGCACTTGTTGTAGTTCTTCCATATATTTCATGATCATCATCAGCCGATAAGCGTCCATTACCCGCCACGCTGGTCCAGTACGAGTTGGTGGGACCTAGCTCCTTTGTTAATTAACAGGGTACACCACGAGCAAGTGCCGCTGGATTCCGTGCATTGTGCGAGATCACTTACACCCCCTGTATATATATTTACCTCTCCTTTATTGTTTCTGGAGAGTCGACTTGAACGTAATTGGAAGGATGTAATGTTAGTTATATGATGATTTATTAGCTTTATTAAATATGGACCTCTATCACTTCGCGGAGAAGTGTCATCGTCGAGCTAAACAGTCATTTATAAAGCAAACACTGAGCCTTCGTCCTGTCAGCGTGTTAATAAATAAGTATAGTATGAAATAATGGGTGCGATCTCACAATCTGTCGTGGAGTGATTGCGTCCCGTAAAGGCCGTTCGTTTCTTACGAGACAATATTATATTTGACCTTTCCTCAAAGGTCCGTAGACGCTTGATAATTGATAATGACCAGTTATCATAACTTACTATAAAATACTCAACCTAGCAGTTAGATTCTGTTCTATAAGTATATTTTTGTGCAGTATTCGGAATCAGTTGATATGATTAGTTGTAACTTTGCCATCATCAGCTAATGGTCTACTATTGGACATAGATTCTATTAATCAATTAAAAAAAAAACTACAGTGAAAGCATAATACTTTTATAGAGAAATTTCCCATGAAGTAAACGATGATGTGTAGAAAGTAGATTTCACTTATTTATAGGCAAAGTTGAATAAGCTAGTTGAATGCAAATTGAAATTGTACAGCGGTTTTGAATATAAGTGAATATGGGGGTGTAAGGGGTCCGCATAACAACTTATGAGAATCAAGTCAACTTCACCTGTTAATCAACAAACGAGGTTCTGGCTTCCACCAACCCGCAATGGGTCAGCGTGGTGATAAATGGCCCAAATACACCCATATGAAACCATCCAACGATAGGGGCTATAACCTGGCGTTAGCGGAGGCCATGCTGACAATATATGAAGAGAGGAGAAGCTAAGTCCAGCAGGGACGTCTGTGGGCTGATGATGACTACTTGATTTTTCACTTTAAAATTACTGTAGTTAACAACACGTATAAGTATCCAGCTATCTCCTCGAGTGTTGCCATATAAACCATACAGACACACAAACACAGTAGTTAGTGGGTGAGTAGCGCCGCAGCGATTGGTCTTCAATTATTCATCAATATTTGCCTAAAGGTTACCGGAAGGTGAATCGATTTTTCGGTAACCGGATACAATACTTTCATTACAATTATGGATACCTATTTATACCAGTCCACAGTTCTGTGCAAAGGTTACTGTGTTCCGGTTTGAAATGAGTTTTAGCTAGTGTAATTACTGGTGTAATAGGACTTTTTTTTATCGTATAGTCTAGCGCTTGACTATGATCCTACCTGATGTTACCATCATCTTATGGTTACTCCATAAGATGGTGAGTTAACTGAACATTTTATGGAGTATGGAGTCTTAAGGTGTTCTCTCCAGGAAACACGCATAATGTGGTTTTTTTTTCAATGATGGTAGTTCTCTCTTGCAGTAGACCGCCAATACTTTCTTCTAGTTTGAAGGGCGTTGTAGCTAATGTAATTACTGGGGTAACGAATCTCAACAACTTATGTCTCAAAGCGACGGCCAAACTATGGTGCTGTGTATATCACCCTAACTGGTGCCACCTTGTTACGGGCAGGCGTATCAGTAATCATCTGATGAACGTTCCGCTTGTCTCGTCCTTCTTCCTTAAATAAAAAGTAAAACAACGTGTTCACGGACAGTTGTATCACCAACAGGTAACGTCCTGCTCGTTTCCAAGCTTCATAGATTGTTAAAAAAATGATTCAAACTCAACAAAACTACTACTCTTTAATAGCATCCTTCTCATTGAAGAGGTGGTTCAGTTTATAGGACGGTCGTTGCTATAAGTCTAAAGAAGACTCAGGTTCGATCCCCAAAGCCACAGCTATGACTGAAGGAAAACATAAGCAGGAAACCGATAAGTATTACTTAGCCACTGTGTTTGATATTTAGTCTCGACTCTTAGTATATGAAGATCCAGAATCCCAGCAGTGGGAGTTTTAAGAGCTGTTAATTTAATTTTATTTATGTATACATATAAGACCACGAAATGCGATTTCTTCGAATATTGATATAAAAATCCTCCATGTCCCTTCGTTCTTGGAAACACAACGTTTCATACAAACGCTATTGTCCAGCGCTTTAAGCCATGGGAACGTATACGCGACCACCCAAATCCGATACCTTCACATCCGGAAGCTTCATGCCACTTTCGCCTTTATTACGTTGGCATAGTGTTGAAGATGGCTTGGTGAATATTTGATTGGATTTTAGCGGGCTTTGTGATCAGTTTATTTGATTTAAATATTCCACATGCATTACACCTCGTACTCACCACTGACGTCACACGATTGTTCGAAGGCTACAATGAAATGGTGAAATCGAATTGTTTTATTATATAAAAAAAAAAAATTAAGCTCTTCCTCTGTTACTTACCATGAATACTCGCAAATGAGAGAATATATCACAGGTTTAAACAATATGTAATTTACATTTATAATATATATGTCATTGATAGAAATACTATGTCAATACCATCAGCAAATATCATCCTTTATTGGACCTAGATTTTCTACCAAAGATTTCTAGTGTTACCGTAATTTTAAGCAGATAAAAGAACAGAACATTTACTTCATGGTAACAGCTGCGACCTTTCTTCATTTACATCACAGGATTTCAATATACATTGATCAAGATCACATCGATTACTTCTGAAGAGTTTACTGGAGACTTTACTACAGAGTATACTTTAACCTTCTTGGTTAAAATTGTAAAAGTAATGAGACAAACTTAGATGAACGTGTTTTATTTAAGAGATCCACCGGTAAAAGAGAAAGTTACGAAAGGGAACAAACTAGTGAAGTGCTTTTATTATAGTGTTGTGCTTACCGATAAAGAAGGAAAAAGATTTATCAATAAAAGTAACACAGTAATGCTTTAATTAACCTTTCTTCTATATATTTAGCTCGCGGATACCAGATCTGCAAGCCCTGAGTCAGATGAAGCCGCAATGGTTGTCAATAAAATACGTAACTAGATAATACTGTAGGACTTATGCTAGACTTACTGTATTCAGAGAGACTGCCCTGCTAGGGATGTTTGGAACTCGGTATATTCACGATTATCACAAAGCGAGTTGCCCTCATCCATCTCTAAAGCTTTGGAGTTCCTTATCAAACTTGTCACTAGATAATAAAGGGTTTTTTTTTTAATTTTTCTAACTCGGGTGTACTTTACACTCACTCCATATGTACATAGACAATTATTGCATTAAATAATTTACACGCTTATTTAGAAACACCTGCAGTTATCTGTGCAACGTATTTACAAAATTCTAGAAACTTCTTTCTAATTTTCTTATTGATAATTAAATAACACAATTATCTTATATCTATTTTTGTATCTAACTCTATTTTTAAATCTATTCGTTTCCTCCCGAACACCGGACACTCTACAATCAGGTGTATGATTGTTTCTTGTAAGGGATCGCAGAGACTTGACGGACTATTCTTGTACTTGAAGCGAGATAAGTACTCCCAAAATCCGTCATGATCTGTGAGCACTTGCGTAACTTATCTATTTTTATTTCTTTAATGAGTACATACGCCTCAATGGCATCCGGAAGAAAGTGCTTAGTGGTACTGACTGTCACACCTTTATAGCGTAATAAAGGGATTTAGACGAGAAATATTAAATAGTTCGTAGTTTCTAATACAAATGATATATTTATCTCTAGATATTGAGCAGGGCCCATGGCGACACACGCGACTATCGCACACTTTACATAGCTATAAAACTTAACAAAGTTAACAAACACGATAATTAAATGGAATTATACAAAGTATCTATCAACGATTTCGATACTTGTCTCTTATCGGTTTCATTCAATTTGGTATCGCCAATTAATAAGGCAGCTTTCGTCCATATGCTCGAGGCTGGATATCTGCCTTCATATATTTATCACTAACAGCTCATGTTGCTAATATGGAGGATACTTTTTGTTTACGTGAACAGAACATTTATATATAGAACGAAATGTTCATACTGTTGTTGTTGTTAAGATGTATAACCTGTTTGATGCTTTGGGACATCTTTTTATTTGTCAACAAGACTAGTACATGAACCTGATGATAATTGAAGCTTTTGTCTATAACAAAGCAGCATTAGGCAGGATATGCAAAGCTCAATGAACGACAAGTACGAGGTGGTTTAGTGCTTGTCGTACCAAGTCGTGCCGAGGAAGGCTACAGGACTCCCTGTGACGTACTTCAGGGAAGCTCCGGTGTGTTCCGTAAGACGATTCCAGGGTCTGCCGCAATGCACTATGAGTTATTGCTGAGAGGGTTTTGGTGGGTAAAAGTCCCTTGTCTTCCTCCCAGAAGTAGAGTATCTTTGTAGAAGATATATAACATAAAACTGGTAGGATATACACAGCATAACAATGCTCATCGTTATGAGACAATATTTAATATATTACCTTGGTAATTTCATTACCAAGAGTAACCTTTAAACCGGAACACAGTACTGTCTGTCGGCGGAAATAGGAACTACAATGGTTCCTACCTTTTTTTTTTACCTCTGAGAAATGTTTGCGCCTACCCGTCCTCGCGGGTACAAGTACAGGTTATGTCGGACGTGCACCGACTAAAACCCCCACGATATTCTTCCTCATCGCTTTAAGGCGGGGTCACGGGAACGCTCTCGCACACATCCGCGACCCCGCCAGCGCCAGCCGCACAATACAGCCCCAGCTTGGGAGGGGAAGAACCTTCGCTTTCCACCTCGGTAGGGGCCCGCCGGAACACATAGCGCGCCCCCTACTCCGCCCTGTTTCAAGCACGCGGGCAACGAATTCTCCCGAATCCGTCACCCAGAGGCCACGGGAGCTAAGAGTGAAGACTCTCCCAGCTCCCTGGTGGCTCCATGGTACCTAAAAATACGATCTCGAACAGAGACCTGTCACAAGTATTCCGGTTAGATGGTGGCTATAATAAATAAACTCAGACTTAGCTTTAGCCAATTATAGTCTCCTTACGGATTGGTTTATTTGATTTTTTGATAAAAAAAACTTAGTGTTTTTTTTTTTTTAATTTGTTACGAAGTTCTGAATAGATAAAGCATCTTTTAGATATTTATTTACATTCACACCGAATAAGGCGAGACGCGCTGCCTTCTCTGTTATATTCCTTAAATGGTATGCTACTTTGCTTGTAATTGGTCATCCGGTTTTTATATTAATAAATTTAATTTCAACATCCTTTTTCACGTACACAACAACATTATAAGTATTCGCAGTGTGTTTCTGTGTGGAATTTCATCGATCGTTCATTATACGATTGCAAAACGAATCGAAACTTAATTTTTATTGAAACACTGTCACAATATTTGCATAGTTATTGATTCATCGTTTCAAAGTTTAATTGCTTCTATAATTATTCGTCGTCACGCAATAGAAAGCTTTTAATTTAACGATCATTTAGATATTGGTTGACCTTCGTCATCATCAGCATCATCATCAGCCGATAAACTCAAACTGTTGGAGATAGTCCCTTAGAGATCTCCACATCAATAAGCATATCTAATAGTTTCTCGCCACCTTTGCCAGATCGTCGTTCCACTTAAGCTGAAGGTCTAGATAGACTGCAGCGTCTATTTCTACCGGCTAATGGTAATATGTAAACCTTACTCTGTTCCGGTTTGAAGAACGTTGCAATTAGTAAAAGTACCGAACTGCGATAACGATGTATAACGTCTATCAAGGCGAGGAGTGTTAAGCGGCGCAGTCAGATCCTAGCTAACGCCACATTTTTATGGACAAGTGGTACTTACCATCAAAAGAAAGTCCCTCCCCTTATTGCTACTTTGAATGGAAAAGAAAATTGTTCTAGTCAATTAGTATGACGAGGACTGAATAGTTTATGGTACAATATTGATAGAATATCCTGTTTGACCTTAAGAAACATAGTTAATACGCTGTTACTAAAACCATATGCTTCACCACCGCTGATCACATCACCATTTAACACCAGAAGCACTAACTTTTATTATCTGAAAATTTAGTCTTGTGTTAGTGACCCTTTCAATAAAAATACCTTAAAGATTGAATCTATGTACATTTGTCTTGTTTACTAAGAAGATCTAGAATAAATTCTTAGCTATATTTCTTTAAACTACTTTCTAGATCTAATAGCAAGGACGATTCAAAATCAAAATTTGATACTAAATTCACACAAATATTTAGTCCGACTCCATACTAACCCACACAACCGCAGCATGCTGGATAAATCTGTAGCCCTTAACGAAATTCATTAAAATTCATTCGTTTCTATTAACATTAGAGCATTTGTTAAAACAGTACGCGCAGTAACTAGCTCAGGGGTGATTACATAAACATTACTACATACTAGTTAGAAAACATTATAATAAACTGTAAGTCCCTGAAATAAATAAGATGTACTGAAATAATGTGACGACATATTGTGGGGTGTATGGAAAAGAAAAAAATAGGGAAAGTATTGATTTGTCGAATTAAAATTATTTATATATCATACGCCCAGCAGTGGACTGCCACTGGCTGATGTTGGTAAAGATTAATCATAACTTTATATATTAATAGGAGATACTAAGGAAAAGTCCTAAATATATCTTCATAGGCTATAAAGAGAAATGCCATGATGTACTATCCTCCCACGAATAATTCGAAGAAAACAATAAAAAAAATGCATGATAACGGAACCGAAAGGAAACGGGAAGGTGCACTCCTTGATGAGCTGTGTAATTACATCCGCCGTACCACCACCATATACAGAGAACTAGTTCAATAACTAAAACGCCGTTTGGTTCTAACGCAAACCGGTTCAGTTATCCGTGATACATTTATAAACTGACACTGGTTTGTTAACAACAAACATTAACGCATGATCGATAAAAAAGTATACTCATACAAAACATCTATATACTCCTTCCTCATTTTGCCCACTGCTGGGACTAGAAAACTTCTCTGAAAAAGAAACGTTCAAAGTCGCCTAGTTAGTGAATGTCGCGAGGTTGTTGTTATAACACCGATGTTTCTCTTCACCGGAAGCCCAAGATATAATTAAATGGAACCTGGACCTAGTCCAGGTATATAGCTCACACGATCGTCTTTCACCCGGAAGTATCACAACTTAATATTTATATATTAATGAAATACAAAATAGCTCCATATAATATGATAGAACCCAGTGGCAGGAGACTGTCCACATAGGTACCATCGCTGTTCTCATTTCGATTGCTAAACAGTATTTTGCAAATATTTTCATCCGGCTTTAAGGGTGTTGTAGCTAGAAAAATTACTATAATAACGGGTCTTAACGAGACATGTATTTCTTTAATTAGCGAAGCGACGCTAAGAGCAATATAGAGAAGGGTACCTGATGGTAATCTACACGCATACCTATAACTATGTGACGCCACATCGTGCTCGTCATCTTGAGACATAATATGTCAAGCCATGACGCCCTTCAAACCGGAACACAGTAATATTTGCACACTAATGTTTAACGGCAGGAATGGGAGATGCGGTAATCTAGACGATATAAAGCAATAGAGACCTACCATCAGTGCTATTAATCTAGATAGTCTGATCTGTCGCAGTACTTATAATAGTCGTTTAATACGAACTCTCTGTTAGTAGCCTTAACTGTCTTCGTGGTTCAGTGGCTGTGCGCTGACGTAACGAAAGTCTCTAGATTCGATTTCGGGAACAAATGTGGAGTATAGTTGGTGATAGGGTTTTTCCATTACTTATTAGCTACCGTAATCATATTAAGTTACGTTTCACCATCCGGCTTCACTATCGCTTAACATCTGACGGTAGGTCTCAGTGCCCGGAAATCATCTGGGTAGGTATCACCACAGCTTCTATTGCAGCCGTTAAATAGTAGTGTGCTAACGTTACTGTGTTCCGGTTTAAATGGCGCTGTAGCTAGTGAAATTCCTTTGGTGAGAATTCGAGAGAGGATAAGTTAATGCTATGTGTATCATTCTACCTAACACCAAGTTGTTATGGGCAGGCGTATCACTTATCATCAGGTGAACATCACCCTGGTCGCTTTGTGGAATAAATAAAAATAAATTATCTATGATGCCTTACAAACCGATTATCCATAGATTTGTTTTGCGTAATTATGTTTATGTCAGTTTGTTTATATAAAACATGTAATAGTGAAACTAACCGATCCCGTTAACCAATCGGAATAAGCAAAAACTCGTGATAGAAGATGCTACCACTGTAATCGAATGATGCTGCTGGACCACCGTGTTTTGCGTGACTCAAAACCATTAGTCTAACAGCGCATCAAACTGTTACGTCAACGTTAATATAATTTTGAATAACCTCTAGATTATATTAATATATATGTTTTTATGTAAAGATCTTATGTTGACTGAAGAGTGATCTATTGATCGATGATCTATAAAGTTTGTAACTTAGAAACAACCTAGTATTTTCGAGATAAGTCTAATGAAGAAATTGAAAAAATATTTTCTTTTCAAAGTAACCGCCGACTTAACTCAGGAGCATCATCATCAGCCGGTACTGCTGGAAATCTCTACTCCTCAATGATCCCCACGTCCATCCGCGCTGCTCGCATCCTCGGGCATCAGGTGTCATCGTTTGTAGAGGTCCATATGGAATTTGACCCATTTCCCACTACGCTAGTTCAATGCGAGTTGGTGGGAGCCAGAGCCTCGTTTGTCACAGGGTGCACCACGAGCAGGTGAGGTAGGCTTGGGTCCGCGAGTTATTATGCTGAACCCGTTATCCTTGGAGCGCTTAGCTTGGAGTTATAGCAGCTGCTATTAATAACGTTTCAATTATAACGTTACTGAATTACGTCAACATAAAGGAAACCAGAGAGCAAATACAGGTAAAGCAACATTCTTATTAATGTCTTTTTTTATTTGACGTAGCGATGAGAATAGCGGGACGTTCACCTGATAATAAGTGATAAGATCATCTATAATAACGTGGCGCTCCTTAGCACCACATTACACTCGTCGCCTTGAGACGTGGATGTCAAATTTCGTTACGTCAGTATTTCACTAGCTACAACTCTCTTCAATCCGAAACACAGTAATGTTCGTACTACTTGGCGGCCGGAAGAGGAGTTGCGCTGGTGACCTCGACAGTCTCCAGCAACAGAGACCTACCACGAGTAATACCCACCCCATCAGTAATGTCTGTTATTGTGGTGAGATTTTTCCTTCTTTCTCATCCGTTTCACGCCAAGCTCTTAACCTTTTTAAGCTACTAACGGAGTGTTAAGTTCTCATACTATAGTAAATCAATAATTACATTATTCCAATTTAAAGCCGTCTGTATATACAGACGCTTTCAAATCGATTTGTCTCTACTAATAATTTCTGTATACGATGAAATTGTTAATAAGGACAAAAGATTGTCTCGAAGAGATAACATCAATGCGGTGTTGTGTAAACATTCTAATGAACACCTCATTTATCATCAGGTAAAAATCTGACAGCTAACCTCCAATGATGGAGAGATACTTTAATGGAGAAGAAAAATCATGCTCGTTTAATGTAATATATAAAAATATTAACGATAACGATTGTATGAAGTTGATAAGATTTTCGTTTATCTGCAACACTTAATTGATCTAAATTACACATGATTTTAAGTGACGATAAGGAAAAATGGTGATGAGTGCTCGTCTAGAACAATCCTTTCATATATTGACAAATATTATTTAAGGATTTACAATATGAGAATGGCAGATAATCAGGCGGTCTAATATAAATCCTACCATTCCCAACATGTGGTCCTGGAATCGAATCACAGATGAGACTGATAAAGAAGCGATTAGTTGCTGCACCACAGGAGTTCATCATAAACAATTGATTAAGAACTAACACAGATGAATATAAGCCAAAGGTTTTCTTGCCGAGAACGGTATACAGTTATGTTGGAACTAGTTTTTTTTACTAGGAGAGTCATTAATAAATGGATGTGGTGTTCAATCCCACAGCACCCCATGGCAACTGTTATATTATTTCAGCAAATAAATCTGTCTGTATCGCGCGATTTCATCAGCCGAGCAGCGGCCGCGTCATACAACTGCTAGTGAGACGTGAACTTATTCCATTGATAGTTTATTGCTTTAGATCGATGTGTGATTGGAACCTCCGTCATGAAATGGGACAACGTTGTGAGTCTGATTTTGTTACGGTTTTTTTTTTCATCGATAATATCCTATTCAATGTTTTCCTTAAAGGAAAATCTTCGAGAAGTTTCCACTTCATAGTTATTCTCATTAAAGTACTGCACCATTTTAGGTTAGATAGAACTTCATAGTTATATAGCAATTATAATATAATGTAAAACGTTCTCAAAACCACATTGTACTCTTCGCTTTGTGTTATCTTCTACACATATAGGAGATATCCAGAAATTCATTGAGTCATAATAAGATCTCCGAAACTCTTAGACGTAAACACTAAATGCTGAAGAGATTGCTTCTGTCATTTAGAGATCAGCTAAGAATATAATTTCCAAAACTCCTTCCCCAAAGGGTTACCGCCAGCAAAATATATATCACTGTATCATTAATACATCCATCCTTTTTTTGATGTGAGAGGCAAGGGAAATTTTAAAATATGCTCCTCACGGGCGGAAGATTATATCAGCTCTTTGACTTACAAATACCCTCTCGGTGGTTTCCTGTGGAGGGACCTTTACACTTGGATCTAACTCCTCTAAAGAGAGTGCGGAGGTTTTACTCATAGCCTTTACATAATGTTTACTAAATAGCGATATGGTTAACCCTGGGTTTAATCCAAAATAGTTGATCACAGCGAAATTTATTAACCAACCGCAAGAACTAAAGTATCGTGTATTTTTTTTTTAATTCTCTGTTCCTAGGCATGTGAAGAAAGACTAAAAACTTATTCGTAATTTTGTTGATAGTTAGACAATGTTCACTTTCAAGCCCAAGTCTATATTTTTGTTCTGCACTTAGCTCGTTGTCGCGTTGGCAATAAAAAACCTAGATAACAATGTTGTGACCTGTACGTTTGAAGGATTTTTCGATGTCTTCATTCCTCAAATAACATTAATACTGTGCCAATGTGTTTATAGTAAAGTGCAAGCTTCCATTTAAGCGCAGTACACCTGTCACAAGGTACATACACAAAAGTTTTAATTGCATTTAGCTTTAACTGTTTACCAATTAAGCGTGGTGGATTGTTGTCATCGAGCTCAGCTCCGGGCTGCATCTGTTCACACCAGTTCTCCCTAAAGGGATGAACTCCTTAAAGGCTTTAAAGCCTGCCTACAAATAGAAAAAGTTATTTATAAACTGGTACACTATAATTAAATTGTGTGATTGAATTTGTTTGTCTGTTTGTTTTCAACAAATGGACGTGAGAATTTTTATACTTGCTATAAATACGTAAGATTACGAGTGCTGTTGTTTTTTTTTATTAATTTATAGTGGCGACTGTAAACTTGATTAATAGTAAGTTACAGGCTACTTGACAAGGTCAAAGTATCCCAATAAATAAATATATAATAAAGTCTATAAGACTAGAATTTAAAAATAAGATCAAGAATTGAACAGTAAAAGGTATTTGGAGTGTGAAATCAATATAAAATGTATTGAAATATAGTAAAATTTTGTGGTTGGTATTATTCTACATGATGTCAGTAACATTAAATGTGAAAATTATTCAAGTTATTACTTCAAAACAACTTTTGTTTAACCACTAAGGATATTAATATAACCAAACCACATTGTGTTTGTAAAAATAATTTTAATATTGAAAGCACAAAAGTGAATTGAAAAAAATTTATTTTAAGCTTGGATCTATATATCACCACTTCTAACCTTTTTACAGTTAAATAATAATTAAAAAAACTACTTACATTAATCACTCAATTCTGGATCTATGAAATAAAATCAGTTAAATACTTGATAACATCTAAAACCTATAATAATTGCGTTAGTTATTCAAATGTAAAAAATATGTCGGCCACTACCGAGAAGAACTCTGAGAATGCTAAGGCTCTTTCGGTGTAAAGGAAGTTATAAAAAAAACAAGTGAGATCAAAAGATTACCGCCATTAAGTTACTTAAATACTAATATATCGTTCCCATTGATTCAGCGCGCGCTGTTTCATTATTCAACGTACGAGCATTTAATGTACGCAGTTACATTATTAATTCATTGCTAAAGATCAATCTGTTTTTATATAGTTTTAAACCATTGTAAAAATAACTCAGTTAAACATTTTACAATACATATAATAATTCTTTCTATTATTGACGGCGAATTAAACCATATGTTGCTCTGTAATCAAAGTTTAATTCGAATGATTATAAATCCAACAACAAAACTTTAACTAAAGAAAACCTACCAGTAATAAAAGAAACGATATTTAACGTTTATTATTCATTGTTAATCTTTTCTTCAATAATTAAGCGCAATAATAAATTACACTCTTTTATCCTTCATACCTGTCAGACAATGACAGCTCCGTTTTACCGACGCAGCAGATTGCATTACTTATACCGCCATCTATCGACCGAGCCGGACTCCACGCTACTTTACCGACGGAGCGAGTCACAACAAAATTCAAGTTAAACGAAGCTTTGGTAATAACTATTTCTTTATATACATACAGTTAAAACAAGTTGTATTTTATATTAATAATAATCACAGTACTCTAATGTAAGGTAATAGTAACTATTTTACTGGTGGTAGAAGAACTACCGGTGTGTAAAAATTACTTAGGCAACGATACATCTTACATCTCAAGGCGACGAGCATAATGTGGTGTAGTGTTTGATAGGGTTTGAGTAACCAATACTGGTGATAGATAAAGAAGCTGTGGTAGTAGCTTCTTAATCTGTCACTGAACGGCAGTGTGCAAACATTACTGTGTTCCGATTTGATGGATTTGTAGCTAATAAAATTACTTATGAGACTCCTATCATCCTATTCCTCAAGGCGACGTGCATAGATAGCATTATGCACGTGCTGTATTATAATTATGTATTATACAGCACATGCTGTGTATACCATCCTAACTATCGCCACGTTGTTATGGGTAGGCGAATCACTTTCTATCAGGTGAACGCCCCGCTTATTTTGCCGCTTCATAGAATAATAAAAACTGACTTTGTTATTTTCCCACTGAGCATTAACAATAACACTGAGTTAGAGTTTCCAGCGGAAAGAGAATATCGTGAGTGGACCGCCATGTTCCAATGACAAGTTCAGCTGATGGCAAATCTGTAGCTAAAGACCGTCTAGGTAGATACCAATGCAGCATCTATTACAAAGGCGCTGTAGCTTGTGTAATTACCAGGGTAACGAGACTCAACATCCTTTGTCTCAAGGAGACGAGATAGATTCAAACGATGTCAACGATGCGGGCAGCGTAGGACCGATCGATGTGGAGGTCTGTGCAGCAAGACTTCCAGCTGTGGACGTCTATCGGCTGGTGATGATGATGATGAACATATTAAACGTAATAATATAGAATGTTGTGATGAAAGTTAATATATATGAAATGACAGTTACGTGTACTTGCAGTACCGCAATGCGCTTTAGCATGAAATTATAATTTTTTTTTGGTATAGGCAAAAGTTATTAAGTGATAAATCTCAAACAGTTTTGGTCACGCGATCGCTGAATTTAGTATTTTACCTTTACATAGACCTTTATATGAAGTTTATCGCTTATTCTAAGTTATTCGTAATTTTAGTAAAGATTGTCTGGCTTTAAGTTACACAAGGTGCTTTGTTAGTAGATCTCGCATGCATTCTATAGATACGTGGTCTAGGTTCAATGCACTGAGGATGACTGAAAATAGTTTTGGTGGGAGGTCATTATTGTTCAACTACCATCCAGATACAAGGTCTTTTTTTGAAGATTCCATCCCCTCCTGCCAACGACAAGAAAAAAAGGCATCGCTTGTTTTATTTATGATTGTATGATGTACACAGCATCACGTTGTCCTCATCGCCTTGAGATGTTAGATGTTAAATCTCGTTACTCCAGTAATTTCTCCACTACAGCGTCCTTCAAACCGGAATAATGTTAGCACACTGCTGTTTGGTGACAGCAATAGCTGCTGTGATAACTAGACGTCCTCCAGAAAAAGAGACCTACTAGCAGCGATGTGATAACGTTAATATCATGCTGTGTTAGTACAGTCTCCTCAGGGTTCCGGTTTCTGAAGGAGCGATACATATAAGTAATAAACATAATATGGTGATGTATATATGGTTATATTCATCATCACCAGATGAATGTTTCAGAACTGAAGGATATTTGAATATCACACACGCAATATAAATTTGTGTGTTAAAGGAAGTGAGTCGGAGGAATAAATCAGGCACAGGTTACCATATCGCTTTGTCACATGAGGTCACTGCTAATAGGAACTGTGCCCACTGCTGTTACACGTTAACGCCTACATAAATAAATCACACCACACTTTAACCCCCTCCCGCCCTCTCTCCCTCACCCTCAACCCCTGACCTATAAAAAGTCCCACAAGGATTCCACGTAACCCTTTTGCTTTGTTACTGAACTACCAGCGACTTAACTATTATATATGTTATAAGTAAGACAAACACGAGCTTTAATGGTAAACCAAAGAATTTTATATTCATTTTCACCTGATGGTAAGTGATACACCTGCCCATAACAATGCGACGCTACTTAGGATGTTATACACTTCTCCAAATTATGTTCGTCGGCTTTTAGACAAGATGTTTAGTCTCGTTTTCGATTTCGCTAGCTACAACGACCATCAAACCGGGTCAGTAATATTTGCACACTACTGTTTGGCAGTTGCGTTAAGAGCTGTGGTAGTACCTAGAGGGTGTCCGGAAATAGAGACCTATCACCAGAGGCAATAACTTTATTAATCTAGATAGTCTGACCTGTCAAAATACTTATAATATTCGTTTAATACGAACTCTCTGTTAGTAGCCTTAACTGTCTCCGTGGCTCAGTGGCTGTGCGCTGACGTAACGAAAGTTCCTAGTTCGATTCCGGGATCAAATGTGGTATTTAGTTGGTAATAGGGTATTTCTATCACTTACTACCTACCGTAATCATATTGATTAACGCTTCACCATCCGGTCTCATTATTGCTTAACATCTAACGGTAGGTCTCTGTGACTGGAGGCCTAGTACTATGCTAACCTTACTGTGGTCCGGTTTGAATGACGCTGTAGCTAATGAAATTATGCGCAACGCGGACAATGTGATACTGTGTATAATCCCAAGTAGCACCACATCGTTGTGGGCAGGCGTATTATTTACCATCAGGTGAACATAGCATCGCTTAATTGTAAAGAATACCATGAAATTAAATTTGTTTGCTCGAATATGGTAATTTCATTTGGATGCAAATGGTGTAGAACTGAACAGCATGCAAACCTTGGCGTAAGTCTGCCCAGCGGTGGAGATCAAACTGCTGATGATGAGCACGATAGAAATCTAAAACAGTAAGCTCCTTTCAAGTGGTGTAACTCTTTTAAATAACTTCTTTTAGTAAGAAATCAAACGTAGGGAAAAACAAATATATGTGAAGAGAAGTAAACTTGTATATATATATATATAAATACTTAAAATTACGTGTCATAATGTTTGAGAGTTGTAGATAAGTGATGATGTTTAAGGACTATAAAAGGGTTTTCCATTGCAACGGAAGTGGAAAGTTCGATCGGGACGGAACCAATCAATCATTCCTCACCCATACATAATTAATAGATCGCTTTTAGTAGTCAGAATCACCACACCACCCCTTGACAATTTGTCTGACTTACCATGAACACAGGCGCCCTTATCAGTACATTATGAAAATAGGGGTACGCGAAATAATCAATATTGCGCTGCCCCGCCCGCGAGGGCGCATGCGTGGTGGTGCTCACCTGGTGGTGGTGGTACGGCCCCGTGGGATGGAGAAACCCACGATTCGAACCCACAAACCATTCTATAACGGCACAGCGAGCGGGCAACACTTCGCGCAGAGCATGGCGCTGAACGGCAGAGCCCAACTGTGGACTAACAGACCTCCTTGTAAGTTTTTCCTTCCTCATTGAATAAATATAGACAAGTCTATGAAACAGAGTTTCGTTGTAATAAATGCAATGACGTGAGCCGCCATTTTGTTTTCTGTTTCATTTAAACATCCAACACTAACTGCGTGGGTAATTGTAACCATTTTGTCTAATTTACGTTCTTGTTTCTCAGAAATCACGCAGCGGAGCGTATGACGAAATGTGGTAAGACGTGTTTGAAGGTTTTTTTTTTTATTACGTGAAATTGCTTTTTTTTTTCAATTTATTTTTTCTATTAAGCTACATACATGCTGTGTAAATAATTAAAGCATACATAGTAAAGCTTACCGTGGAGCAGGCCGGCGTTTCTATGTACACAGAGTTGAATAAACACGCTTTTTGAATACACATTATTTGTTTGATGGCTCACCTTTTTCCATATCACACCATTAAGCGGGAGTTTCACTGTTGCGAACGCGCGCAATTTGAAAATCATTATTTTTAATTTTAATGTGCACTTTCACTATTAACAATTGTTTTATAATAAAAATAATTTTCAACAAAAAGATTTTAAACAAAAGCATTTAAATCTAGAAATTAATACGACAATTAGTGAATACAATTGAATATAGACTGCCTTCTAGTGCTATAGGCTCCAATCGTTTACATAAGAGAGAGAGAGAGAGAGAGAGAGAAAGAGGAATAACCAATAAGAAAAGTGGTAGCTTCGTTCAATAATATCTTTCATTGTTGTATTATAAATAGCTCTTCCCCGCCCGCTTTGCTGGTTGTAATATAAAATTAAACGAATTTCTATAGCAACCGTTACTATAGCAACCGTATAACTAATACGAAATGAAAAGGTTTATAAAATTTAATTAGAAGTAAAGTGATGAAGAATCTATGAAATTCAAAAATTAAATAGCCTATAAGCATTCCACGTCGATCGGTCATGTTCCGGTATCGATAGGTTCACTAGTTTTCACGTGATTGAAGAACAAAGGTAATGCATTTTCATTATATATAGACAATATATTGAAACTGTAAATGATTTGAGAACTTTAATCACTTAAACTTAGTATCAGCAGATAATTAGTACCTTCATGAAGGAGGTGTTTTTATAGACTTCTTTGTTATAGTTTGCTATTAGATGGTTAGATGGTGGATCTCCACCAATATTACGGATATCCGGGAATTAACCTGGAATCAAGGAGTATATTCTCACTGCGGCATATTGCAGTTCAACGAACTTTCCCATAATGTCGCTCAACGTCACACAAAAAATGTATACATCGTGTGAACTTTATTATTACTTCAGCCCGTTCAATTCCACCCTCGTGTTATTTAAAAAAAATACATTACGAACATGAAAATGCATTAGTCGTGACGTTAGCACCCCTTAAATATTTTAACTTGTACAAAGTTGGAAATAAAGTGCGGGTATATGAATAACTTTGTATTTAAAGTAACCCCGTAACTTAACGTACGGTTTATATAGCGGGATATAATAGGATGGTTTTTCGCCATTTCATTATCAGCCGATAGACGTCCACTGCTGGACATAGGTATTCCCCAAACATCTCTACGTTTGTAGAGGTTCATATGGGAGGATTTGGGCCTTTTCCCACCACCCTGCAATGCGTGTTGGTGGGAGCCAGAGCTTCGTTTGTTGATTAGCCCTTACATCCTTTGTATAGTTTTCCAAATTACTATGAATAAGTTTATTCGCTCTTATCTATGCGTTACTGTTAAAATAGATTACAGGACAAAAACTCTTCTTTCTCTCTTTCTTCTCTCAACCTTATTAAAATAGAAATAATACGCACAATTTTAAATAGTTTATGTTTCCATGGCTGGTCTGGGTCTGGAGGCATTTTTCTTCGTAATCTACATTACGAACCTTATCACATACTTACTCCACGTCCACCAGTTCCACGAGCCCTGTACTTTCCCCATTGCCAGTTAAGCCTCGCGACTCGTAGGTCTATGTTGGTGCCCATGGTTCCTCTGCGGATCTCCTCATGAGTCTCTGCGTGACTTATATCTCGAGATAAATAGATGTAATATTCCTACATTATATGTACTATTACATACACTAAATAAATCTGTTTGTTTCATAAAATACCAAAAAGGTGATTTATTTAATTTTCAATTTTTGGTATTACCAAGTTGGTTTCTTTTTACATCATTTCAACAAATATTTCAAATACATTGTTTCTCCGTTTAAACGCTTGATTATTTATGAAGTATCAGTTTGAAGGCCACTGTAGCTAGATAGAAGGTACAACATAGTTTCATGAGAGGCACTATGTGCTGTATAAATTTACTGGTGGTGGGTTCTAGAGACAATCTAGGTAGGTACCACCGCAGCGCCTATTGCAGCCGACAAACAGTACTGCGCAGACATCACTGTGATCCAGTTTGAAGGGCGCTTTAGCTAGAGAAATTACTGGAAAAAGGAGACAACATCTGATATATCAAGTCGAGCGCAATGTGGTGCAGTATATTTCTTTTTGCTCAATTGAGAGACTAAACGAGCGAGGCGTTCACCTCATGGTAAGTGATACGCCTTCACATACCAACGTGGTACTAGTTGAGGTACTAACCCAACTCAAGATGTTGAGTCTCGTTACCACAGTAATTACACTAGATCCAGCGCATCACAAACCGGAACGCAGTGATGTTTGCACAGTACTCTTTGGCGAAGGAAATAGGCGCTGCGGTTGATACCTAAATAGATCTCCGGCAACAAAGACCTACCAACAGCAAAGAGCCTAACTAGCTCCTAACCAGCGCCATATTGTTATGGGCAAGAGCATCACTTACCATCAGGTGAACGTCTTACTCATCTCATCCCTTCGTCGAATAAATATATTTTAACTAGCAATTGATTGTCAAGTATTGCTTTAACGTCCTAAGGTGAATTGCCTCCGTCCTGCTTCGGTAATTTTGAAGGTATAATTCGATGAACATCTTTTGTATAAATCTATGTATACCTTGGTGTTGGTACCGCTGGTCAGCGTGGGTTTCAACAGAGAAACCCTTTCCAGTGCTCGTATATCCTCGCCTACGTCTTCATTAGTACACGTATATTAAATGAGTGGAAAACAATGTACGTTTGTTACGATACCGCAAGATCTCTTTGTATTGTGTGCTTTTTATAGCCACAACGCCTTACGTTGCTATGGCAACCGTTCAATGACATAAAGTTTTAGGGTATTTCCACTTGAGTGTAGATAGTAAACGTTTCTGAGTATTAACACATCGTACTGATTTGATGATGAAATCTGAAAACAATGATTAGAGGGAGAGGGTATGGACATTTTAGTTAAATCTGGTACCGGGAACTGAATAGATACGACCGCAGCTTCTATTTCTAAAGACAAACAATACCTTGGAATTAATGTGTACTGGTTTGAAGGACGCTGTAGCTTATGATATTATCGAGGCAACGAAACTGAAGATATTGTGTCTCAAAGCGACGACCATAACGTAGTGCTGTATAAATCATACTAATTAGCGCCACGTTTTTAAGAGCTGGCGTATCACTTACTATCACGTGAAGCTCTCACTCATCTCGTCGCTTCGTTGTATATATTACACCTTAACTTGTCCAATGGCAATAACAACCATACGCTATATCCGCTTGATAGACAACATAAACTGTGGCTCGTTCAAACCCAACACAGCGGTTAAGTTTAACTGCAAGTCAAAGATCAACTTACACTGGTGTTACCACATCCACCAGCGCGCAGAACTCGTATTAATAATGAGCTAAAATAATAAAATCGCAAACGAGATATAGATCCATAGATAATAATCCGAAATTTCGCCATAAATCTATTGAGTCCATGGCATCATTTTTAACTTGAATAATCTTTCATATAAAGTCAGTGGTCTGGTTAGGTTTTTTTTTTATTGTGTTATTACAACTTTATAGCGCAGTTAATATTAAGCGGTATTTTCACTATCCGGACGCAATGATTTTTTTACTTAAATTAATAGCAAAGTATTGATAAATACACTGCTTTCTAGCCTAATATATAAGGACGAAGGAAAAGAGTCTAATTATTACCTATACAGTCTAAATACGCGTATATCTTCAAAATCGGTCAATTTTTTTTTATTAAATTAAGTAACGACTCGAGCAGGACATTCACCTGATTATAAGTGATACGCTCATAACAATGTGACGCTAGTTAGGATGATTTACACTGTCCCACATTGCGCTCGTCGCCTGAGATATAAGATGTTGAGTCTATTATAGAACACGTCGGTTACCTTACGATATTTTCCTCGACCGGAAGTTCAAGTTCCATATCTAGCGGCACTAAATTCGGTACAGAAGCGGGTTAGGAGACATGTTGGTGATCAACACCTTGTCATAACAGGATAGTATTGAACACAGACACCATGTGGATAGTCTGGAGGTGTTCTATAGGATATATTTTGAAGAGCATGCAATGGAATCCTTCCATGCCCTTTCTACCACCGGACGTCCATAGCACGGTCAGTCCCATCCTTATGTTGCGGACATAACCAGTTTTCGAACAGAGAGGTTCAGCTCCTCGTTCTTCATGAGATTAACAAAGGAGTTGGTTATCATATGAACCAGTGAGAAAGGTCCTTTATAAGTTAATTCCAGAAGGCCAACCGATAAATACGACCATTGCTTTAACATTAAATTTAATTTATATTATTTATGGTTTAACATTAACATTGGTTTGTTTCCTCATCACCATCATCATCAGCCGATATTGGTTTTTTTGAATGACTTTCATATAAACAAGATAGGTTTGTGTGTTTGTGTATCTTTCCTAACATCTACTACTATAAACTTAGGGTTATTCAGACCAAACCTCTAAGTCTGTATTTATTTTATTAAAGAAGCAACTACATGAGCGGGACGTTCACCTGATGGTAAGTGATACGCTTGTTCATAACATTGCTCTCGACGCTTTAAGACATAAGTTGTTAAGTCCCATTACCCCAGTAATTACACTAGCTACAGCGCCCTTCAAACAGGAACACAGTAATGTTTGCACAGAACTGTTTGGCGGCTGCAATAAGAGCTGCGGTAGTATCTACCTAGACTTTCTCCCGCATCGCAGACCTACCCCTTTCAACCCCGTTAACTATCTTCTTTTTGTAAATCTACTGCTATAATAGTAATACTGTGTTCCACGTTACAGACCTAGAATATTCCTGAACGATCATGCTTCGCCATCTTTAGACTGATCACCACTTAACTTCTTCTCTTTCTTTTCTGTTTCTTTTCCTAAGTATATTGACCTTTGCTCTGTAGTCTCAGGCTGTTAAGTATATGATTAGGGTTTGCTCTGCCTGTTGTAGAGGGTGACTAAAGTGGATTTTTAGTTCGAAGGCTTTAGAGGGATCTTCATTATTCACTAAGCGAGATATTCACTAAGAGATGATCTCGTGTTTATTGGAGTATAGCTTGGCTGCTGAGGAAGGTTATAGCCTACTCTAGGAGTGTAGTTCCTAGGGCCTCTTGACGTGCACTAAGGGAAACCTCTGATCTTTTAATTGGAACAAATCCATTGTAATTGACTTATGGTAGGTTCTTCGCCTATTTCTGCCACCTGACAGTAGTGTGTAAACATTACTGTTCCGGTTTGAAGGGCGCTGTAGCTATTGAAATTACTGGGGTAAGGAGATCTAATACCTTATGCCTCAAAGTGGCGAGCACTATATGTTTGAATGTATATCATCCTAAAAAGCGCCGTTGTTATAACCAAGCGTATCACTTACCATCAGGTGAACGTCTCGTCGTATGGTGAATAAAAAAAAACCCCTTTCAACGAATATAAAACAATAAATTTTATAACGTTACTAGTTAAAATATTAACCGGTTCAGTTTTATTGCGATATATCGCGACCGTACGATATAGTTTATTATTTAATAATTAAAAAAAAAAAAGTAAAAAAACTATATATAATATGATATATTCATTCACATATATATTTATATATAAATATATAAATGATATTAAAAATAATAACTGTTGTATATCTATTTATATTGAAATCCCTATTGCGACCGATAAACAGTAGCGTGCAAACATTGCCGTGTTCCGGTTTCCAGGGCCCTGTAGTTAGTGAAATTACTAGAGTAAGAGAACTCAACATTTTATGTATTATATGACGAGCCCAATATCGTGTATGTCATGCTGCCAGGTTGTCATTGGAGGGCGTATCTCTTATCATCAGGTAAATGATCTCTTATCATCGCTTAATTGAATAAAAAAAGTCATACGACCTGTGTGTGGCAACCTTACTGTATTTAGGTTTGAAATGCGCTGTAGCTAGTCAAATTACTGGGGTAACGAGACCTCAAATCTTATGTCGCGAGGCGGCGATCACTATATGGTTGAGAGTATTTCATCCTAAGAGTGCCATGTTGTTATAAGCAGGCCTATCACTTACCATCAGGTGAACATCCTGATAATCTCATCGCTTTGTAGAATAATAATTAAACGAAGACATCACCAATCGATTTCCATCCAAGTCCGAAGACACCAGCGTCTAACGATTCTCCAGATCTTAGAATCACGAGGCCCTGGTGATACTAAGGACGAGACGAACGAAACGCTCATCCTAAGACACTTGCTCATAGCCCTAGTCGCTTTAAGACATAAGGTGGTCTCGTTACTCCAGTAATATCACTATCTACAACGCCCTTCAAACCGAAACATGTTAACGCTTTCTCGCTACCGTTTGGAGACAGGACTGGGATCTGCGGTTGCACATACCTGCATGGTCTCCGGAAACAAAGACCTAATACTGAAATGTTTTATCATTACATTATTAATATAAACAACCTTCTTATTGTTCCCACTGCTGGGCTATATTTAACCATGTGGCTGTCAATATATTCTTAACAAATTCACAGCTTACTTAATATTCTCACAGCTGGGACTCGAAGCCCAATCTCACAGAGATCATATTGAGACCACACTGATTAAAGATGAGTGGGATAGAAGATCTATGGATATTTGTTCTTAGAACTTGCGATACTACTTCACTGGAAGCTGAAGGTCAGTGGGAATAAAAACTGCTCTTTGAGCCGTTGCCTGGACTAGGTGGGTTGTTGGAAGATGTCGGTTTCCTCACGATGTTCTCCATCATCAAAAATAAAATACCATTTAAATCAGTAATCAACGTTGCAGTGTATAATCAACGTTTTGTAAATTATACACGGTCCCGGCCGTTCTTTCACAATCGTCAGCTAATCGATGTTTAAGCATAATCGATCGAGAGAGAAAAAACAAGTAACGAGCGTATCGCCTCCGATTCTGACCGATATAGAATCGATATTTCGTAATCGCTATCAATTAGCTGAAGTTCGATGCGAAAAATAAAATCGATTTGCGGTTGCATTATATCTGCCCGCTATTTTCCTAGTAACGGTAGCATTTTAAAATGTAAATTAATCGATTTTTTTTTACCACCACCTAACCCTTAATTTTACATGGTATTATATATACCCTTGGATGGTGAGATGTTCACGCCATACTCCAGCTCTCATATGTTGATAGCCGAAACAGAACAGTGATGTTATGGCGTTTTACTGGTGGTAGGTCTCTGTTCCAGGAGACTGTCTATGTACGTAGCACCGCATCTCCTATTTCTGCTGCGAGATATTATGATCACCAGCCGATATACGTCCACAGCTGGACATAGATCTCCCTCAATGATCTCCACATACACTCAGCATGGATTCCGGTACCGCCAGGCACTAGACATTTGGGGCTAGACACATTCATATAGGAGCATTTGGGCCATTCCCGACCACCCTGACCCAGTACGGGTTGGTGATCCCACCAACTCTCTGACATCCGTCAGAGCCTTGACTTGTGGGGACCCTTTACAGCTAAACAGTAGTATGCAAACATTACTGTATTCCGATTTGAAGGGCGCTGTAGCTAGTGAATTTACTGAGGTAATGGGACTTAACATCTTTGTCTCAAGACTTCGAGCACAATGATGTGCAGTGTATATCATCCTAACTAACCACTCACTATAATAAGTTTAGTTCGGCTACATTTTTTATGATCAGATTCCTAGGAATTCATAAGTTACATTTTCCTTTTAAACTTACGAGGGTTAGCTTAGTTAATTGTGGTAAGATATTAACATAAGGTGTATCACAGAGGGTGTAAAGGTTTCCGTTCAATATCTTACGGAGCCCAAGTCAACAAGTTTCAGCCTGCTAAACTACAGACGAGGCTCTGGTCAGCCACCAACCCGCACTGGGACTAAAGCTCAATTTTCGATAAGAATCCTTGAAGGAGTCCTGTGCCCTACAATGGGCATTATCCGGCTGATAAGAACATATTAACATATGTAAAGATCGCGTTACGTCAAGCAAGCAGTTCGTTAAGTGGCAATTAACTTATTACATTGAAAACGTTTCAACATTATTGTGAGGCAAATATTATTTGACCTTTTTTAAGTGAATAAGTTAGTTTTAAAGTTAATGTTGAAGTTGCCGAATAATCTGTTAAAGAAGCCAACGCTGATGAGGTCTTGAGATAAAATCACTGTTTATATCCGGTTATTATAAAACTATTCTTTAAAATCAAACAAAAAGATTGTCAAAGAAAATTTTAATAGCAATAGTTCTACATTACCATCATCGTCAACCGGAAGACGTCTATTGATTACCATGAGTTTCTTAAAGATCTTCACATCCCTCTTATTATATCGATGGATATGTTACTCTACCATATCACATATAAGGCTTAGAGTTTAAGATTTTAGATTACGATAATGTTATATGAAACATTTGATAAAGAAAATTTATATGATTTCTATACTAAATAAATCGTTAAAAAGATCTAGAAAAGGATTTTTTATAAATCTAAAAAATCTCTAAGGGGAAAGTATTGATCCTGGAGATCATAAGTTATAGTAAGAGGAAAATTTGTTTGAAGAATTGAACGTTCGTACATTTACGAGAAGGGATGTAAGTGGTCCCGCACAGCATCTCGCGAAATCCAAACCAACTTCATATGCCCGTGACGCAACCTGCTAATCAACAAACGAGGCTCTGGTTCCCAACAACCCGGATTGGGGAAGCGTGGTGGGAAATAACCAAAAACCCCTATATGAACTTGGGCAGATTTTTGGGATCTATTTGCTGATAATGAAAATTAAAAAACAGTTTCTATTTGTTTTAAGTTAAACAAGAAAACAAAATTATTAACCAAGAACAAAACAAACAATGTCAGATATCGAAACAGATTCAAAATAAATTATTTATCTTCGAGCACAGATAATAAAGCGTTGTGTAATATAAATAAAGGTCTGAATAATACACAAGACTAAGACCTTATTGGGTAGACGACTATTACTGTGCTTTGCGTCATATGTATATATTTAAACATTGATTGTAGATATGCTTTAGAAGATGTAGTGACTACAATAGCAAAAAGAACAAGCTGCATTTCCTATATAAACAGTACGTAGAAGCTTCACATCACTTTGTGGATAACTATTTGATTAACCAAATACTTCATCATCATCATCTTTATCAGCCATAAACGTCTAGATATAAGCTCTCCCAAAGATTCCTACAACGGGTAGGGATTCATATCGGGACTTGGGATATTACCCACCACGCCAGTCCAATGTGTATTAGTGGGGGCTAGAGCCTAGTTGGATGATTAGCAGGGTGCATTACGAGCAGATGAGGTTGGCTTGGGTCTCGTAAGTAGATGTGCAGGGGCCCTTCCACTCAAACAAACACAAACCTTACGTATTGATTAAGGACCATAAACTACAAATTTATCACACTGATAATTCAGTGTTGATTTAATTATGAAACGGTCACCCATTCGTTAGTTTTATCAGGCAAATTAATTTACTCCCTGTTAAATTCGCGACTGTTCAAGCTGCTGCTGCTACCGACAGCGGATCCTGTATTTAGGTTATGCCTTAAAACGGAGCCACCAGCGGCTTGACGATTCCATAACGGATGCCGTTTCGCGGATTCGAATTTATGACCGTAACTTAAACTTAACGGCTGCTGTTGCTTACTCACACTCGTTCACGATCCAACAAATCTTTGTCCCATTTTTATTGTCTCTCAAAGTTTCCTCCTTCAGATCCTTCGGCGTATTTAAGGCTTTCATTATTACACTTCAATAATTCGATCCTTCATAGAGAAATGAAAATTGCTTAAAGACTTTGATATCAAATGTGCGAGTTAGCTAAATCGAAATTCTTATCACAAGCAAATCTTTATTTAAGATGGAAACTCCAGCATCCAGAAAGTTATAGAAAAGATAAATTTGTAAGTACTTAATTTTATTACAGCTTCATCTTTCATTAACTGCTTATTTCGATATCCACCATAAATACAAGAATAGATTTATTTATTCATTAGTACTAATAATTAAGAACTTAACTAACACTAGAAATTAAGAGCCTATATTTATTTTATCAATGGCCTTGAAATATTTAACTTATATATGAAATATTAAAATATTTAAATAACTTGATAAAAATAACTTGAAATATTTAATTTTGGTGGTATGATTTTGTCTATTAAAATGATACCACCAAGTCTCTGTTGCCAGAAACTATCTAGGTAAGTACCACCGCAGCTTCTATTTCTACTATCAAACAGTAGAGGGTAAATGTAAGAAATTTTGAAAGGTGTAGTTAGTAAAATTACTGCGGTAACGAGACAATATCTCTAAGCAACCAGCACAGTGTTAATCACTACAATCACAATGTGGTGCAATGTTTATCTTCGTAAAGATACTCCGTCTTCTGTAGGGAAGATAGAGATATGTGGTGATATTTTTCCACTAAAATCTCGGTAATCATCTTCAGCATTAGGAGAGGTCACGAGATCTCCATTTGAAAGCCAGTCGTCGATTTTTATCCACGTTCCAGGTCGTTGGATGAATGTGTTACTTATTATTAGGCTTCTCTACTTTATATTAGAAGTAAATCAATACTAATTGGCATCAAAACAATTTCCAATAGTAGATACATTTCAATCGGCGGCCATTTTGAATCGGTGTGAAATCTATCAAGATAACGAGCTGCGCCAGGAAGTAGGGGCAGCGTTGCCTGTACTGCAATGCAGTCGCAAATCTAGTCGTGACTAACTGAGCGACTAATTAAGGTTCCAGCTAAATAAGTTAGTTGCTCTGACGCTTGATTAATCGGAGATCGTTATGACTCAGCCGGTGACAGGTGAACGGATGTATTTAGAATAAAATCCATCGCGACACTCTCTTTCCTGTGAAACAAATATCTTATATTTATATATTGTAATTAAAGTTTTTTTTTAATTCGTTAACTATAACTGGTACTTCGGCTATGGGAATTTTATAGGGAGACTTACACAAGTCAATCTTCTTTGAGAGTTTATATTTAAAGAATATTGTTAAGTGTACGGATGGGTACGAAAATAAATTGTAATAGTTGTTGACATCCTAAAGAATATGTAAATATATACACAAACATATATACAAGTACTCGCATATAATCAAAACAACATAAATATGAAAGAAAGGAAGTCAAGCAGAGACCAATCTTGTTCAAACTCCTGTCTCTTATATTTCTTATAATACATAAATACATTTTATATTATATAGTATATATGTAGATTTTAAATATATAAAAAATATAGTAGTTTTACTAATTATTTATAATATAAAAAAGACTGTTTATAGCGATAATGTCTTTATAGAATCTTTTTGTTTGTTTGCAGACAACTCTTATCAGAGCAAACGAAAATGTTCACCTAGAGACGGAGCGGTGTAGCGAGGTGAGTGGATTATCTCTTGTTATTTGAGATCATCATCATCAGCCAGGAGACGTCAACTGGACATAGGCTTCTCCTAAACATTGATCACATTGATCGATCCAGCGATGCCCTGGTTCCGGCGCCTTGCCAACATCCGTTATCAGTTGTATAGCGTGCAGTACTACGGTCACCGGAAGCATTCGTTTGTAGAGGTTCATATGGAGGGTTTGAGGCTATTTCCCACCACGCTGTCCCAATGCAGGTTGAGAGCCAGAGCCTCGTTTGTCGATTAGCGGGGTGCACTACGAGCGGGTGAGGTTGGCTTAGATCCCGTGAGTTGTTGTACAGGGCACCTTACACCATATCACCATCACCATTCTACGTTTTGTTATCCACTGCTTCCGATGCGATCTATGCTACATATTTAAATTTACTCCGATCATTACCAGATCCTCAGTCCACTTGGTAGCTCTTGCCGATGGATAATCTCCATTTAAAGATCTTGCTGCTCTCGGCCTCAAGCTTTATATTGGAGCTTTTATACGTATGATAGTTTGATGTATAACATACAGAAATGAACATCAAAATCGAACCGTAAACAAAACCCTTCTCCTCCCATTAAAAGTGTAAAAGTATTGAAAAATACTTAACTAGATAACGTATAAATATTTTTAAGCGAAAGTGGAACAGTTCAAGACATTTGTGTACTAGATATCTAGATGGGAGGTAGGGCCAGAGAGCCCTATAAGGCGATATGAGCACAGATTCGTTGTACGTCCGTTTACAAGATATATTGCGTCAAACTAAAGTCGTCGAGAATTTGGCACGCTGTATAATTTACTAAGTATAGACTATGTTTGCACTAGCTTAGGTAGCCCTAAGTTTACTACTTAAGTAAAGTTAGTTGGCGGACTTCATTTGAAACTAACTTAAATGAAACAAACTTCTCTTCAAAAATGTGACAGCATTACTATTTGTCATTTAGTCACTATCACAGTTCATACTTCTGCCGTCAAACAGTAGTGTGCAAATATTACTGTGTTCCGGTTTGAAGGGAGTTGTAGCTAATATATAGCTGTTTATCTTACTGGTGTAACCAGAGTCAACATATTTCAAGGGGACGAGTGCAATATGGTGTGGTGTATATCGTCCTTTGTAGCACTACGTTTATATGGGCGGGCGTATCACTTACCATCAGGTGATCGTCCCGCTCGTCTCCTCAGTTAAATAAAAAAAGATTACTAATTTTGTATTAAAAAACCATTTTAGAGTGTTTTAATGATATCTTTACTTTTAGTAACAATTTATTTAGACCACATTTTTACGGTGATATATGTTAGGTTATTGACCACGACCTTCTGATCTGATAGTGAAGAGTTCCAACAAGATATGACGTTAGAGATTTTAACTATAAAGACAAAATGTCCAAACGAAAATACTTTTCTGTCTTTATGTTGCTTAATAACATAATCATACTCCAAAAAGGAAGTTGTTATGTTTATCATCTAAGTACCTCCTACTTCCGCGATCTCAAATTCTACCCAGGTCTGAACCATACCAATCAACTTAAACGTCCCCTCCATACATCTTTCAATTAAGTCTTAATTAATATCTTACTAATAGTAATCTTACTACCTCTTCAAAGTATTTTTTCATTTTAATGTACTATAACACTAGTAAGTTTTCTCGTTTTATTATTATTGTATATTACTACGGACTGTTCCACGTCCGCTTTGCTGGCCGTTACATCCCTGCAACTCCATTTGGGAGTACCATTTCGTACAAACCATTCCTAGCTGACCTATACTCGGCAGGAGGAACATACAGACCTTAATGTTCCAGAGATATGGAGAGATGAGTTGAAACAGGTGAAAACTCTAGTATATATAGATTATCTTACTAAGCGTTTACCGTGCTACTTGCAATTATAGTCAGAATAGTACATAGTGTAGTTACAAAGTTAATTTTTTCCCACATAATTGAATTTCCTATAATATCCTTAATAAGAAATGAAACTATCAATAAATCCTCATCGTACCCACATAATTTTTTTTTGTTAGGATATTTGCAGTCTCGTTGAACTGCTCTCTTGTAGCACAGTAATCGTTTTACCAACACTGTTCTTACAGATACAGTAACAATAGTTTCCTTTATGCTGTTTTAAAGACTTCATGCATAAATTCAGTATCCGTCAGCACTAGTTTAACTGCAGAGACTTAAACCTAAACAATTCTAGTTATAAACTAAATATTCCTTAATGCACGGTCAATCAAAATTTAACGCGATCGTAAACCGTTCAACTGGCAACGAGTTTAAATCATTGCTAATACAACACAATGTTAGCACGATTTAATTATAACACTACAGACTACAAAACAATTGTATAATATTGAGAAGATATCCTGCTTCCGAGAAGACTACATGATTCATATATATACTCTAAAGTCTTCTTGATACCTTGCTTTCATCATTCATTAGAAGCTCGCTTAGGCGATCAGATCTTCAACAATCAAAGCAACATAGATAACACTTTAGTCTTTTTCTAGTATAGGAAAACCTTAGATTTCTTAATAGCTTGTGACTATAGGAAAGTCTAGATTTGCATCTATGATATTTTACTGGTGATAGGTCTCTGTTGCCGGAAACCGCTTCTTTATCTGCCACAACAGCAGTGTGCAAATATTACTGTGTTCCGATTTGATAGCGTTGTAGCTAATGAAATTACTAATGAGACTCAATACGTTATGTCTCAAGGCGAAGAGCACAAAGTGCTGTGTATACCATCCTAACTAACGCTAAGTTAATATGAGCAGGCGTATCACTTACCATCAGCTCAAAGTCCCGCTCGTATCATCGCTTTGTAGAATTAAACACGACACGATAGTCTATTGTGTATCTTCATATAAAATTTATATCATTTATTAACAGTAAAGTTTTCTATATAGCAGTAAAAAATCTTTACTGCTTATCACACTGAAAAGTTGAAACGTCTTACTTGTTACCATTTTATGTGATTTGTTACAAATTTAAATAAACCTAACATTTGTAACAACTATAAATATTTGTAACACGGACAATCATCTCGCGCCCGCAACCAAGTATATATTTACATAGCCAATTACTTCTCACCGCCGGCTCAAGGCGACTATTTCAGACAGGTCATTATAACAGATGCTGTTTACATTTTAACTGGAAATATACTAATGTATATACATTATTTATTTACACAAGTACATTATCTACTTGCTTAATTATTTCTTATTCAACTTTGTGATGAGAAGGAGACTGACACAATCAAATGTTAGCACTAATTCGCTTACAAATAACTTACTGTTATACATAAGCCATCTCGAAATATCTCCACACTGATCAATCCTGCAACTTCCCGCGATCTTCACCAGGTCATCGAAACCTCACACGGTTGGTACTCGACCTTGCTGCCCCACAACAGCAGTCTAGCCTAGTTCTTTAGGCATCACCATCACAAGATGTTATCTCAATAACTCAATAATCAAATTAGGACCCAACAATGTTTGCTTACTACTGTTTGTCGGCAGAAATAGTAACTGCGGAAATCTAGACAGTATCTATCATCAAAATTCAGTCACTAAACATCTAAACACTTTAGTGTTTACTTTTATATATAACCTAGTAAGAAGATGAGGAGACGATTCCTTGGATTGTAGGAATAAGATATAATTTAACCCTATCGGAAAACATAAGCCAAGGAAACTAAATAAAAAACTGTTAAATATCATTTTAATAGTTTTTTTTATTCTACAAAGCGAGGAGACGAGCGGGACGTTCACCTGATAGTAAGTGATAAGCCTTCCCATAACAACATGGCGCTAGTTAGAATGGTATGCACTATACCACATACTGCTCGTCGCCATAAGACATAGGATGTCAAGTCTCGTTACCCCATTAACTATAGCGCCCTTCAAACCGGAAAACAGTAATGTTTGCTTGCTACTGTATGGAGGTAGAGATAGGCGCTGCTGTGGTACTTACATAGACGGCCACCGGAAACAGAGACAATAATATCACTATGATTAACAGCTCGCGGCGGTTCACTGCTGAACGTAGTCCCGTTCGAAGAACACCACTTAACTTGATCTCCAGCAGATATTTGAAAAAAATGATAATATACAAGACATTTATTATTCTATAATTCTTCTTTTGTATCCTGCGATAAGTTTTTAAGCTTCAGTAACTTTAAATTGATGTTATTGCAGCTTAAAAATAACTTTAAACGACTAAGTGATATTTGTAGGTCGTTAAGGGATCGTTTTGATTACTTTGAATGTTTCCATATTATACTGCTACGGAATTAAACCCCCGCCGTACGGACACGTCGCATAACTTCAACTTTAATATTGGCATCCCTTTGTTGGTTGTGAATATTTTGATTCGTTTTTATAAGGGCGTAATAAATTAACGCCGAACGGGGGTCGAAAATTCATTATGAATCGAACAAGTTATATATTGTTGTCGTAAACTGTTGTATTTTTGTGTGTTTATTTGTTTTAGAGACGTTTCGTTGGCGAAATGGTTATTGGCATTAAATTACGGTTCAGTCTCACATTTCAAAGTATTTTATTACTTCGACGTTAAGTTATTGGTCATTAAGTGATAAAGTTGTTTGTTAATATCTTGAAAAGGTGTTATAATAATATTTAACGTCGTCTCTTCGATGTTGGTTTTTAATATTCTAGAAACTTACCTTATTACTGCGGGAAGCATTAAGTTACCGGTACTTATTGTTGACAAGCTATCGCATTAGCTTCTAGTCAAACGTTTGGCTTTATTTAAATTATGGTTTTAAGTATAGTTGTGTGTTATAAGTGACGATGATGACGTGTCGGTGATGAATGACGGTCCTTACATTTTTGCAGCCGGAAAACGGCAGCTTTACAATATAAATATGGTAACTTGCTAGGATAGTCCGAAAAGATCCTACCACGAACTTAACTTCATAACATGTTGTCTTAGAATCTGATTGAAGACCTTATTAAGAGAAAATCGATTAACTTATGCTAGACAACAAACCTACTAAAGAACCTATTGCCAGTTCTCTATTCCTTAAAACAATATTTTTTTTTTATTTAATTAAGCAACGAGAAAAGCGGGACCTTCACTTGATGGTAGGTTATACTCCTGCCTTTTTTTTGGGGCGGTGGGAAAGGGGGATCTTCGAAAAGATACTCCGTCTTCTGGGGGAAAGTTATGTGGAGAGTTTTACTCAATAAAACCCCCTCGGTGGTCAACTTCGGCGTTTGGAAAGGTCGCGGGATCCCCGTCCGGAATACAACCGCGGCCTCGCTAAGGCTATGATGGAATAGCACGTCTCGGGGTCTGTTTTATGCAGACCCTGCCAGCCTCTTGAGTACTTCAATAACCGGAGACCACGTCCAGGCGTCGCCCTCCTCAGAGCCGTTTAGAAGGCGATGAAAATCCCTATCTTGACCGTCAACGCAGCGCTAATTAAGATGATATAGACACCAGCACACTGCACTCCTTTCCTGAGACATAAGATATTAAGTCTCGTTACCCCGGTAATTACACTAGCTACAGCGTCCTTCAAACCGGAACACAGCAATATTTGCACACTACTGTTTGTCGTTAGCAATAGGATCTATACACTATAATAGACGGTCTCCAGGACCAAAGATCTACCGCCACATTTGAAGACTATCTTCCTATTTTTTTACAAATAGCAACTCTCGTGTTTATCTTTTATCTATAACTTTTGATATATAGATAAAGAAAAATGTTACAAAGGTCTTATCAAAATATAAAAAAAAACTGTACATTTATTGTTAAGTTAATACAACAGTTAAAAGTGAAACTTAACTTAGGAAGTTATAAGGAGGTATAGAAACTAACGCCAGGTGCCGACGCAGACATGTCCTTGCGATGAATTGAAACACGACTATTGTGTGAAAGGTTACTTATTTATTGACGGCAGATGAACCGTAAAACCGGTTCCGTTGTTTTAGGGTTCCGTAACGTTGGAACTAAGTTATAAATTTCTATATATTAATATAACTTTACTGGTCGCTGTTGCCGGAGACCGTCTAAGTAGGTACCATTGCAGCGCGTATTTCTGCAAACAATTCTGTATTCTTGTTTGAAAGGTAGTGTAGCTAGTGTAATTACTGTGGTAACGAGACTCAACATATGTGTGGAGGAGCGTAATATCGTGCAATTTATCCTGACTGGTGCCACGTTGTTATGGGGGTATGGTCCTGATGTTTTTTCAAAATAATAACCCTTTAATGTAGTAAGAATTTAAATTTAGTACATTAATAAAAAATATAGTCTACCGTCAAACACTGCTGCTAATCGATGGTAGATAACGGTCATGAACGGCGTGGGAGTGGGAGGGGGTTAATTCATTTAATTAAAACTGGGGTGGCTCGTTTTATGCCTGGGAAAAAGTAACGGTCATTATATATAACTTCATTAGAAAAATACCGTAATTTAGCTCTATAATAATTTTTGGTTGTTACTTAAATAAGATAATAGTTATGTTACCATTTTAACTAAACTTCCGGTTAAAAGATCATTATAAGCATCATTCAGTACATTACTGTTCAGTAATAGGCTGAATGATGTTTATAATAGAGACAGGAGAGGAGACAGTTCTCCATCCAGTTATTTTCCATCCGCATGTCTGATGTATGTTGTAGTTAAAAGTTGATCAATTAATACCACAAAGCGATGATATGGTGACGAGGGTCAACTGATGGTGTATATATATGCATTGACAATGAAATTGTCTGATAAAGGGAACCCTGACTATTATCCACAATCACAACAACAATCAGGTAGTAGAAATCGAGACTGATGCTATACATAACCAGCTGTTCCCTGGCCACTTTGCTGTCCGTAATATAGAATTAGATTTGAAATTTAGACTTGAAATATGCCGCAACTCGCTAGCCCCCTAGCCCTTCCCATTATTAACATCCCTGCTTCCTTTGAGGAAGGGATTTTATTTAATTCATTCTTAACTACCTCTAAACAGAAGAAGCGATATCTCTTCCAAATTTTGAGGCTTTCCGTCTAATAGTTTTCGAGATCTAGTGATGAGAATAAATCTCTGGATCTGTATAGATTATGCCACAAATTGAATGGCGGTGTAGTTATTAAAATTATTGTGACACGAAAATTAACATTTTATGTCTTGAATCTTTCGAACTTGCTATTATCGCTACATACTCGATCTCTGTGCTGCAACGGCTATGCGCTTATCTTATAACACTGAAGTCCTTACTTCCACTCAAGCTATACGTTGTGGTTTGGTTGCTGGTAGCTCTATTTCAAATCTGTCTGTCTAGCTACCACCATCATATTTTAAATCTATCACCATTACAGTATCGTTGTCTTCCGGCTGTCAGGTGATATTGAATATTCTTGGTGGTTAAGCTTTACTTTCCACCCCCTTATTTGTGTTTAACACCACCTGAAATTGAGGTTAGATCATTAAACGTTTAAACATAAACTATCCTATAACTGATATTTTTACTATAAACGTATATTATATTAGTTTCGTGCTAATAAAATGAAACGTAACAATCAGCCCCCAATTTAGGTGAAATCCGTTGATGTCCAACACGGCAATTTGTGGCCGGATGGCCTACTTCTAATGACCCCACCTTTAGGGAGGGGCTTTATCAACACGAGGGTGGGTAGACCGTGATTTCTAACACGCAATCCTTACCTTAAAGGCTTACTAACGTTAACGTTACTTTATATAGAAAACAGCTATTTCCCTTTAATGTATTATGTTTTATTGATAGATAGTTCTATGTCGGTATAATCGATTGTTTTCGTTCACCTAGATCGCTATATAATTACTTTTTTTTTGGTACATTAGTCAAAGGAAAGCTTTAATAATAATACAATAGAGAAATAACGTATCATTAAAGCTACCGAAATAGCTTTTTAGAAATAACAAACATAACGGAAATTCCACCTAAACTAAAAACCTTGTAATTTGACGTGCGTTCGGTACATTTGACATCGAGTTGATTTAACGGCGTGTCCGTTGCCATGGTTACCGAGTAGCAAACACCAACCGGCGCCTATATCGTGACAATATTTTTTTCTCTATAATTATGACCCAATACGGTCAAAGGACGTCCGAGCGGTAGTCCAAACATTACTGTATTATGAAACGCTATGTAGCTATTAATTTTAATAGCTACATATATCAATAGCGTGTAACAATTATGATGAAGAGCTTTGTATTATACATATACCAATTAACAAGATGTTCACTTGATATTAAGTGATGCGCTTGCCTATAACAACGTGGCTCCAGTTTAGATGATATATACAGCACCACATTGTGCTCGTCGCGTTGAAACATTAGTCAAGTCTGGCCACTCAGTAGTTTCACTAGCTACAACTCCATTCAAACCGGAACACAGTAATGTTAGCACACTACTGTCTGTCGGCTGCAATAAGGGCTGCGGCGGTCTACCTAGGTAGTCTCCGACAACAGAGACCTATCAGAAGGCAGACAGATTTTTATGACAACGTGATGCCTCTATACTTTATTCTCGGCAATCTTCACCAAGTCCTTGGTGGGCTGATCGTATGTTCAGCATTCAGAGATTAGGTATTAAATTGATGATGCGAGATTTAAGATAAAGTTTATTACTAGGTTTTTAGAAAAAAAAATTTTTATACAATCAAGCGATGAAACGAGCGAGACGTTCATCTCATGGTAAGCGATACGCCTACCCATGCGTACGCTCGGCGCCTCCAGTAATTTGACTACCTACAACTCCTGAACTGGAACACAGTAATATTTGTCGGCTGCAGTACGGACCGCAAAGGTATACCTAGACGGTCTCCGGCATCAAAGACTCACCACCAGCTAGATGGTAATAGTTATTTCTAATATAATTTGGTATAATTTCATTATAGTGAAAGCAATTAAGTTCAAACGAAGTTCTGCGGATAGAACAGCTACATTAAAATTCTGATCATCCATTATTGGAGACTTGATATGATTCAGTATATCTAACTCCTCATTCTTGATAAGAACAACAGGAGTTGTACCACTTACCAACGTCAGTGTTCTCGTCAAGTTTTGGATGTCCTCAGCAGATCAGTGGATAAGCTGATACTGGTGGTAGCGTCTCTGTTGCCGGAGACCGTCTAGGTACCACCGCAGATCATATTTCTTCCGCCGAAAAATAGTGTGCAAAGATTACTGTGTTCTGGTTTGAAGAGGCGCTGTACCTAGTAATTATTGGAGTAACGAGATTCAACATCTTCTCAGGTGTTCGCTCATCGAATAAAAAAAATGGCCAGCAAGGATGGAGGAGTTGAGGAGGACGGAGGCTTTTCTCTTCTCTCTTTTTAAAAGAAATATGTAATCATTATATATATGAATGAATGTCTTCAAATCGAACCTAGTTCTTCAAGAATGAAATCTGACGAGGAAGAGATGACCTTTAACGGTACCCGTGTCGGGCCTTGGCACTGGGAGAATTCACAGGAGTTGTGTCACATACCCGTGAATTTCCTGATGCCTTAGCTCGGTGCGGTGTCTCCTGCTGTAAGAGAAGAGAAGACAGAAGATGTGGCGTAAGTGAAATAGGTGTAAATAGGAAGTATAATACTTCGAAGAGTTAAAAAAATATATGTTAATTATAGCTTTGCCATCTTTACCATTTCAGTATTTGGATGCCCACTGTTGAACTGAACAATCCCAACTGTCATATAATCATCAGCCGATACACGTCCACTGCTGGATATAGATCTCCACGAAGATATCTCCACATCGTTCGGTACCCCGTTGCTCGTATCGCATATATATGAAGTCAACGCCACTATTACCCACTGATGATGATGATGATGATATGATTATATATTGGTGCTTAGACTTACTACGGTACTAAGATGCTATCCAGCAACAGAAACCTACAACAAGTATACAAATAAAACAAGTAGTATGAAAGAATTATTTTTTTTTATTTAGATTACCGCTTCAGCTTATATCCTCATGGGCTTAAGAGGTTCTTCCGTTTCAGGACCGTAAAACAATGGAACAGGAAGCTATTATCCGTATGTAACTAACGCTTTAAATAAGTTTAATTACCCAAGTTATTACACTAACTACAACGCCCTTTAAACCGGAACACAGTACTGTTTGCAACAGTCGCTGCAATGGTACCTAGACGGTCTCCGGTAACAGGGACTTACCACCAGTAATTTCTTGAAAGTGTTATTAATTAATTATTCCGCTTCCGCTTATGCTTTACATCGCGCATCAAAGTGACAGCTATCAAGCCGCCATATTGTTGCATTGTTGATTCCGTTCCCTGTCGCAATACATAAGCAATGAGAATTAAGTTGTGAACCTGGCTTAACTTAACGGACTTTTTTAATTATATATATTTGATAATAAAGTAAATTTAATGTGCAACGTACGAAATTACTACGGTAACGATACACAACGTGGTGCTGTGTATATCATCTTAACTGGCGCCATCTTATAGCCGTATTACTTACTATCGAGGTGACAGTTTGTAGAATCGCCTTGAAATATAAGATGTTGATTACCTCAGTAATTTCACTGGCTAAAACGTCCTTCAAACTGGAACACAGTAATGTTTGCACACTGCTGTTTGTCGATTGTAATAGGCGCTGCCACCAGTAAATAAATGGAAGCATTCAGATACTTTCTATGAGGTCGTTGTCCGGCGTCCAGCTCGTGTCATCGCTTCCTTGAATATTTTTTTTTTCAATCCCAGTTTAAGGCAAAGGATGCAAATTAACGTTCACTGTTGTATAAAGTTTGGAATCCGCTGCCCTATGGTAACTAACAATAGGCACAGGAAGTAAGCTCTATCGTCGTTCTCGTCAAAAAAAAAAGCTATTAAACCATCTGTTTAACAAGTTTTTGCTGTTGCCGTGAGACTGACGGGAGTCAATTTTGTAGACAATGCTGCAGCTTGTTTCTTATCTCGGCACAAGGATCAATTACAACCAGATATGGCATCGGTGGCGATATATTTGAAAGAGACAGTGGACTTCTATCAGCTGATAATGATGATTGTGGCATTTTTTTTGAGGAGTTCAGACATGCGGTACGTTCACCTGGTGGTAAGCTATGCCGCTAATAAACCATCAAAAGAAATCATCTAGGTAGGTACCACTGCAGCGTCTATTATTGCCGCCAAAACGTTGTATGCAAATATTACTGTGTTCCGGATTGAAGGGCGCTATAGCTATTGGAACTGGGGTAACAAGACAATGTAGTATAGTACTACATCATAACTAGCGCAACACTGTTATGGGCAAGCGTATTACTTACCATCAAGCGAGCGTTTTGCTCGTCTCGTCGCTATAAAAAAAATTGTGTTCTTCGCCTTGAGACATAAGATGTTAAATCTCGATACTCCAATAATTACACTAGCCACAACATCATTCAAACCGGAACACAGCAACATTTTCACACTACTGTTTATCGACTGCAATAGGCGCTGCGGTGATACCTGTTTCCAGCAACAGATACTTACCACCAGCAAATATAAAATAAATTGATTTGTATTACTAATAAATATATTATTAAATAATTATAGCTATAATAATTATTATTGAGGTTCTATTTCAAGAGGTGTGAAGTCACAGTAGCCAAGTTTGTAAGGCTATGAAAAGCATTATAGGTATCCAATAGGCGCGGGTTCGATTCCACCAGATCCTCAGCTTCCGATGAAGGAAAATCTCGTAAAGAAACCGACATATTCCAGAAACCACAGCTTTTATGTAATATATCACAACTAATAACTCACAACACTGTGATACACTTTTCTAAAGTATCAAAATATATATAAATTTATAAGGTATTGATTCTTCATAAATATTTATCGAGAGACATCGAAACAGACACGGACATCGAATTTAAAAAAAATATTTTTTTAATAAATCTGGCGCATCTAGTAATTAATAAATCTATGGGTTTATCTTGTTAAGTACTTTAAGAATGGTTGTGTCAGCTTGAGGAGAGGCGATAAAGAGTTTAATGTTGGGATAATTCTATTTTAATCTTCTATATAATTTTGTGGTGTCCTAAAAAGTACACTAAATTTCCCGTTACTGTCATTACAATTTTAATCATATATTTGTATTAAAAAATCGACTATTTCAATGGTTAGCTGTCTAATAAGGTATTCCTCCTTTAAGATATTTTAACCTTCAAACGTACCGCTGTTTAATAATATTTACAAGTATATTAAATTAACTGTTTCACTTCCCTCCCCCTGCTTCGCTGCTATAGATTTAAGTTTGATATTAGACTTGAAATTCGTCAGAAATATTCCCGCCCAGCGGCAACCCGCCACCCCCGAAGCCCCTTCTCGTTGTTAACACCTCTCAACGCTCCTCAACATACGTTCTTAGCTGACCTATACTCGGGAAAATAAATATTCCTACCAAGTTCAGGCTTGATGGTTCCAGTGACATTGTGATGAATCTCTACACAGATAGAAATCTCATATATATAGATCAAAGTTTCTATTTTTACATATATTCTAATTAATGTAATTTCATTAGTTATTTATTATATATAGATAGTTACAGATACGTTTGTGTACATCCGTTTGGCAAAAGATATAGTTGCGTCGCCGGGCACGGAGACCTTCCACCAGCAAAATGTGGTGCTTGATGAAAGTTCCGTGAACCATACTGTATTATTCGTCAAGTGCCTCTTCAATTAGGGGAAGTTGGCAATATTATTATATTAAAAAATGCTATCGACTAGATATTTATTCATCTTGAATTCAAAAGTGAATGAATTGGGATCCGTTTCTTTAACATGTCTACAATTCAGAAAATTAAATCATCACCTTCACAGACCTCACCTTCCGCAGCCGGCAATTATGCTAAACAACTAAAAAAAAATTACTAACGCTCGTGGTTAGATACAAATCGCTAAAAGTTCCCAGAAGCGGTGCAATGGAGGTAGCGGTTTGGCCCGTGCCTCATAACTACATAATTAACTAAGAATCTTCCGAGAAATTTGCTGATTGGTTTTTATCTTGCTGAATGGAAGAGGTATGCCAGGATCGTAGCGAGTGGAGAGAGGTGGTCTCATCCTACCCCACTGGGTCCAGGCGTGATATATATCTATGTATGTGAATGGATAGAGCTGAAAATACTTTGCTTTTAGGAGGAAGACAGGGTTATGTGGGTAATGCTAATAATGCCAGTACACCAACAATGTGTTGCGAGTTACCCCCTGATCCATAAATGAATCTATTCTTTGATGATCATAAATGCTGTCATCTGGCCGACTAATCCACAGCTTAAATTGTTGGTGCAGTTCTTCCACACATGTCCAAAATTTTAACTGGATACATCGCCTCGTTTACAGAGAATACAGTAACAAAAAATCCTGAAGAAATTTGTGACGTATCTTCTAAAGCATTAAGGAAGTAAGAATCAGCTTAATATCAGCCTATTGATGTTTAACTGCTGAAGAAATAGTTTCTCTATTTAGAGTAATTCCGGTTCCAGTTAGCTTTTTCAGTTAATAACGTTCACGGAGAAAGCTGTTTTTTTTTTTTTTTTCTTAACGTGGGGTAAATGTCTGCGCATACCCGCACACAAGGGGCCAAGGAAAGGTTATGTCGGACTTGCACTGACTAAAACCCCCACGATGTTCCAATTCGTCGCCTGATGGCAGGGTGACGAAAACACTTACGCACCCCGCCAGCGCTGGCCGCTTGCGCAGCCCCACCTCGAGAGGTAGAGATGAACCCGTTAAATGGCCGCGGAGAATAGGAAGAACGGCGCATCATTATACCGACACTCCTCTACCCCCGCGGCCCCACCGCCGCAGCATCGCCGGTGCGACATTAGACAGAGGGTACTCCCTCTGCGATTCCACCTCGGCTGCAAGGAGCAGTATGAAACCGCCCCTGCAGCCTGGCCGCTCCGGTGAGCTCCAGTTATCGAATCGGTGCTCTAACTAGGAGCGGCCACCTCGAGCCGGCCCTTTGGCGCGGGTCGACCTGGCAGGTTCCTCTTCGCTTCACTTTATGACGGAGTGACTGTGGTCATCATCCACCGTTCCTCTCCGTTGATGTTCCCATAGTAAGAACCAAAAGAGACAAAATTATAATTTGCAAATTGTTGGAATTTTTGGTCATGTATTCAATGGATTCGAAACATGTAAATCCTGATCGTGAGCAATTCCAATATTGGGAAATAGTGTACTAAAATAATTATTCAAAAATAGTCTGAAAGAACTACATTAAGCTGCAGTAAAGTTACACTTAACAAAAAAAAACTATCTAAAGGTAATTTCATCGCACCGCAAGTAAACGGTGTTCTGGGAAGTTATTTATATTGGGTGTGGCCAGAGCGCAGGATAATGCGTGGGAAAGTCGGGACCTATGCTCACAGGTGGGCGAACTTATTGCATAAGTCCAAACTAATATCGATATTTCTCAATCCGATCCAGAGTTCAAATGTTAGTTATGAAATTATTGCAGGTTTCAGTTATTTTATAAAGCTGGATATAACTAGCAAAAAGCTCTTAAATGTAGAAGTAGGGAATGAGGAAGTATTTTTTGGATCAGTTCAATATTCAAAATATTGTAAAGAATATATTTTTTTTTTAAAGAATTGGACAAATGAAAGAATAATATAACACATCTAGATATTTTTTTAATCTGTTTAAAACAATTATGAATATTGTGATTATATTTATAACTCAATTGCGTCACCGTACTTGATCGGTGTGGTGGCGATATTGACTCTCCTTGTGAGACAAAATCCCGAGTCCCAGTAGTGGGAACAATGACTGGGCATTTTATAAAATATAAATAGATAAGTCATCAAGCGTTCTTGGACCCTTTGGATGCAAACTGACCACAAATATAGCCTAATTAAGTTTTCTACTAGCTTAAAAGGCAATTGTAGCGATGACAACGAAATAGATACCGCACCAGCAATCCAGTTGGAATTCAAGTGTGTTATTAGACCTGACTTAAACGCTGAGGAACTTCTCCAAGTTGAAATTGCCAGCAGCGGTCGGTTTCTTTTTTCCTGCTCCAATTAGAAACAAATTAAGTGCATCCGTAGAGATCCAGCTGATTGAAACCTACAGTAGTTTTGTTTACATCCTTTGCTGTCGTTTTTGTTTTGTGAGATTTAATCTTTGTACATACGGACACTTACAATGTTGAGCTTTTGAAAACACTCCAAATTTTTTTTTTACTGTAATTTTAATAATAGTACAATTATTATATCTGACTACAGATCCATAGTAACATTACAATAAACATAAAAAAAAAACAGTAACGGTGAGCTATACTAAACTGTATAAGACTATCGTTTACCAACAGTTTTATCATCATCATCATCATCATCCAATAAACGTCTAGTGCTGGACATAGGCCTCCTCCAGATATTCTCACATTGATAAGGTGTGGATTTATAGGGAGGGATTTGGGCCATTTCCCACCACGCTGGCCTAATTGGTGGGAACCTGAGCCTAGGTTCTTGAATAGTAGTGTGCACCACGAGCAGGTGAGTTTGGCTTGGGTTCCGTGAGTTGTGCAGGAACCCTTACACCCCTTTTTATATAACACCATCAGTTTAGCTTGTCTTTTTTTTTATTCACCTTATAGTAAGTGATACTCTCACTCATAACAAAATGACGCTTGTTTCCTAAATAATCACACATGATACACACTACAGCATTTTGGGCTCGACGCCTTGAGACATAAGAAGTTAAGTTCATTATTAAGTTCAAGTTAACTTCATTGTTCTGTTGCTGTTAAAGAATAACCTTTGTGGTGGTGCTACAGGGAGGTCCCTCACGATGAAAGCCACTTTAGTACCACCGCGGGGGTTATATCCGCCGTCAGATGGAATGCCACAACATTGCTACAAACAGGTTTGAAGGCCGCTACAGTTAGTGAAATTACTGGGATAATGAGACATATTACTTAATATCCTGGGGCTAAGTTGCAATAGGAATTGCGTTTACTTCAGCTTACGCACTATAAGAGGTAACTGCTGCAATATTTATTGGATATGTGATTCGATCTTTTCAGAACTGGGTAAAACCAAATCACAGACTCATCGATGATAAATACCCTCCAACATACCACCTTTGCTTTTTTTTTAATTTTTGATATGTAACATTTGTTTTTACTTAACCTAAGATATAACTATTCATATATATATATATAAACTACTGGTCGGAACTCGTAAATGGAACTTATTTTTATTATAAATTGTAAAAAAAAGGTTCTCTTTCGTATTAACTGGTGATAGGTCTCTGTTGCCGGAGACCGTCTATGTGGGTACCACCGCAGTTACTGTGTTCGGGTTTGAAGGGTGCTGTAGCTAGAGTAATTACTGGACTAACCAGAATCAACATCTTATGTCTCAGGCGACAAGCGCAATGTGGTACAGTACATATCCTAACTAGCGCCACGTTTTATCATCAGTACCAGTATCAGTACCATCAGGTGAATGTCCCGCTAGTCTAGACTTAATTCAATATTAGATCATTGTGTTAAAAATTCATCACTATTAATATCATAGGTATAAAAGAATTATATCAATTAATTTCAATAGATAATTTGATTAAATATTTTGTTAAGACTCATTTATGCTATAATTATAGAAAAAAAAATTAAAAATATTAATAGATAAAATTTAATTTCCGATTGTCAAACGCGGTGGCTGTGTGTCACGGCGAGTTGCGTGCTCGCGGCTCCCCGCTCCTGTTATTATGTAGGCACTATGCACCGGGCGAGGGCTACCGATAATTCGCTCGTAACACTCCTGGCTGATGATGGAGAATATTATCTAGCTGATATCGATGTACTGAAACGTTAAAAATAAATCTTACTGCTGATCTGACGCTGACTTTAGTTCGAATACGGAACGACGTGGACTTAGGAATGAGGGTAAAGTTACCCGGTTTTTAATAATTCCCCTTCCATATTTTAGGTCAGGACCCTTCACTTTCTATTATTTACCATCTCTTGTAATTTATAAACTTTTCTTTTATTTCACTATCACACTTTTATTCTCTAACATGCTGCATTCTATTTCCTTCTTTCATATGTCTTGTAAGTGAAGACTGACGCCTTTTTGTCCTGAAAGAGACCTGAAAATCACGAAACATCTTTTCTTCTGCTATTTGCATTTCTTTTGACAAAGGTTATCCGGTTAGCTACTCCGGTGGTAGATAATCGACTATATTGTCCTGAAGTTGTGTGTAAACATCCTCATATTGTAGGCGTATGACCGGAAGGAGTTTAATTTTTATTTTCTTATTAAGTTATAGTTTTAATTAACTTGTGTATGAATATTTATAAGATTTTTATCAAATTAGAAACCAGTAATGCAGTGTAGCTGTACATTACACCGAATTTCATATGAGTTTAAATACGTAGCATAAATTTTCCATATCGATATTATTAATCGGTGAATATCGATATAATTGTTTGACTACACTAAAGCTACCGTGCAGCGGGCAATCAGGCTGTAGGCGTCGCGTGAACACTACACCGTAATACAGGTGGGCCGATTGACTACTTTGTAACTACTACCTAAACGTATCACAATATCCTGCCAGACATGTGGATAAGTGGTTAAGAATGAAGTTATAGAGTTAATAACTGGAAGTCAGCATTTCGATTATGGGGCTGCAATGACTCCTGCTCTCATATTGTAAATCTACCACCATAACGTTTTACTGGTGGTCAGGTCTCTGCCGGAAACCATCTCAGATGCTATTGCAGCCGGCGAACAGTAGTGTGCATTCATTACCGTGTTCCGTTTTGAAGGTCTTGTAGCTGGTGAAATTAGTGGTGGTAACGAGGCTCAACGTTTTATATCTCAAGGAGAGGAGCGCGATGAGGTGCTGTGTATACCATCCCAACTAGCTTCACATTGTTCTGGACAGTCACTTATCATCAGGTGAACGCCGCATCCGGTTTGCTGGCCGTAATACCTAACCTAACTTATTTTGAGGAAAGAATTTTGGAAAATCAGTTCTTTACTAACCTAACCTAGTCAAAAGGAAGTTCAAGTCTATAGTCCTGGGCGGAGACAAACATAGCTGCGTTCCGGTTTGAAAGCCGTTATAGCTAGTGTAATTACTGGAGTAACGAGATTCAATATCTTATATCTCAGGCGAAAAGCTTAACGTGGTGCAGTATATATCGTCCTCACTAGAGCCACGTTGTTATTTGCGGGCGGGGGGGGGGGGGAATATCACTTACCATCAAGTGAAGGTCCCGTTTCGTCACCATTTGAATTAAGAAAAAAGCCTTATGGTGTCTCGTGTACACGTCCTAACATTGCTAGACGTATCGCTAGTAGAGAACTCGCTTTTTGGACAAAAAAAAAAACGCCTTTCTAAATGATAATGCGACCCGAACAGTGTTGTGTACGAATGGTAAAAACGCGAGGCGTAGTAGCCCACCCTAAATGCCATACCGAGGGTGGAAATAAAGGGTGAAGTAGAAAAGGGGGAGAGCAACGGAAACGGTTTATGGCGCCGAGTCACGAAACTCCCTATCAAATTGCCGCCATTTTAATGCTTTCGTTGAAAACAAAATGTGGCTAGTTTTTTTTTTTTTATTACGTCAAGTTTTATTTCGGCTCATAAAATATTATACTGCAGTATCGTACAATGGGCACACGCAATGCGAAATATTTTTTTTTTTAATATCGTTAAGTAATTTTTTATCGACAATAACATTTGTATATGTTAACACTAATTCCAAAAAGGCGAGTGTTGTCTGTGTCTATATTTAAGATATATCTATAAAAGTCGGCTCTAGTGTATGCATTTGAATATCCTTTATGGAGTTTTCATTATATTTTTAGTCTATGCTCAATCAGAGACAAGCGAATCGATAACCTGATAGTGAGTGACGCGCCTATCCATAGATAATAGTCATATTGAAAGATACTGCAACACATTACACTCCTCGCCCGAAACAATATGTTACCCCAGTAATTACACTAGCTACAGCGCCCTTCAAACCGCAACACAGTAAAGTTTGCACACTACAGTTTTTCAGCTGCAATAGGAGCTGCGGTGGTACCCAGACGTTCTCCGGCAGCAGAGACCTACCACCATTAAATGGGAAAATGGAATATATGAGAAGTGTTCAAGTAGTATTACATCAGTCCTATATTTAGTTTTAGTTTTTTAAAAAATACTTATACTACAATAATTTCCATTATATCATAACCTATCTATATATAAAAACACACAATCCAAACTATAGTTTATGTGTTTTTCTGGACTATTGTTTATGTGTGTGTAGATTTATTTGAATTATGTATATCTTACTAGCTGTTCCTCGCCCGCATTGCTTTGAAGGAATTTTCTAAAATCCATTCTAAGCTGACCTCTAAAGACCAGAAGCAATGTCTCTACCAAATGCTTGAGAGTTTATGTATAACAGTTTTGGAGTTCTAGTGATGAGTCAATTAATTTCTGGATATCCTCTATATATATATATATATACAATCACTATCTACCGATGGCAGTAATGTTACAGTATTAATAAGGCGGGTTCAATCTGGAACAAACCTATGAACATAATGATTTAAACAGATTAATGAGTCTGTTTAAATCATTTATTCGTAATCTGTGTAATGAGACAGGTTACGAATAAACATTACGCTCTTGTAATCCAAGATAATTACTCTTATCATTATTATTTTTTGTTGTAACTATTGTTTACTCTATCTTTTATATTTATAGTAATTACTAGCTGTTCTCCCTCCCGCTTTGCTGGCCGGAACACCCCCGCAACTCCTTATACTCGGCTAAAAGAATATTCCTACCGAATTTCAGGTCTCTAGGTTATATAGTTCCAGGGACATTGTGATTAGTGTCTAAACAAATGGAAAGTAATATATATAATGAAAATGGCATTTTTTCATTCGCCCATCACGTGAAAACTAGTGAACGTATCGATGCGGAATGATTTATAGATGGTTACAGGCTATAAATTTTTTGAAATTCATAGAGCCTCCGTCTTTTTAAATCTATTAAAATTTTATAAACATTTTCATTTCGTATTATGTATGCGGTTGCTATAGCAACGGTTGCTATAGAAAGTCATATGCTGTCTAATTTTGTATTTCGGCCAGCAAAGCGGGCGGGGAACAGCTAGTGTCTTATTTATATAGATTATCAGTGAATGCTGTATCTACGTTTTAATAATCGTATATCTAGACTTAGTTTATCTTTAAAATTCTTTGTATACTTTACTTAATTTAAATGCTAGATTAAAGATCTAATAAATAAATTAAATTAAATGTCACCACAACACCCCTGGCTCACCACGTAAGCCGCTAGTTTGTTACGCTTTTTTTATATACTATCACGCCTTTTTTCCTAGTAGGAATAGGCAGAAACGAATAAACACCCACTTTTCGCCAGATGTGGTCAGATTAGGTCCCATCTAACAGGAGGAGAGCCTGTTGCCACTTTTTCATGGCCACCACACACACACAAAGATAATTTCAGTGTGCTGGTTTCCTCACGATGTTTTCCTCGACCGTTAAGTACGTGGTAAGTGTAACAATGTTTGTTATCATACCTCGTTAACAAAGTAAGTTTTCTATTAAGCTTTATTTCTCTTTATCACGTGACCAAAAGTTAGAAAATTACCGAACATCACAAACATCAATCGAAATCTAGTAAACTATGTTCTGCGTCAGTTCAAACCGGATATTTCCTGTTGCGAACCAGTTTATTCTGGCGATAACGGATCGACTTTAGCACTCGCGGCTGCCAGACGTGCCAGGCGCGGGCCGTCGCCAACTTTATATTGAAATTACAGGTAATAGGGGTGGCGTGGTGAAGTTTACGCCAAAGTTCGTTCATAGCTTAATTTAACTACTGTTAGTAAAACATAGCATCTAGATGTTCTTTGCGAATATTCCACACTTTAATGTAATATACGTTTATTATACTTATATTTATTAGTTATATTTACTTACTACTCTTCTTTCTTCTCATCTTCCATACCATTATCCACTTACACACTTCATTTCTCTTACACTTCATCCTATTTCCTTTTTTCATATCTCTCTCACAAATAAGAGCAACGTACTACTTTTATTTCATCTTTCAGTTTTTCTTATTTCTATTTAGTCTAATTTATTAGAACACATCCCTTTTATTTATTTTTACATTTCTATACCTTCTTTTACTTCTATTCTACATTGTACATCAACTACAATAAATAATGAATAGTTGATATCAAAAGATAATTAAGACAACATTTTGTTTATAAAAGAGATAAAGTATGCAATATATTATCCGATACCGTACTATTCAATAATCAAAGTACTATACCTGACTCTACCAAAACCTAAAGCACTAGATGTTTAATCTGAACGAGGTAAAGAAAATAAAGCTGGTCACAACTAACCGATCACTCGATTCCTCCGACCGATCGATATAATCGATTCTTCGTAGACCGCGCTACATAGATATATTTTTTGATCAGTTATATAGATTTAAAAATAACGCGTATAAATTTAATTAAAATTTCTATTATTTTTAATTGTTTTTTAATATTTGTCATCAGCTAATATTAATTATTGCATATTCTCAAATATTTTACCAATATCTTTTATCTCTAATTACTCATTCTTATATAATGTCAGCCGTTGCCCGCACATTTGTTGGCCGTAATATAGAATTAGATTTGAGATTTACTCTTGAAATTTGTCAGAAATATTCCCGCCCGGTGCCAACCCCCATCCCTCCGGGCTCCTTTTTTAAAATCTATTCCTAGCTAAATGGCAGAAGTAATATCTCTAACAAATGTTGGATTTTTACGTCTAAAAGTTTCGGAGATCTTGTGATGTGTCCACGTGTCTCGGATATTGAATTGCCGTTTGCATCTGTAAATGTGTACGTAGCTTTTGACCAAGACTCTTAATATTAACTTTAAGTTAAAATTACTTAGTTGATGTAGCTTTGAAAATTAAACCTGCAGGTGATGTAACATGGAGGCATCGTCATCTGACTACAGCGACGAGGAAGTGGGAGTGATAGCGCGAGGTCAGAAGCTCTGGGTTCGAGGAGTTCGATCTCATACGACGTGCGCCGACATCGTCCGCGCTCTACAGGATGCTCCGGAAGGTATGATTCTTCTTCTCATCGTTTTTCATTTACTGGAATAATACTTATTCACGAACATACATAGAAACTGAAGAAACATAAGTAGCCTATAACCATCTACAAATCATTCCGCGTCGAATGCTTATGTTCCTATGTCTATACGTTCACTAATTTTCACGTGTTCGGGTACCACCAGCAGCTGTTACTCCTGCAGCCGACACATTGTCGTTTCGTATTGAATTATGATGTCTCAATGCAATATGGTGCAATATCATCAGCCGAAAAACGTCCACGGCTGCACATAGGCCTACCCCAAAGATTCCTACATCAATCAGGCAAGGGATTGACAGCTGGTGGAATTTGTGCCATTTTCCACCACGCTGGCCCAATGCGGGTTGGTGGGTGGGATTAGCATGGTGCACCGCGATCAGGTGAAATTGGCTTGGATCCCGTGAGTTGTTATGCGGGACACTCCATGTATATAACAGTGTATAATATTCTAACCAGCGCGACGTTATGGGCGGGCTTATCACTTACAATCAAGTGAACGTATTGCTCGTTTCATCGCTTCGTCGGATAAAAAAAAATTATGTTCTTCGCCTTCATTATAATCCACAGATGACGTCCATTACCATCACGTCCTGCTTGACTCATTGTTTCTCTTCTGACGGCATTATGATAATAAAATTAAAAAATCGTTAACAGCAGGAGGTGGATTAAGCGAACACGGTGAATGGGTGCTAGCCGAGAGGTGGCGAGGTGTGGAGAGACCTCTTCCTCCTGAAGCGCCTGTGCTGCATGTATTGGCTGCGTGGGGCGACGCGAGACACGAGGTTAGTAATAAACTGACATTGACAATCATAACCAAGATATTTCATATTGTTAACGTTTTTGTTTATTTTAATCTATTTTATGGAAAAACAAAATTATAATATAATAGAATATTTACTGTCTAGGTAGGTACCTCAGCGTTTATTTCTGCAGCTTCACAGTAGTGCGCGAACATTACTGTTCCGGTTTGCAGAGCGCTGTGACTAATGTGACCTCTGGAGTAACGAGACAATATATTATATCTCAAGGCGCCGAGCGCAATGTATAACACTTCTAACTAGCGCCACGTTGTTATGGGCGGGCGCATCACTTACCAATAGATGAATGTCTCTCTCGCTTCGTATAATTAAAAAAAAAACATATACCTCCTATGTGATCTTGGAAACGCAATCTAACCCATTTTGGAGGTCAATAGTCATCACATATCTAGATTAATATAGAACTAAAACTATTACTACTCTACTTTTGACATTCGAGCATTTATAACCTATTTTTAAAGGGTTAGCTTAATTACAATATATAAAACTGTTTTTTTTTGTCATATTTAAATGTATAATAAGAAAAAGAGAGTCTGTTGCATTTGGCGATAAGATTTATCTATTTTGAAAATTATTTGTCAGGTCCGACTTTCCCTCCGACGATTGTCGAGTGGTGGTGAGGACGATTCCGGCCGTGATAGCGATGCCGGCAGCAGGGGAGGTGCTAGACGGCGACGAAAGAAAGGCTTTCGGGCCGCTACGCCTCCACCCAGGACCCGCAGCGAGGACCCTGCAGCAAAACTAGTCTCCATCATACAACATCAAAGCAGAACTATACATCAGCAGTTAGATAAGCTCAGGTAAGATTGTTCTTGTGTGTTTTTATTATATAACGGAAGTCAGCAACCATTTAAATGATACAGAGCCAAATTTGAGTTGTAGAAATATCTTAATTACATTATTAAAATCTATAAAAGCACAATAATATCTCTTTATACGGTACTTATAAAAAGTAACAATGATTTTTTTTTATTTTGCAGAGAACAAGAAAAACTAATCGACCATTTAGAAGATCAAACACACAAGAATCGCATGGAAAAACATGGTACCAATTACTTACTTGAATCATACCTGAGGGATCTCGGTCGATGCAGTGAAGTAAACGACAGTCAAGCTGGTAATAGTGACAGTGGAGTAGGAGTAGGAAGTGGAACTCCTCCGCGAAGGCACACAAAACACAAATCGAGAAGAGAAAGACATTTAATGAGAGAGCACTATTTCACTAAAGAACTGACCGACATTTGTCAAGTTAATTCAGAACGTCTGGTACAACCTAACACTGATACTGATTCTGACGTCTCTGCGGATGAATTGTCAAGGATACGGGAGGAAATTGAATTACTAGAAAAACTTGCAATAATAAACAAAAGGTTACATAGGGAAGAGGAGTTAGTGGTCAGGTTAACAGCTAAAGTGAAGCGATATATGGACGAAAACAAAGCGAATAGTTGCGAAAATGTGACACAAGTGTCGATGCTCATAGACAAGATAGAAGAAGAATTATCAAAAACAGCACAGGAGATGGAAAACAATTCCATAGAGCTGGCAAGAACGGACCGGGAGATAGAAAGCAGAATGAAATTGTTGGATGAGTTGACTTTAGAGTTAGAAGAGGAAGAGTTACAAAACACAGTGCTCGAGAGGAAGCTGAATGAAGCCTCGAGTAGACAACCCATCCTCCTTCAGGACAGCTACGTCCCTGTATTAGATCAAGCAAACAACCTGCCGGTGTTCACTTACGGGCCCACGGGCTACGTTCTGGATACTCTCGTATGACACAGGACCAGCGTGGTGCAAAATTTGTCCCAAAGATAAACTTTGAAATTACCATTTACTTAGTTAACTTTCCAACCCTTAAAGTGATCATGTCCCAAATCAAAAAGAGACCCCCAAGAGAAAGTTTAATATTCAAATGGTACGTTATATTACATGTTAAGATATAATAAGATAAATGGTGCTAAGACGGTCTGTATCATTTTAAATGTATACCAATAAAAAGTTTAAGTGTAGTTATTAAGGGTACATATTTATATTTGAGTCCAATACCAAAAAATGAGCTACAAAACCACCAATCACGTTTTTTTTTTATGTAAATTAGTTAGGCCTAGTCAAATTGATCTTGTGACTTTAGATTTGTTTATTAACAGGTTTCTTTTTCTATATTTCTTAACTCGGATGCTAGAAAAGCTCTCAGTATTACAAGATACTCGTATTTCTGCCTTGTACATATCGATACCTTTAAGCTCAAAGGGTAGAAGCGTCATTATAGCGGAAGTGACTTCTAAATTATCTCACTCAGCCTTTCGAGCTCTATCGATTGGTATATTTAAAGTTGTGAAATTGGCAAGAAAACGGTGACTATACCACTCCTAGTTTTTTGTACCTAATATTTTGCTTTTTGACAAATAAGATTATTATTTACTATTACTCATAAGAATCCAATAAAATTTTAAGGAGATTGTGCTCTTTACAATTTTTTACAGCGACTAAAATAAAAAATATGTTTACCCTAATGTACCCTAAAAAAAAGTATTTTGATGGTTACGCCTTTAGAAGCCAGAGGTATCGATATAAATATTTACTAAAACTGTTGTATATACTATAAATAAAATTCTACGTTTATTTACTTTTAGATACGAAATCAGAACCACATTTGCATATTATACAATAAAAAACATTATTCAAATGCGATAATCAATGTTGCCATCATTTGAACAGAAAACATACAATACAAGTAATTTTATCTTTTCTTTACAATGCAATCGATAACCCAAGCTATTTTTTTTATTTATATATAAATTATCCAAAAACAATCATTGTGTAAATTTTTTGCCTGTTGTTTATAAACTACTGTATCTGTACATAATATATACATTGGTTTAAAAACCTTTGCCTGTGTTTTTTTTTCTAAATTATTTGCTGCACATAGAAATTAAATTATTTTTTATTACCCTTAATTTTTTAAATCCGTTTTCATATCCGCATCTACTGTGTATTTATTTTATGAATCCAAAGAAAAAACCTTTTTAATGATTATTGATAAATGTAATCAATTAAGCGATGAGCGGAACATTCACCTGATGGTGATAAGCTCGACCATAATAATGTGGTCCTGGTTAGAATGGTATACACAGCACCGTATTGCGTTCGTCGTCTGAGACAAAATGTGGAGGCTCGTTACCCCGGTAATTATTAGCTACATCGCCCTTCAATTCGGAATACAGTAATGTTTGCGCACTACTGTTTGGCGGCTGAAAGAGTCTAGATTCTGATGATGATAACGCTGCGAGCCATTCGACTTTAAACAGCTTATCTGACATTGGGCGCGTGGACCCGGATCCACGGCCTATTGCTGAAAGAGTCGTTGCTATGGTACGTACCTAGACGGTCTCCGCCAACAGAGACCTACCACCAGTAAAGCACCACACCAGTAAAGTACCACAATTAAAAATCAATATTGACTTTTTCCTGCTCTAGATGATGAATATTTGTAGGATGTATTTTAAGGAACAATTAAAGTAAAAGGCTTTTGAATAAGGAGTCATCATAATCGGGCGACGTGTACAAAAAATTATCTGACAAATTCATAACATTGGCATTGTTTATAAAATTAGGCAAAAAGATTACGTTTTTCTTTTTTATTTGATATATAATGATAAATCAATATAAAAAGATTATATTTCAGTCAAAATTTGAATAGTATACGCAGTGTTTTCAATTAAATTAATCAATAGGGGTCGTGGAAAATAACTGTATAACGGTCGGACGATCCTCGCGCTCAGTAGAGTCAACGTCGGCAAACGTGGTCCTTCTGAGAGGGTTAGCTCTGACGATAGAATTTGGTAAATCATCAAGGTCTGACACTAAACCCCATTTCTCGTAAAGAGCACACGCCACAGTCCTCGTGTCGTTCGTTTGCAACGGTATTATATCAACCGTCAGGAATTTCTCTTCAACGGCTGACCTGACGATTTTCTGTGCACTGCTCTCGTCGAAGATCTCGTTTCGCACCCGCGCGTCTAATGCCATGGACAAGAATAATGACCATCTGGGGGTGTAATAGTAATGAAACATTTCCGCCCACTGTTTGCAGGCGTAGTCACTTATTTCACCGTTAGGACCCCACAACGTTATCTGATTTCTAGCATTCAATTCGTTCAAATATGTAACATCGCCGGATGCGTCACGAGCGGAAACCAACCAATTATTCAAACTAAAATCGTTATTCGTTGCCAGGATATTTTCCATGTCAGTCATCAGGTCGAGGAAGCGCGCAATCGTTGCATTAAAAACGTAAACATTTGAGGACCTTTCATTTAGAATATTCACATACAATTGATCGGCCCTGTATTGTAAAGCTTGTCGCGTCAAGTCTATCAGGTCATGCATGAACCCAGGAGAGTGGCAGTCGAAATTGGCGGCATAAATAAACTTTTTGAAGGCGGTAAAGAGATCGCTGCTGTTGTACCAAGCCCAGGGGCGTATGTGGAAACTTGGCCGGCGTGTTACCACGTATTTTCCTCTGATCGGATTAAGCCCGTCAAAATTGTACACACTTTGCAATAAGTAGCTCCAAGCACTGGACGTCGCATTGCAACCGTATCTTCTTTCTGCATAGTCTGCCACCCAGTCGTCCAGGTTTTCAACGGGTTTTTTACGCCAGGCGGTTTCCAACATTAAGTCATATACTACATAATTCTGGTTGATCCCCTCAGGAGTTAATCCTATACCTATCATAGTACTGTTTACTCGGTCTCTCACCTGATACACGTCTCTATTAATTGAACGCATGTTACCAAACATGCCAAGGGTTCCACCAAAGTTGTGTAGCATACACCAAATGAAAGGTTGGCCATAATACATTTGATAAAGATCATACTGTGGCCACTGTTCGGACTGTAGATCCAGTACTAACATTCGACCTTCTGGAACCGCCGTGAGGAAATATTTTACTCTTTTCAACGGCCACTGAATAGGGTTATGTACGAACATCCAGTTCTGAACTAACCACACAGCTTTGTCGTCGAATTTGGACATCGCAGAAAATATTGCGGACGCCGTATCCTTCACTAAGTTAGTCGACCACGGTTGTACTTGAATTTCATTGAATGGATCCGCTGTATAAATATTGCTCGTACCTAACCCTATCTCTCTCAAAAACATTCCTCCTATTTCTTCGAAGAGAGTTTCTCGAGGGTTAATGAATAAGCCGCAACAGTAGTCCGGTCCGAATTTATTCCATTTCTCCACCGAGTAGAAGGAAACGTTTGGATACAATCTGGTGAAAGCGTTTGGAACGTGGCCGTTAAACGCAGGAAGTACTGGAATCATGCCCAGTTGAAACATGAAGTTCACAACGTTGTTCTGAATCTCCTCCTGACGATCATGCCACAACTTAGAAAGCGGTCCTCCCCATCCGTGTACGTTGCCCATGCGAAGCCAGGATAAGAACGCCGGCCCTGTGAAATGTTCGTTGATCTCGTCGTCCGTCATCCCCAATCTACGATAGATGCGATTCCAGGTTGCCTCCTGCGCGACCGGTGCCAACGCTAAGTTAATACCATTCAACGCCATCCATTCAACGTGCGCTAACCATTGGTTGCTGTTCCACCACACGAAACTGTAGGACGCCGTGCATACATTCTGATAGTAACGGAACCTGTCACTAGCTTCTATAACTTCATTGACATCTGGAAGTGTTTGCGGTATGACGACCCTCTGGACTTGCCACGCTATTTGACTCTTGCAGTACTTTTTCAAGTAATAGTTGAAGCCCCAGACAGCCGCGACACCGGTGGTGGCTCTGATGGTAAGTTGGTTATTTGATGCGCGCAGAACACAAATGTCTTTGTTATTGTGAAATAAAACCGGATCTATGTTGATATTTACTTGATTCATATTCAGGTATTTATTGATGATGGATGCGGCTGCACGCTGTTGGACGTCCGGAGAAGTTTTTGTCTGTAGTATGGTTGGATCTAGATAATTAAGATTGAGGGCGAAAGTATTATCTATGGAAATTATTATCCAACAAACTAGTGGACCGAGTGGTCTCATGATAACGTTGTTCACTGCCGGGGATCAAACTCTAACTGAACGCTCCAACAGATAACAAAGAAGCGTCTTATTCGATAACAAGCAACCGCTGACCGGGTCTCGGGTTACATACTAGGGTTACCATGTAATATTTTTATGTAAAATGACCTGGAGAAAAAAATCATTTTCCGTAAAGAAAAACTTCCATTTTATCACAGAATTATCTGCTCGTTTATGAAAAACACTACTACTAGGTGGTCCGACGATTTAGTGTAGATCGCGGGAAGCCGCTGGATGCAGGCAGCACATGACCAATCGATGTGATAATGTTTGGTCTGTTTTTTGATCTTTGGTGAGGCTTAAGTCCAGCAGTGGGCGTCTAAGATGAGAGTTGGATAGTTATTTAAAACTGTTAGTCGGTGTGTCATAATATATCATTGGACTATCTATCTTATGTATGACTGCTAACAACGACGTTATGTACGTGGCGAGTATTTTGGGGTTAAAAAAAACTATCACCATCCCTTTTTTTTTAATTTAACGAAGCGACGAGACGAGTGGAACATTCACCTGATGGTACATAATACGCGAGTTAGAATGATATAAACAGCACTACATTGCGCTCGTTCCCTTAGACATGAGGTGTTAAATTTTATTATCCAATATTTTCACTAGCTACAGCGCCGTTCAAACCGGAAATCTGGTGTTTGCGCACTACGGTTTGGCGACAGAAATAGGCGCTCCGGTGGTACTTACCTATATGATGTCTAGCAACAGAGACCTCATCATCACCCGCTAGACGTCTACTGCTGGACATAGACCCATTCCAAAGACGTCAACATCGATCAGTTCTGCGCTGCCCGCATCGAGCGGCTTTATACGACCTTCATTTGTAGGTGTTTATGGCTACCTACCATGCTAGCTCAATACGGGTTGATGGGAGTCAGAGCCTCGTTTATTGATTAGCAGGGTGGACCACGAGCAGGTGAGATTGACTTGAGTCCCATGAGTTGTTATGAAGCACCCCTTACACCGCAACACATCACAAGAAAGACCTGCCACCAGTAAAAGTATGCCAGGCGAGCGGTGACATCTACCTAGACGGTCCCCAGCAATACCTACCAGTAAACACTATCCACTTAATCCCGTGATAAAACAATTGATCTTAATTACCAAGCGATTACCAATAAAATTTGCATGAAATAAGTAAAACATGGTCACCGTACTCATAACGAGGTCTTTCCGTGAATATAAATGTATTACTCTGATATATCATCGTTAGCACCGAACTTTATTACTCAAATATGTTCAGGGAATCCTAGTCGACTAAATAAAAGTGTCGCTCGACTACTAAATAAATAAACTTAAATATTACAGAGGAAAACTACCCCTATATTGCTATTAAACAATATGGTTAGCTTTAAGATAAAAGTTGTAGTACTTTTAAATTTTTAATGGCTTGAAGAATTGTCTCCGAGCTATACACAGGAATAATTAATAGGATAGAGTACTAAAAATTTATTTATTAGACATAAAACCTCCAAAAAAAAAATATGATTGAAAATTATCTTGCGTGTATCTTCTACATATCTATATTGTAAATGAGTTTATTTTTGTTCGCTAATCACGTAAAAGCTAGTGAACGTATAGACATGGGAACATAAGCATTGTACGAGAAACGATTTGTAGGTTATTTATTTTTGATTTTCATAATATTCTTCATAATTTTATTTCTTATTAATTTTTATAAACATTCTATGCCTTATTATGTGGTTGCTGTAGTAACGGTTTGTATAAAGTCATTTGGGGTTGCTCTCAAAAAATATTTCCAACCAATTTTATATTATGGCCAGCGGGAGAGGAACAATTAGTTAACATATATAATTGAAAATAAATATACAATAAATGTAAAATGTAGCTACTACATATATATAGTTACTTATTTTTTTTTTACAAGCTCTGTCATTTTGTGTGTCCTCCAAGCAGTTTTCGGGTACGGCGACTGGTCCAAATATTTTGCCTACCATATGCCTTAATGTGGCCGACACTGAGGACACGTTAGATAGCTGTTAACGTAATTATAGTTATAAGTCGCTGGTGATCGGGTTTTGAATGCATCACGTCTGATATCCAGGTTATGACGCCGGTGGTCCTCAAATGTATTTACTTTTGTTTCTACGATTGATTTCATTCGAGCGTTCAGTGGCAAGATGTTTCCAACGCGAGGGCTTTATTTCAAATTTTTTCAGATGTCGCTTTAGCATATCTTTGTACCTCAGTTGTCCGCAAATGTTCACAAATGTAGATAACTTAAATATTAAAGTCATTGGTACGTGCCGAGAATCGAACTCGCGACCTTCGGAATAAAAGCCGCACACTGACCATCAGGCCAGTTCTCTAGTGTACACAACACCAATTAACTGTGTTTAAACGCAAGGCGTTAACCAATAACCCACGAATCAGTTAAGATTCAATAATTGGAAGGTTCTTAACCTAGTCATAGGCGTGAAAAGTAAACTACACAAAAAAAACTTTATTAAATGATAAAAATTTGCAAGAATCAATTTTATTTACTTCTTTTGCCCTGGCCAGCCTCCAGGCAGTAATTGCTGACTGAAGTCTTGATAGAGACCTAGACGTTAGGTCATACTGTAGCAACAACAAGTCTGAACACTGGCCAAGGCAAACCTTTAGTGACATTTAAGAGGACAGGAATACAGAAATTTTTGATAGGAAATTTCAAGATGAGAATGGGGAAGAGAAAGAGTTGTTTCTCTTCTGCTTCTTTCTCGGAGAACTGTTCTAGACGTTCTGCTATTACTCCGTATCCATTGCGACCTGGAAATATAAAAAAATCGATAAATTTCTTTGATAGTAAATAATACGCTTCTCCACAACAATGTGGCGCTAGTTAGAATGATATACACAGCATCACAATGTGCTAGTAGTCAGATACTTGCTTAAGTATCGTCACCTCGTTTTTAATACGAGGACTGATCAAAGACTAATGAGAACGACATATATACTCCTTGGTAATAAAAAAAAACCTAGCATAGCTCAGATACATATTTGTGATATTAATGAAAAAAAAATCGATTCTACCGCTTGCTAAAAAGATTTTTTAAGAGACTCAATGTCTCCTGTGTCCTATCTTAGAGCAGCGGCAGGCCATGTCCTTTAAAACTGACCATAATTTGAAATCTAAAGGGTTGAGGTCTGGGCTAGATGAGGGCCAGTCTTTAGCTCTTAGTAAACTTCGGTATGTTGGTCTCAAAGCCAGGCTTGGGTAGTTCGTGGCTTGTGACCAGAGTCCTGCGGGAAAGTCTAGGGTATATTTTTAAAAAGTGTATTTTCACAACATTATCCAAGCCTGTATTTAATTTGACTGAAGTTTTAACTCCTTTTTCCCAAAATGCAGTTTTTTGACTTCTTGACAAGACACGCCGCACCAAACCAACACTGATGCAGGATGATGACGATGACCACGTCTGTACCT